>CAXKWD010000006.1:119113640-119515635 GCA_964059195.1 Ectobius pallidus
AGTCCAGAAATCATAAGTAATAGCAAAAAAAATATGTATTTACCTAAAAGTCCTAGCCCTATTTATTACCATTACTAAAATTAGTTTCCGTTGTTGAATCGCTGGAAAGCGAAAATCAGGCTATGTTGACAAAGCCTACTAGTAGTACTGTCTCCTCTTGTTCCAATTCTCTCATGATTGTTCATTAGTTCATTAAACTTTTACGTCTAATTCTGTTAACGCAATTTAATTAAGATAATTTAGTCACATTGCTGTTCAAAATATGCATAGGAGAGTGCGGAAAAGTTAAATTCACAATTTAGATTATGTTTGTGGTTCAGACAAGAGTGTGGAGTACAAGGCAATTATCACCAAGTTTGTCATCAGAAACAATTAAATCATTTCATGTATGCCTACAAGTCTATATTTAGCTACAGTCATATCAACATTACATAAGTCTATTTCATGAGTATGAAATTTATGACATTTTTTAAATCTTTGAGCCCACCCAATGTTTTTCGAAAGTTGGCACCACTGCTTAGGATAGCAATAAAAAACTCTTAGGTAATTTCATATGTGGTGGAATTCAGACTCTTTTGGTTGGCAACAACTTGTTTGGAAACAAATGAAAATAGCTTCTAAATTTCCTGAAAATACTAAATCGTGATATATTATATTCGTAAAGAAATTTATAACTCTCATGTAGTTACACAATAGGCAAATAACGAAGAAATCTGAAAAAAAATCCTCCGCTGTGATACGGAATTGCAGATTTTGAATGAATTGGGGGGGGGGGATGAACGTCGTAAATAATGTTTTGAGCTCAACTATGTAGTGTGTTAGCGTAGGATTGTGCTTTGTCAAAAATCATTTAGTTTATGGACCAAATATATTGCCGAAATAGTTATTTATGTTATTAAATACTTAAGTATTTAATAAGATTGTGTGGTGGACGAAAATGTCTGTCCGTCTGTCTGTCTGTCCGCGCGATAACTCAAATATGCTTTATCGGATTTTCATGAATCTTGGTATACGCTATTTTAACATCCATGGGAAGAAGCATGCTGATTTTGGACCAAATCAGTTTACCGTTCCGGAGTATTGCCCGAATTAGTGCCTATTTTATGGTAATGTAGGCCTATTAGAAAGAATGTATGAATTGTAAATCAGTTCTCATGACAACATATTGTTTTACAGTGTTCATTACGGCTTCGGAAGTTGCAATAGAGTTAGCTTTGACAAATAACACTACCCATGTAATCCTTCACATATGCTTATCACACTTCAGACCTTTGTTCTTCCGTAATCCCTGCTTAATGAATCGATCTGGAGCTTAACTCGGAAATCGATTAAAAAAGTTACTTATTTCCTGCATATCATAATTGCAATTATCACTGATTAAACAAAAGCATTCTGGCACTTTGTTACATCAGTTTACCAGTTTATTTTGAATGGTAAATAATTAACAGGTAGCGTGGGAGTAGGAATAATAGTATTTATAGTGGTTAAAATGAATGGTATTAATTTGTATGATAGGAAAGGGAACGACAGTGACATCTGTTGATATCTTCTATAATCTCTATAACGTGCTAGCACTTATTTTTAGCATAATGTTCTCAGCCTGTAAAATTATATTTTTCATAGACGGAGAGATGTTCTGATAAATAATGTTTTTGATTCAAAATAACATAAAAATTGTACGGCAAAAGTGCATATTCAAAGGGGCAGTGGCACATTAAAATATAAACCCCATATTTCGTTTTTTGATTACGTTTATGGTTTGGAAGCCTCCGCAGAATTGCAACAGTGCACTGTCAGATAAATTTTTTCGGGTGACAATGGCCTTTGTCACGCGCATAAAAATAATATTGTAAGACACACTTTCTTTGACGTTGCCTTATATCGCGGATTGTGATCCTTGTAATAATCTTTGTGTTCAGTATTCACTGCTTACCATATGGAAGAAAAATATTCCGTTTCCTAACCTCTGCTGATGTAAAAAAATACGTGTATTCTAAATCAGAATTTAACTTAAAGTGTACTCAGTTCGATCTCGGTACGTCATGTGAACATTTAACTGTTAAGGATACAAATTCTCACCGTAAATATTGTTGAAATCATTATTATATTAGGAGTCAATTATTCTAATCTTCCTTTTTTATTTTGCAGGTAAGTGGAGTACAAGCCGACCTTAATAGTTTTCTACCTGTGTAAGTACATAAGAAATACATTTCTTAAGTGCGATATTTACAGTGTAGTATATGCATACAATGTTACTAAATTATTTTACAATATTTTACACCAGGAATGTCAAACTCAGCTTTTAGTAGGGCCTACTCCACTTAATAATAGAAGTTCAAGGGCTGCATGTCTAAATGAAAATATAATTTATTTATTTATTTTTTATAAAATTCAAGCATATTTTCATATTTTATAGAAAGAAACCACTCACCTTCTAAATTGTAACATACCATCCAATGAAATACTACAGATCACTCTTTCCCTTTGTGAACTATTCAGCATGACACTTGACTGAACAATCTGCAGAAAAGAAAGAAAACCTGATAATGTTGATTCTAGGT
Source organism: Ectobius pallidus (assembly GCA_964059195.1). NCBI lineage: Eukaryota > Metazoa > Arthropoda > Insecta > Blattodea > Ectobiidae > Ectobius > Ectobius pallidus. The sequence continues at coordinate 119,116,202 of CAXKWD010000006.1, forward strand.
CTTTAATGAGAGTACCCTATTCTTCACTGATCTCTACAGTTAGTTAAGTAGCAGGGGGAAATGTTATCTGGATAGTTCCAAGCTTTCATGTTTTGAAAGGAACTATATGAGACTTGTTTATGTCCGGGATTTTCTGGTTCATGCTAGATGACCTACATAGAGAGTACCGGTTCACCCGCATCTTCCCACCCCCGCATGTTTATCTGTACGGTACAGTCTCCTTTGTTCACGCGCCCAGAAATATGATTTCTGAACATCTTACTTCCTTGCATGTTATACGAGGTAATAATGCGAAATTTAAGTCTAAATTTATATCCAGGATATCTGAGGTCCAACAGATACAGGAATGTTGGGGACTTATGCAGGACAAACGGTGTCAAACATCCAAATATTGCGAAGAATTTTGAATTCATAATACAGAGCTAACTTCCCAACTTGCAGCCTGATGGAACTGTTATAATTCAGGGCCCGTATTTTGATCACATTTCATCTTTTAACTGGTACATCATGGACATTGCCCAATAGTGCAGATATTCTGATCATGACTCCTAGATTATAAAAATGGCGATTTTTAGGGTCTTTTTTGGTCAATTTCCCCAACTTCTCATTTTTAGGTCTTTTCTTTTTAATTTAATGCCATTATTTGGTTACTTTTGGCCATTTTGTGGTATTTTCCCCCCCATTTCATATTTGTAGGTAATTTATTTTTAATTAAAAGTCATTATCTAATTTTATGTTGCATTGTACATAGGTTTTGTGCATTTATTTGCATTAAATATTATCGGAACTCTAAATAAGCATAAATAAATAAATCTTGTTATAATTTTAATTTGGATATAGAAAAACAGTGTTCGCTGTTTGCATTTAACCGTATGTAATTAACTAATTATAAGCCCATGTTTGGGTCAACAAAATAAATGTTGAAGTGACACAAATCTGATAAATAAACTAGTATTTTCATATAAATTTTTGGGTCATTTATATTAGTTATCGGGCCATTTTTCTATATTTTTGTAGTCATTTTAAAGCTCATATTTTAAGTATTTTTATATCATCAAAATCCGGGCCTGGTTATAATTATCATTTCGTTAATATTGATTAAATGTATCACTGTTATCAAAAAATCACGGTGGGTCCAGAGATATAGTCTACGGTTTTCAGAAAGATTTAGTTTGAAGCTAGTAAAATGGATATGTAGGCAACTAAAGCAAAACATGGAAGAAAAAGAGCTGCTGAGTGGGGAGAGAGAACGGAGAGAGTGAGAGGGAAAGAAAGGAGAAAGATTAGAGAATACGAGACATTCTTTCCACCACGCTACATTAATTTCTGGTACAGAATGTCCTCTTTAATATTGTTGGAAGCAGTTTACTTGGATATTTTATTACTTAGCCCTGGCATGAGATTATCATGCAAGAGGTGCATGGCACGGACAATTTGAGGTAATTATCACAGCTCACTGGGATAGTTAACATGGACGTGTGGTGATGAATTCATTACGTGATAACCAGTACATTCGTGCTCTTCACTAATATGCTGATAAGTTTAAGAACCACACAACCAAGCTACAATATCCCTTAAACATAATCAGTATTACTAATAATCCATGTGTAACATTTTACCAGAAATATACACAGGTGAGGAGACAAATTTACTAATAATCCCTGCGTAAAAGACAATGTGTTCAATACTTTACACAGCCTAACGCCCTTGTATAAACTTGACGTAAATAACAATAAAGATCGCCGATATCTGCAACAGCCGATCGTTTGGTAGAGGTATGAGATTGAATTTCGAGGTTATACATCCATTCTTACGGTAATTCGTTACGAAACATTCTCAACAGCTTTTGCGGAATTATTAACATTGTTCCTCCTTTGCGAGTCATATTTTCTTAACATTACTCATGATTACAGCTTTCTGAATTCAGTTTCATACAATATTGAAACTTTATTTTCTCACGACAGACGATGTACTGCTGTTTATTCACTGCTCGGATGGATGGCGACCCTGGCCACATGCTCCTTTTTTTTCCCCCTTAACCTATGCTTATCCTTACTGGATTTATGCTCTTAAAAATTATACAAAATCATAAAAATTATACAAAGTTCTTCGGATCATTCATGCAAGCGATTGGAGCACAAGAAATTCTTCAATTCATGAAGACCTCCAAGTTCAGACGAGGACTGTATTTCTAAATGTCGTATAAACAAAACTATCATTGAAATATATGCACGAGAAACTTTTTATTTAACTTTCTTTTGAAAATCTCAAATTGTAATTATATTTTGTATAAATCTTTATTTTAAAAGGTGTGCACGTAAATAACATCCTTACAAATTTGTGATCATGGCTCCGAAAATAATGTAATTATCGACTGAATTCTTTCATTAACATAAATATAAATTTTTAATTTTAATTTTAAAATATAAAATGTTTAATGCATGTTTTACTTTCTCATCTGTAAATCCCCCTCAAAATGACTTCACCAAGAACTACGTGAACCCACGATTTTGTTAGGAGCCAGTTTATTCATTTCGAATATAAAGTAAAAGCAGCAAGAATAGACTAGTGCTTTTAGGGAAGAGAAAGTTATGTGAGTTCATCACACTAGATTTTTTTTAGCAACAGTAGGCTTACTATGGTCAGTTAGAGCAGGTCACTGCGAGTTAGTAACGCAGGAACGCATGAAGTAGAGATCAAGTGCGTGACTTGTCTGTGTAAAACAAACGGATGTATCTCACAATTAATTACAATGGGTCCGCTATTTCTCTTGATAAAAAGAGTACGGTACCCACAGAAAGTCGTTCACCCCGGCCTCCGCTACCATTTTGCTGATCTGATTTATTTTACAGCATTTCTGGAAACAATGCTGCAAGAGACCATGAATATAACGGGTTCTCACATATAGCTTATTCATTGCCTTAACGACGCCTTGATAGATGACAGGGGCTCTGTCGCGTTCGGTGCTTCGGCCGTTAATGTTAAAATCTTCAGAGGTACTAGAGGTGTATATATTATATATTTACGGTGTTATGTCATAAGTAGGGTTTGGATGTTTGTGACATGTCATATTTTTATTCTGACCTCCGTTCTCGCCGCAAACACAAAATAACACGAATTGCACGCTTCTTATCCTAATCGGACTATTTTTATTTTGCATATAGAGTCATATTTTGCTCTTTTTTGTGGTCTTGGTCATATTTTGGTCATATTTGTAAATTAACGACATATTTCAGTTATAAATTCGGCAAAGGAGCACAATTATACAGTGTAGACCTATGTACTGTTTGGTCGAGTTAAATTAAAAATGTATTTAAATAATTTATTGTTTATACCAAATTAATAGTAAAATAAATTTTAAAATCAATGCAATTTTTCATATGTTATATGGACACTCGTCAATTTTAACGACTGTCTAAAAAACAGTATATGATACACATAGTAAAATGATATTATTTTACTCGTAGGATTGCTACACTCGCCACTATATCATAACTACTCGCAAAATAAAATCCCGTTTCCCCCCCCCCAAAAAAAAAAACTATTATGATTTTTGAGCCAAATGAACTTTAAAACTGTAAAGAAAAAATCACTTTGGGAAAATGTGTAGGTCTATAAGTATTTTCGTCCGTTCTAGAAAAGTATCTTCATACCCAAATGTCGTAGGTGTGACGTTGCTCACTTTAAAGTCAACTAGCAAAGAATTATACTATATTAACTATATTAATTTAATTTACAGCCAAGTTAGTTAGAAGATGAGTTGGCGGTCCATTCTGAAGGTCATTGGCCAGCCCATTTGTCTGCTACTTTTTGGGAGGTTCCCCTTCCCCCTTGTGGCTAAAAGCCGGGATGAATCTGTTGCTTTGAATTTCTCAATATGTTAGGAGAAAAGTCTGAATCCTTTCACATTCCATTTCAGGGACTAAATTACTGTAGTGGCATTTTACTGTAAGACAAGCAATTGCACCAAGTGTTATATACTACATATTTCTAGTACAGTATTTTATAACAATCTGTAGTCTTACAAATAATTGCGTAATAACCACATCAGAGAGAGAAAGGGAGAAGATACAGATATATAGGCATACACAGGTAGATGGAGCAGCTAAGCAGAGAAAAACTAATATTCATAAATCTTAATAATATAAATAATAATAATAATAAATAATAATAATGAAATATAATACAATATAACATAATATAATATAAATATTATTTAGACTCTCTGGAGTCCGATATGTTACAGTCTTGTAGAACAATAAATAATAGCATTAGTTATATTATTCACATTCCTCAGCAAAGAACATGGTAGCATATATCCATTAATAATACCTCCAAGGAAAGAAGGTTCCTGAATTTTTTATAAGTCTGCAGAGTTCATGCGATGGGTGGTGGCATAAAAAGTAGAACATCAGATCTGCATGAAAATGCACTATTTCGTTATATGAAGTATGCCTACAGTAGAATGCAGCTAGGAAGACAATGGGAAATTCCATCTTATGGCCAATTTGAAAAATAGAGGCTATCCCCCATACGTCTTGTTGTTGATCTGAACCAATAGGTGTAACGACTTGTTCGAAATGAGCCAATTATTGTGCCCTATTGATGATAACTACCACCCTTGTTATTGCTGAATATTTAATATAGACTACCTTCCTCTTTGCCGATCACTTCCGTTTTAAGCAAATCAAGAGATTCATAGCATAAAATTTGGCGACATCGTACTTAATTAACAAAAATATGTAATCATCACGTATCGTTCTTCACTAATTCATCAAGTCATCACAAAAGACATGAGTTTTGACTTTTAGAAAAACAGTGTGTTCACAATTTATTGTAGAATCAACGTGAAACAGAATTACATAACTTTTTCTCCGCAGAAGTGACTGGTAATTTACTTATCAAATGGTTTTAAGACAGCCTACCATTATTTACTTTCAGACACCTGATGACATATATGTGAGAAAAAGTGTATCAGGAAAATAACGTTTATCAGCGTACCGAATAGATGTCGCGGTCATTATTATTTATTTATTTATTTATTCTGTTTATTTACTCTGGCGGAGCTAAGGCCATTTGGCTCTGCCAGTCGAAATATTAGATTACTTAATACATAAATATAAACATACAAATTAGGCTACTTAGCTTTATGAAAAGATAAAAGACACTAAAGTTTATATCACATTCCTAACGTAAATTTAAGATTAATTATTAAAGTTATTAAAATACATTTCAGATAGCGTTGAGTTCTATCAATGAAATAAAATAGATGCGATATCAGTTGCTCAACGATGATTTATTTTATAATTCGCCGCCTAGGCCTTTCGGCGCAATACGTAATCTTCAGGGCATCTTTTTTGCTGGTTTGGAGTTCCAACAATTAAAATCAAAACTGCATTTTGTGACATTTATAAAATAAGATAATATATTCACAAAAGCACTAACACCGAATCGTCTTTTGTGGCCTCCTGGTCATCGGACACGCGGCAAGGACCGCACAGAAGACGATTCGGTGGCAGTACAATGATACAGAAATTTCATAGAATATTCCCAATATGACAACATGATATTGATGCTGTATATTTTCGTTATTATAGACCTGAAGATGACGTATTAGCGTCGAAACTCGTAGAAGACAACATCTGCATTTTAGTACAAGATTTTTATTGTATGGATTTCAAGCGCATTTTTTGTAAACAGTTTTAAGAATTTTTTTAGTAATGTTTATGACTAATTCATTTGTTTGTACAAGTTTTTTTTTTTGCTAGGCTTGGTACTTACTAGGAGGTGCCCGTGGCTTCGCCACGATGATTCTTTTAAAAATTAAAAATTAAGAGTATAATAATTATTAAAGCATTATATTTATTAACACTTGCACGCGAATCATTCATAAACTAAGCCATTAATAATTAATGAAACAGCTAAAATTCCTGCTTTAGAGTACATTCCACGACATGAAAGCGCCCCCTGGGAAAACTATGTCAGAATCGATTATGCAGTTCCAAAGAACCTGTGAACACATAATACGTATTGTTTCTCAGCTGTTTATTGATATGAATATGATGTGAATTTTATTTTATCAATTCAGTGTAATTTTCAGAAATTATATAATGTTTCAAGGGAAGGAATGGTTTGTTTGGATTATTATTATCAGCGATATTTCAAGAGATAAAACCATCAATATTTTACAGCTGTTGCCCCCGGCTTCGCCCGCCATTATTCATTGACTCCAGGATTTTTAAGAAAATTACACTGGTAGATTATTAAAAATGTTTGTGGTTCAGAGCTATGAAAATTGTAAGTAAAAATAAAATTAGAATATTTGTTCATTGTGTTCATTTCACTTAGGCCTTATATAATAAAGAAACGGTTTTCCTTCCTAATTTTGTAGTCGTCATGAAAGTTTAGACTGCGAGAGACGAACATCGCCGAGTATACCCGATGTCTCACGAAGCGGGCGAGCAAGCACGCTATTTAGGGCCGTTGAATTGTATAAGAGTAGATTTAAAATAGAGAATAATTCGAAGGATAGCTGAAATACAGCCTAACAATCTGTTGAAAAAAAACAGTAATCAATAGAGAAATATGTGTCCAAATTTAATTTGGACTTTAATAGGCCAAGACTGTAAATTTAAAAAAAAATAATGTAGTGCAGAAGAGACATCTCCTTTATTTTAGTTTTACTAATTGGCTCAATGGTATCTTGCAATGTAGATTTTACTGTTTAAGTCCAAACGTATCTGGTTTCAGTAGGATGCATTTTAGATCTATCTAGCATTATCGCCTATGAATATGTTCCCACATGTTGCCCTTCAAACGTGCTTACGTACTTAATCCTTTTCTATATACATGTTCTAATGTGGATGCAGGTTAATTGGTGTTGCAAGGTCAGCTGCTATATATGCGCATGATGGGTTCAGCCACGTGTCGAATGCAAGTGCATGTGCAACACTTCTACTAGGAAGTGCATGCCGTCCATGTCGATTTCCTTGCAAGGCCTCATGCTGACTTTAAATGGAGATTCATTGCTGCTTGTTGTGAGCCCAGCATTACTATGAAAGGACCATCATATTTAAATGAGCTAATTTTCATTAGTTTATCCTTGCATAAGGTTCTCATATAAACACGCAATCAACAAGATTTTTTTTTTTTAATTAGGGCATCCAAGTAAAATATCTGGTGTGAAACACATAACTTCCTCTGCCTACATACATATTTTGTCCCTTAGTATAATATTATTAAATCGCGAAAGATGAAATGGGCTGGACAGGTTGCACGCATGGGGGAGGAAAGACTATCTCAAAAGTATTGACTAGGAGACCCGAAGGGAAAAGACCACGTGGAAGGCCTAGACGTAGGTGGTAGGACAATCTTAAAACGGATTTATGTTAAGTAGGATTTGTGGAATTGTGGGGGATGATTGGATGGAGTTAGCACAGAATAGGGTTGAATGGCGGACTCAGGTAAGCGCGGCAATGAACCTTCGGGTTCCATAAAATAGACAATATTCCTTTAGCTCGCTTAGGAATTGTCTATTGCCATTGAGTAAATAAGATATATTATATACGTTATTCTCTTCATTTAAATTGTGTGTAGAAACGATGAGAATATCGTTACCACATTGCATCGCATCCCCGAAGGATATACACTTCAAATAAAATCTGATTAATGCATTCAGGTAATTTTCTTTGCCCTAAGCTTGAGCAATAACCTTTCTCACTTCACATTCTGATATAGAATAAGAAGCCATGTAGCAAAGAGTGCGTATTCAGTTGTTTCAACCTGATGCTAAGGTTTATTGTTCGCCACGCAAGGTTGAGTTTCTACAAACAGTGGCTGGCTTATAACTACCCTTCAGATATTTTTTTCGGAAAATGTTTTGAATAAAAGTTTTAGCTCTTAAGCTGCGTCTCCATTGATATACATTTAACACCAACATGTCAATATTAACAAGTTGATATTGACATGTATATTGCAATTTCGCGGTTATGTTGCAGTATTGTTGGCAGTCTTCACATAAGGCTTTGGAAATAAGTGAAACAAGACTTGACAATCGTTATAATAAAATTGTTTATGCATGATTTTGGTAAGGTTCATGAATCTATGGTTCATTTTAATAGTTTCATTTCGAATTTGTATGCCCTTATGGCAGCATATTATTCGTTTTGTTCGTTTGTTTATTTATATTTTTAACGTTAAACAATATAATTAAGATTAAAATTATTTCATTCCTGCAATTTATGTAAAAACGATGTCAGTGTTAATAAATGTAATGTTTTAATTATTTTTCTGTTAATGTAAATGATTTAAACACTATATCTAGCAGTTAAGTAAGTAATCGCGGGCGAAGCCGTGGACACCTGCTAGTAAGCCTATATACAAATTTCTGAATAACTATTCTCAACCATAGCATTGTCTCTTTCTGGGCAGGTAACACAATGTTCCCAGAAAGTTTCCTGGGTCTTGAGGCCTATGGAATTGTGTTTGTTTCCCAGGTTAAAATATGTTCCATCAGATTTTAGCACCTGCTAATGACGACTGGAAAACCCCGAGTTTATGCATAATATCGGACAAGACTTATATTCATGTTTCACAAGTTTGGCATTTATGTTATTTACAGTCTTTAGCGCCTGCTAAGAACGACTAGAAAACCCGCAGTACACAGAGAGTGGAGAAGTGGTCGCATCAGTCGGGCGCTAATGTTATGGTATTTAAAGATGTTTAGCGCCTGCTGAGAAGGACTAGACAACCCGCAGTACTCAGAGAGTGGAGAAGTGGTCGCATCAGTCAGGCGCTAATGTTACGGCATTTAAATAAGTTTAGCGCCTGCTGAGAAGGACTAGACAACCCGTAATACACAGAGAGTGGAGAAGTGGTCGCATCAGTCAGGAGCTAATGTTACGGAATTTATAGATGTTTAGCGCCTGCTGAGGACTGGAAAACCCGCAGTACACAGAGAGTGGAGAAGTGGTCGTATCAATCGGGCGCTAATGTTACGGTATTTATAGATTTTAGCGCCTGTTTATAGCGACTAGAATACCCAGAGTATGTACATAATATCGGACAAGACTTAGTGATTAACAAGTTTGCAAGAATTGATCCGAGTTTCCAAGGCTACCAATAGTGCGCATCACAAGATGGAGGACGTCGTGGTACTTGCTTAGTTCAAAACGCTATTAAAGCACACGAACTGGCTTGTACCGAATCGAAATTGTGTTTGTACTGTAATCAATGGATATTTATATTATTTCAATTTCCAAACAAGTTATGTTGTATAAAATAATGTGTTTTCGTGCTGCTTAATGGATAAAATTGCATCCTTGCGATCCGAGGAAGGATATTATAAGATAAACGACGATAATTGGTCAATATCCGAGACATTGCTAAAGTTATTGCTCAATAATAAATACGCGTTTGTGAAAGGAATAGTCTGTTGAGAATATCTAAGGATTTTTGTTTGTTTGGAAGCGCAGTCTACTGTTCACACAACTAATAGTTATAAAACAACTGAAAAAGTACAGTGCTATCAAGAAGTCGCTCCGCAGCACGTGTGCAGGCGAGAATCCGCTAAGAAGCGGAATTCAATTGGTGTGGTATTAATGTTCTGCTACAAGCATGTATGAAGTAAGAAATAAAATGAGGTAAGCTGGTGTAACAAAGTGCCAGAATGCTTTTGTTTAATCAGTGATAATTGTAATTATGATGTTCAAAAAATAAGTTTTGATATCGATTTCCGAGTTAAGCTCCGGATCGATTCATTAAGCAGGGCTTAAGGAAGAACAACGGTTTAGTTTAAAAAAATCAGATTAACATCGTCCAGCATCAGCAGAATTATACAGATTTGTGATATCTTGACAATCGCACACGCACATAAAAATACAACAACAAAATGTCAAAGTGGCCGGCTAAGGGATTTGAGCCAGGGACCTCCAGAATGCGAGTAGCCTATAAGACGTTGCCATATCAGCCGCCTCGCTCAGTTTAACGGCCTAGTAATACATATTGCACATTTCTCACATTTAGTATGCGTTGCTGTGTTCCAACTATACAATTCGCCGAGTACTTTTTCCAACCTTAGAATTGCGCCTGAAACTTGCTACTAGAAAACCCGCATAGCATGTTTGTAAGGGTAAAACGTTAGATGAAATCATGCATGGCGTGGGGAATCAAGAACGCTCGCAACTTACGACTATTATAGATTTGACAAATCTATACTTCCCTTGTTGTAATACTAAATAAACAAGGGTGGTGTAAATCCCTTGCCAAACGAGCAACTTAACCATCGAACATTATCTGCGAGGTGGATTTAACCACATTCTAAAATATGGATATTCGCTCTTAGCTCTTAGCCTTGCGGGGTAGTATCGGCCAATTATCTTAGGGGCTGACAGTAAAGCTTTCGAAAGATAACGAAAATCGGCCTTTGCTCTACGTTAAATCGGGAAGTGCACGACATACACTTGTAACAGAAAAAGTTTCGTGAGAGGGGCCTCCCCTTAGTCCTCTGTACCTATAGTAATTCTTTTAGATTACCTTTTTTAAGCCTGTTTTAGGATGAATTTTCCAATTGTATAAGTTCCATGAATCTAGGACTTTAGTTGTTCCGTGAATTCTAGTCGTCACGGTTGAAATTCAAAATCTTAATTAAGAACTCTAGAAGACTAGTATAGGGACTCCATGATTCAAAGGCTCTCTCTTTCGCTCGTTTATTTATTAGATTATTTATTTAATTTATTCATTCATTTAAACAATGCATTGAATTTAAGATGTTTCCTCGTACCAACGAAATAAGTGCCGTGGATTGGAATAAAGGTAACAAAATATTATGCAATTTTATATTTTTAAGGTATTTATTTCAATTTAAAGTCATTATTTTGTCATTTGCTTCCTTATTTTGTCATTTTCGTGCATTTATTTTAAATAATTGACTAGGTTACTATAGTGCAACATTTTTGTAGAATCTACTTTAAAAACAATTTTCTTACTTTTCTTCTCAAATGTTTCAATCAAGAACAACGTTTTTAGACCTACAGCAACCTTTCTAAATTTACAGTTTTTACAATTACGTACACATTAGTCTAGCCTATATATTTGTGTGCACAATAATAATTTTTATAAATAAAATATCAGTTTTAGGTCATTCTTTGTAATTATTAAGTCATTTTCTTTAAATTTATGGTCATTTTATAGATCATTTTTCAAACAATTTTAGGTCATCAGAATCCGGGTCCTGATGATTATTATTGCCGGACCATTAGGAGTCTGAAATGAGCCTGCCCCGAAACCTCAACATAATGTCTATAGATTTTAGAATTTTTCGAAAATTTTTGTAGAAAAACGATGGTATGGGAAGAAGTCTTAACATGAAATCTAACAAAGAACATTTGGAGATGGTTTGTTTTGTGTTACGTGAATCCCTTGGAGTTGTAGCAGAAAGATCACCAGAAGGGTTTCGTGGGAGGGCGGGGTGAGCTGACGTGAAGGAGGTCACTAAGCCGGTACCAGCAGCAGGAGAGGAAGATAGTCTGCAACAGATTGTAGAGGAGCAAGTTCAAGTATGAACTAGGACGTCACGAGCGAATTGCATGGTAACATAACCGTATGGGAGAGTAGGGGAGAAGAGAGGACCTTCTTTCCTTGCGGTTCGTCCCCCTTTATCCTACTCCTCCCTCTCTACCATTCACCACAAGGCGAAAAACATGTGGAAGACCAGGGCATGGCGACCACCAAAACAATATCATTCTACCTTGTGTGTTCACCAGAGTGCAACTTCAGCCAGTGAGTTTTTTGCGTGCCTGGGATCGTGTTCTGTTGTCACAAATTCCGCTGACTGCAGCAGCGTTTGACACTCTGCCTTTGTCTGTGCAGTTTTTAGTTTAGAGTTGCAGTTGATAAAAGCTTTTGCAGACATCTGCAAAGCACGTACTGATCTTGTTAGTGGTTCGTATGATACATGCTATTAAAAGTTCCTACAACTGGACTGAGGGACAGAAGAGTTTTCGGCAATCATACTGGTGATTTGACTATTTGGTAGTGATGTTATGGATTTCATCAGAGGAGATGCGTGAATGAGACTGTCAACGAGAAATTGAAATTCATCAGAATTTAAATTATGAGATTTTTTTGTTGGTATCAAGTGTAATCATTAGCGAGTCTAAAATATTCATATCAGCGATACCGGAGTTATAAATTAAAATAAAATTATATTATTCTGGGTACGACCATTGAAAGAATACTTCAGAAGATTATATTAAGTTAAAGTGTGAAAGAAAGCTTCAGCAAACAATAGTGTGGTTGATATTAAGAAGTGAAGTTATAATTGCGTCAGAATACAATAATGTTATTGTAGATCTATCTGGCCAAATCTCACTTTATGAAAATTTGAGTTTTTTTTAGAACTCAGGTGTCAAATCGTGCGTGACTTTAGAAACTAAATTAGTGGCTTCGTATTTGGCAACGGAATTCGAAATTTGAGAGGACAAATTATGGCACCAATAGTTGTAAATTTGAACTTGGTATGAAGAATCTCACAGATCTGTTTAAGCACAAACAATTGCTTCTTATTACTTGGTATTGACATTATATATTTTCCAGAGTTCAGTATTATTGACATTTTAAATTACTTTATTAAATTCGAGTGTGGAGAAAAATCAGTTAATATTTTTCCTGTAAATGTGTTAAAAGGATAAGTTTTGTTAGTGTGTGATCTGCTCTCTGTCATGAAAGCCTGTTAAACATGGGGTTTGTCACTCGTGTGCCGTTTTCGGAATGTGCTAACAAGAACAATAACAATAACAACAACAATGAAGGGGAGAACGAAAAGAAGAAAAAGATGCGTCATTCTGGGAAGAGCAAAACATCCAGACTGCGTAACTGTAAGTTGTATAACCCTGTAATTCCTGTTGTTAGTGGGCACGGAGCGTAAAATTGCAATTGTGAGGTATCCGGAAGAACGGGCGGATACCAACGGTGAAGTATTCTGTAACGGATTTACTCTATATATTCCCGTTTTGCGCAGCACTATTATCTCTGCTTTGATTTAAGAACAATTGATAGCTTAGTTTGACTTGGTACCTACCTCTTATCCTTTCTAATATTCGCTGTAGGCTAACTTCATCCTGATATTCGCTATACTTGACTTTTCCCTGTAACCCCTACGGTGGGGTATAGGTAGGCTTGCCAGACGTCCCGGTTTTCAGACAAAATCCCGGTGTCCCGGCCGGTTTACTTCACGTCCCGGTAAAAATTAAATTTCATTTTCTAGATGACCAAAAAAGTCTAAAAATAATTAACTGTGAAGGATTATTTAGGATAATTACTTTGTCATTTATTTCTGTAAGTGAAAAGACTTTCTAAAAAAGTCCTAGCCAATGAAAAGTAGGCTACATGAAAATATTGTTCAAATTTGTATTCCTCATTCAAAGTGTTTCTTCTTACTTAAGTAACTTTTAAATATTAACATGTTAGAAATAAAATGTTTACATTTACATGCTTATGTCGTTTATTATTACCCCTAGTTTAGGTTCCTAATCAGTAACCATTTATTCATAGCATTGAGAATAAACTACCCTCTAAAACACTCTAAAAACCCGCCAAGGCTGTGTAACCTTGGATACCCGCGACGCTGGGGGGCATTCCGGTGTCCCGGTTGAACATTTCAGAAATCTGGCAAGCCTAGGTATAGGGCCTCCAGTTGGAGTTTTCAGTAGTTAGATTAATTTAGTTACGCTTATCTTCCAAGAGAGGGGTCAGAGAGACAGGTGGTAAGCCCATCGCCTCAAGGTATTACTTGGACGTGAAAGGGCAGAGGAATTTTGCTCAGAGATGTTCGCAATACATCTAGTTAAAAGTTATTAGATAAGTATGCCTGATTTCACAATATTCCAAATAATTTCTCAGTATCTTATTAATTATATTACGGATATTAATAGTAAAGAAAACATTCGCTTAACACTATACATTATTATATTTTCTTGAAGAAATCTGAACACAGAATAATGAAAAATATTCAGGTATCGTACTACGTAGTTCCATATAAATATCCTCTCTGAAAATAGCAATAATTAAAGTGGGACTAACTAAGCCTTAATATTATACTGACTTCGTTTAATTTGCACGCTCTCTTTACCCAGAAAATCTATGTCCCTTGATACCACCTCAGCAGTCTTCCGATTTATCAAACTGTATTTGAATGGTCCGCCGCCGTGGGTGAGTCGATAGCACCTTCCACTCCGGCGGCCCGGGTTCGATTCTCGGCCGGGTTGGGGATTTTTCAGTAGTGAAAAATTCCTTTCCCGGGTTCAGGACTGGGTGTGTGTGTCCTTAGGTTTAAGTAGGTATGAGACTGGCACACCTCTGTAACAAATCTGCTGAGAATATCCCCTCACGGAATCACCAGGGGTCGCTCGCGAATCTGAGGAATACCTTTTTAATCGCAAAAAAGGAAAAAGAACTGTAAGATAAAGGAGATTCTGCCCTCTCTGATTAGTAAGATGAACTAATTCCATTACTGTTTCCAATTTTACAATAAAAAATATTATATTACCGCGAAATTACGCATATTTGCTATAAGGGACTAAACCGTGTTGGGTATTTTGTAGTAGGTTGCTGATTACAGGTAAAGATAATCTTAGGATTTTCAGATAACGATTATAACTATTACTTTTCTAAATATGGGTAACCGACCATGCAGTGGTATTGAGGAAGAACGGTTGAATGCTATGCTGAAGTGTTACCATTAAAGATTCAACCCATTACAAGTAAACTACCGTAGTCTAATCTGTATTCACAGAGATTTTCGTTTAGAATAAATAATCTGGCATGATGATACTCAGTTTATAAACCTTGTTATGAGAATATCAAGAGAATTATCAGAATATATTAAAAATAGTTTCTTTTGATGCAGTTAGGACTGTTACTGTCGTATCGCTGATGTAAGATAAATTCTAGTGTGATAGAGAAAAAGCGAATAAGTTAAAACTCCAAAGTTTCAGGACTGACAAAAAAATATATATTTCCACAGCATTTTTACAATATTTAGATCAGTCCACCCAGATATTTTTACACAGTATCTTATGCTATGTAAAAATATCTGGATGGACTGATCTAAATATTGTAAAAATGCTGTGAAATAAATCGTTATTTGTCTAGCCTAACTGACTTATTCGCTTTCTCCCTATCACTCTAGAACTATAACTTTAGAACTAATATTCTCTTCTTCCTATTATTATTATTCTTATTATTCTTATCATTATTATTATTATTATTATTATTATTATTATTATTATTATTACTTTGTTGTTTGTTACTATATAACGGTCTTAGATCGTAAATAATTATAACATGAAACTCAAAAGCAGCTTTTATTGTGAATATAAATTTAAACATCTTGAGGACAATGGCACTTGTTTGAAGGCATAATTTTAAAGTGGTAGTACAGTACTCTTTGACAAGAGGCATGATAAATGATATGCAATATTATGAGTAGCTGTAAGGGGTAATTTAGCTTTCGTAAACCTGAGAAAATGGTAGCTCTTGTTCTCTAATACTTTCTAATAACTGAAATAATATTATGCTTGAGAAATAATCAAATAATGATATTCCGTAAGACACTTCATGCACTTTTTCTAATAGTAGGATTTCATTCTATTATAATAAAATTGCCATCGTTTTAAACTGTAGATGAAGAAACCTATTTGAAATGTTACATCATCCCCCCCCCCCCATGGTATATAGAGAGTAAAAATGGCAACTCTGAAGTCCGAGACTCTTGACCTTCAGGAGGTGAGACTGGAATGTGAAGAGATGATACAGGGAGAAAAATTCTTCCTCCCCTGGTCATGAAACAAGGTTTTTTTTAAAAAAAAAATCTTTTCACCGCATGCGAAACTCCGAAAAAATTGCATAAAAGCAAAGATATAAAATTAATAAAGTAATGCTTTATGTTATAATATGAGGAATTTTTTCCACGCGTTAGGATTACTGTTCATAAAAATCATATATTCCATTAAAGTTTTTCTTTATTCGTTTCAAACGTGTAAACTCGCTGAGATCACTTGACGAATGTTTACATTAATGTAAAGTCAACTTGAAAGAGTTAACTTGCAATGTCGCTTAAAGGGCGTCTTCTTATAGCCATACAGCAATGATTTCTGTCGTGAACTTTGGTCGAGAGGGATTTTATTTTAGGCAAATTTTCCTGAAATATGTTCCTTGTTTACAGTTTTGTCAATTTTTTTTTTAGATGGTATAATGTTGCACTATAACATTAATACTACATGTTTTGGTGTACTCCTTTCTTTGTAGGCTTCAATTTGATCTTAATGTGTGTAGTGTTATATAACTTAATTTATAATTATTGTCTACTTAATCTATTATTAAAGTTCGTTATCAGAGGCATATTCTACTAGGTTGTTTACTATTTGATCTAATCCCTATTTCCCTGGCCAAGTCAATATAACTATTTGTTTATTTTTTATGTTTATTGCTTTGATAAATGTATTGAAGCCTTTAAGGTATTTTATAACTAAGTCACTATATCTAGGTGGCCAATGTCCTCTATTTCGAACTATGCTGGCTTTTAGTTGATCTCGTTCTATGTACCTCGAGCATTCCAGTAAAAGGTGATCAGTCGTCTCTTCTCCTTCGTTGCAGGGACAAGTTGAGTCTTGTTATGATATTTTAAATCTGTGGCAGTATGCTTTTATTGATCCGTGTCCGGTGAGCATAGTGGTTAGTCCGACTGTAGGATGAATCTTGGAGCATAGTCTTTGCGCCCCACTCGGGAAGTATTTCTTCGTTTCTTGTGGCGAATGGCGAGTTTCTTCGCCACTCTTCGTTTTGTCCACCTTCTTTTTCGTTTTCTTCTGACATTACTTTAATCTTCATTATAATTCTCAACAGTTTCATTGCAGGGCTACTTTGATACCAAAACATTTTAAGAAAAATTGTTATAAAATGATTCATTTCAAAAGTGGACATGTAATTCTAGTAATGTCATTGTAGATGCTAATTTCACAGGTAATATGTTTTAATATCTTTTTATTCTTTCCCTGAGTTTTACCTCCCCTTGTAATAATAATAATAATAATAGTATAAATACATAAACAATATCTATATAAATAATATAAATATTAATGGTAATAACATTAATAATAATAATATAATAACAAACTGTTTTATTTTATCTGGCTGAGTCAAGGCCTTGAGGCCTTCTCTCAACCAGATCCAGTAATTTACACTACATAGTACTAATAATTAATTTACAAAATTAATACAATAATATTTTTAATTAAAAACTGGTAGGCTACAATAATACGAGATAAGGGAAAGAATGAAAAGTTACATAATACGAGTATATTTAGGAATCACAGAAGTAAAGTAATAACAATGACAGTAGGAATGATAATTAAATAATATTAATATTATTATTAATGATAATGTGCTGATAATGTTCAAATTGCATTAATAATTTTTTAATTACCGCACACATTAGATTATATAATTGATTATTGATTATTTTTAAAATAGTGTACATTAAAATAAAGAATAAGAAAACAAGAAAGAAAGCAGCCTGGAAAACAAATTTTTGCTAAATGGTTTTGCCAAGTAGGTACATTTACGCGGCCTACGTCGCCCGGGACTTATAGGTTCGCGACCCGTCAGGAGAGGGACATGGAGGGTCTCCTCGGATGAGTGATCAGCCCAATGCTCTACGCCACAGCCATGGACTAATTTAATATCCTGTTTTTAAATTAATTCAATTGCATTAATATTACTTAGTGCGAATCCATTCTTTACGGAAGCGAGGGAGCCTGCTAAAAATTCAAAACATCAATCTAGCTCCGATTTCTGACCAATCCTCAGAGTCAAAGTAGCCCCATTTTACGACAGTTCCCATGTACCTCAGCGGTGGAACCACCTACTTGTTCACTGCGCTTTACAATAGGGTTTTTTTTAAATGCATTCAAATGCATGTAGAAAGTAGCATGTCCCGAAGAAGTGCACAAGGAAATAGTAGTCTATTAGTAACAACAGCTTGGAGAAACTTGTAATAACTGGGTTGCTGCGCATCTGATCGTTCAAGAGTGGCATAATATTTGTTCGACTTTCCCACATCTAACAGCTTATTAGCAATTTGCTGAAACTTGATCTGTTATTAACAAGTGCAGTCTAACTCATGATATCACTGGAGAACTATTTCACTTATCATATTAATCGCCTCGTTGCTGATTTTACGGTTATTGCCTTCCTAGTTATATATGGAACAAGTCATGGTAATTTTCATCTAAATTGAAGCTTTAAATTGAAATGTTAATGTGACAGACTCCTGCAATTTAATAGGTGGAATCGCCGAAGCAAACAATTTAATTAGCTTACCGCTATACAATCAACTGTTAGAGGGGAGCAGTCAGTAAAGGCCGACTTTCTGTTCCCCAGAACGCGTGTTCGATTCTGGTCCAAGTCGATGGTATTTATGTGTGCATGAACGCGACAGCCCCATCCCTGTAGGTTTACAAATACACCTAAGAAATAAAATTCCGGTAAACCGGAGACCATAAAAGGGCAAAATAGCATTACAGAACCGTCGTTAAATAACATAATAAGCAAACTCCTAAAGCCCCCGCAGATGTTATAAATTTAATTCAGGCTATATAAAAAGTATCCCTCTATTGTAGGTCTTAAAGGCTCTTATGGTTCCTGGAGTATGAGGCTCTACTCTCCGATTAGGCTACTTATTTCTCTTCAGAGACTGAGTCGATTGTAGAAAGATTAGGCCAGAAGTTCAGAATATTAAGCTTCCTCAATTATTTGCAGCCACTTGACACTGTAACAGACTACCAGACAAATTCGGCCCGAAAATTCCCGAAATTGGTGGCTACTTTTCTCGAAATGTTTCCAATATAATAGAGTAATAATAATTAATTTAAAATTCTTGTAAAGACGCCAAGTTTTGGAGGCGTTAACAGTTATGGTTAAAAACACTGTTTTAGGTTTTCCATTAGGGGAAATAGTTTTTTTTAGGTTTTTTCTCCAAAATATCGTTTTCGGGTAGAATAATTGGTTTAAGGAATTTAAATTTGCTACATAGGATTTAATACATAATACTTTTAAAGTTTAACTTAACTAAATTGACTTAAATTTGTGTAAACTTGCTTTAGGACAATATTATACAATTGAAGAAAGAAAGCATAAACAATCAAAAGAAGCAGTGAAAATAAGATTGCCTCATATTTCCTGGTTACAGTAAGAAATACGCCGGTACTCTTACACTTCCTCTCTTGATACTGTCCATCCTAGACGACAATGGGTTGAACGAAACGCTGGTGGTATTAATTTCAACCCGACAAAAATTATTGTCTCTCCGCAAAATGTCAAACAAAAAAGACAAAAAAGTAGCCTAAAATAGATATTTTAGGTTTTATATCCCGTTTAGGTATATTTAGGTTTTTATACCCCATTTAGGTATTTTTAGGTGCCACAGAATTAATGTGGGTGAATCCTATGGGCGTGATTCGAAAAAGTGTATGAGCGCTTTTTGTTTTGGAAGTAAGGAAAAAAATAGGTAAAAACCTAAGAATCCGGTCCCTATTAATAATGTAATTGTAGCTCGGAAATGGTTTACAGTAGGTTACTTGTGTGCCAGAAAGGAATACTGGTATATTTGGAGGATCCATTAATATTGTTTTTGAGAATCTGAACAGTTTTGAAGTTACACAATAAGCGGCATGATCAAGTTTCTGTATTCTTGAAACTAAATGTAATTTGTTTTACGAAATGCGATTAGTGTATGTGTTGTTTTGACAAAATGCTATGGCTGTTTGTTATGAAGGAAACTTACGCAACCCAATGCTAATGTGTGAACATACGTGCATTCCAGTCATCTGACATTGACTTACAACAAAGGACATTGCATAAGTTACTGTTACTATATAGATGTGCCATTTTTGGTAGTAAAAAATAGCGCAAGATGTGAAATATTTTGTAAGGTAGTAAGACCGTTTTTTACAGTTTTATAAACGTACCAAAGATTTTCTTTCTTTTTCACCTAGTAATGTTACCCTCTCACACCCATATTCCTCTCATACCCATATTCCGAGTTCGCGGGTTCAAATCACGAGCCCATCCAATCTGGATGTGGAGATTTTCAGAGTTTTCTCCACTAGCAAAGATGAATGCCTGATTGGGATTGGGAATTCAAAATATTTGAAGAGGCTAAACTAGAAGGCATTTTGTCGACCGTACAATCCTGCCATCAGCCGGTGTCAGAGATTGAGGTAGATGACACGAAGCAGTTGATTGGTAGGTTTTATTTTTTATTTATTTATTTTTTATTATTTTTTTAGCACATGGTGTGGTTCGGATTTCAGTCCCGACTATCGTTGACTCGTAGTAGAGGGAACTTTTTTTTGTTCTTTAGGGGACCGTCTAGCCACCATCCCCAGATTATTCATGCCAGTCCACCATGCCATTTTAAAGTGAACGGGGCCTATCTCTACCGAAGAAAGAAGTAATTTTAATTTAAAAAATGGGGAAATGTTTTAATCAAATATCTAAGGCATATCTAAGTTAGAAGAAGAAAAAGTGTCCATTCTGAAAGTCTGCAGCAGGTTTTGTTAAAATGCACTCAGGCAGTAAAATTAGCCACTGAACCATTTAGAATAGTTACCGCAAGCAATCTAAATGTATAGTCAAAGTAACATCCCTGCATTGCTGATTCTTTGTCCTGCTAGTAGGCTAATGTATGTATTGGATATTTCCTCTTCGTGACGCCCTTTCTTTGAGATCGAATTTGTGTTTAGGTAATTTAATTGAAAAGGCATAAGTTGTATGTGAACTCCATTTCTGTACTTTCCTATTTTTATTTAAATTGATCGCTGTCAAAATATTTGTCTGACTTCTCAATATAATTCCTAATAGGAGTTTATTCACCCATTTTTTTAAAATCGATTTCAGCCTGCAACCTAGGTTCAAGTTTCATCCAACACAGAACATTAATTTTATCGCATCTCAGATTACGTGAAACTTTCAATTTGTAGGAAAAGCACCATGCACATAATTATGTATTATTCTTTCTTTACCGTAGTTTCACCTCTCCCTTTTAGGATTTAAGCGACCCAAGCCGCCCGGGCCTTACAGGGCCGCGACCTGTCGGGAGAGGGATTACCTTTGGATCACATACATACCTTTTTGACCAGACAAGGACATGGAGGGCCTCCCCGGATGAGTGATCAGCCCAATGCTGGGGCCACCTCCGAGACAACACGAACACATAGGACGATACACACCATTCACACACACACACACTCACTCAGAACAAGGCGAGGATGGGGATGAAGATGATAATGACGGCCAGATGATATCCGGGGACCACAAGGGTCTAAAGTTACCCGACATTTATCTCAAAGGTGAGGGAAAACCCCGGAAAAAACCTCACCTAGGTAACTTGTCCCGACCAGGAATCGAACCCGGGCCCGCTGCGTGAGAGGATTGAACGCATCCCCTGAGCCACAGCGGTGGACTTATTAAAGGACTTAAATATATAAATTAACACCTTTGTTTTATTACATTGATGATGAAAACCTTTCCTTGATTTGGAATCGAATCGGGCGTATGCATTATTTGCTGTCACCCTGTGACTAGCAAGAATGGTCCGAATCTTTCCTTATAACCCAAGATCTTGATAGGCCTAGACGCGCGCACACGTACACACACACACACACACACATCCACATCCACATCCACCCATAGTCTTAAGCGTACGCATTAATCTCAATATCCCTTTTGTGCCAAACATCCTTGTACAAAATTTTATGAATCTAAAATTATGACAAAAGTGCGGTATTTTTAGACAAAGTCTCAAAATGATACGGTTCTTGCTTGTAGAATGATTTATTTTTAAATTGAGAATTTATGTGTAAAAATATTTCAATATTATGTAGCGGGGAAGACAGAAAAATATAAAATGTGTGAACAGGATATAACCTAACCTATAGGAAATCATCACGCCTAAATCTAAGGTAATCTAACTGCTTAGATAATAGGCTATGACTTAAGGTGAACTAATACAGTATATCGTTTCCTAATCTATCTAAACCCGTGAGACTAAAGTAAGCTATTTTAACATGAATTATTCTAACCTAACCTAATTCGTCAAAAGAAGGGATGACATTAGGGCTAGGAAAAAGATGTACGGGCAGCGGTGCATGTATTCCTCTCCCGCAGTATAGGCCTACACTCTGTAATGTCGATTGTCGACTCAACCTGGGTGTCTTACTTGAAGCTTGTTAAGTAACATCTTTCGCATAGGAAGATTTCTCATTCCTATGTTTTTATCTGTACGAAATTGATTTAATCGTGCAGCCTACATCTGACTTCCTGCGGAGTAGGAACTGGGACATCATAAGAAGTTGAACAAATGTTGTACAGTGTTGCGAGTGTTATAATAACAGCAAGAAGGAAGTGCGGTTTCTTTTTGTTCACGCACACATTATCTCGGAGGAACAGTTATCCCAGCTGAGAGTAATGCAATTTGCTTGTTGCTCGTCCTATGACATCACTAACATAGTGAAATAGGATTTTCCTTGCCGTGTCAAGATCCGCATGTCAGCTTCTAAACTAGCCAAGCTGTAGGAACATTACTCCAAGAGTATTTTTGAAGTTCATATCGGTCTCTTTTTTCCATTATTGTGATTTTTTTAATTTCTTCTTGATGGAGTAGAAGTGAAAGCTTTCTTTGCTGCCATTATTAGTTGGAATAGCTATAACAGAACGTTCAGTATCGTAATATCTCCTATGTGTAGCATGAGGTAGGTCAACCATCCTTTTCGCTTGCTACGTATAAATTCGTCACTTCAAAATCTGTATAAACGCAGAAACATAAGATATATAGTGTTTTGCTATATGTAAAATATGAGGGTTTTTACTCTTGTGTTATTGTCATTTATAAAAACCAGGAATTCTACTG
Source organism: Ectobius pallidus (assembly GCA_964059195.1). Lineage (NCBI taxonomy): Eukaryota > Metazoa > Arthropoda > Insecta > Blattodea > Ectobiidae > Ectobius > Ectobius pallidus. The sequence continues at coordinate 119,139,168 of CAXKWD010000006.1, forward strand.
AAATTTCCCCATTGGTTTCAAACTTTGATCCCAATGGTGATTTCACGTGATGATTGCTTATATTATTGTATAATTTGAGCAACGTAAACGTTAAAATATCAATTTAATAAGTTAATAAAATGTTTTTAAATATTAACAGATTAAATTACTTTACACCGTGTCCATAAATTTCTGGACGTTTTCATGAGGCTACATTTTCATTAATACTTAACATAAAATAATAACATGTTTATCACCATTTGAAAGAGGGAAGTTTGAAGTTTTGTAGTGAACAGTATGTGAATATTATTTATAGGGAAACTTGAAGAATAAAGTGTATAGGTCAATTTCCCATACATTAGAAGGACTTAAAGACAATATCACAAGAGAAATTAACTCTATCTCGGAAGCTGAACTTATTCGCGTGAAAGAAAATTTCCTAAAAAGGTGCCAGTATTGTGTGGATGCAAGAGGAGAACATTTCCAACATCTCTTGTGATGAGGTACGTGGTTATTTTCATTGTAATTTTAACTGTAAACGTGAGAACCTGAATCATTACACCGATCGCGGCTTTATTTGCGCAGATATTTCACCCGATCGCTCGGGAGTTGGAGCTGTGCCCGCCGCGACGCAGAAACCCGCGTCTTTGGCCAACTCTTGCGTGGGACTCACTGTATTATGTACAATTGGTATTGTCAACTAACCATAATTTGATTGTTTTTTACTCTTATTAGTTTTTCTTTTTTTCTTTACATTCTTCATGCTTGCTTTCTCTCTTATTCTCTTTATTTTCTCCTATTCTCTTTACGTCTAACATTTACATGGGTAATTATTCCAACTTTCCTCTTTTTATTCACCTATTTCATATTTGGGTCATTGTAAGTACTTTACGTATTGCTAGCATAGTCATGAACATTGTAATTAGGTGTATACCTGTAATGTTCATTCTTGATTAAATGAATAAATAAGGTCTCCGAGTAGAGGTTTCGGTACCTAGACTAATTCAGATACGCTTATTTTCGGAGAGACTGATGGTAAACTCATCGACTCACAACCCTCGCAGGAAACTAGTATTACCTGGAAGCCCTGGTTACAGTAGTTGTGAATTCAAGATGTATTGTTTTGAGACTTCTAGAGGTGAGTGACCTACAAGTTTGGTGATTATAAATCTCGATACCGGACTGTTTATTTCCTCGTCCTTGGTAACGGTTACAGCGAGACTGATGGAGATCATGCAGCATGCCGTGTAGGAGTCTTCCTGGTGCGAGACCAGTTCTCTTCAGCATCCTTAAGCGTCGATCATGAATTAATGAGCTTACCGCATTTTTACACGAGAATTTGAGATAATCGCAGCAATGCAGTCAGTGGAGGGGCAGAGAAAGCTGGAGTCTGGAGGTGAATGACCTGTGCTGGAAGGGGGCGTGGTACCCCGCACGTAGGCGCTCCAGAGCTGGAGTCAGCTGATGAGAAAACTACTCTTCCTCGGTATTCGAAACACGCATTTTGGGGTTATAGAGCATTTGATCGGGGCCACGTGATAATTTCGCGATGCCGGAACCATTGCCGGTTTCATGGCGGTTGAATCCAGATCGCACCGTCAAATCTGTGGCTTGGTTCTAAAAAAGCCAATGGCAATTTCTTGCAAAAATGAGATCTATGCATTATTGAGCTCGGCTAGTCATCTTTCGTATACTATAAGTGCCAATGTCTGTTACTATTAATAGACATAGTACAGAAACTCTAGAGGCCAATGTCTGTTACTATTAATAGACATAGTACAGAAACTCTAGAGGCCAATGTCTGTTACTATTAATAGACATAGTACAGAAACTCTAGAGGCCAATGTCGGAAGTTCTCAGAAAAAAAATGTTACTGCTATAAAGTCAGTTACCTCAAAAGTAAATTTTATGACATTGGCCGTTTTAGAACAAAGCCATAATAACGTTGCTGAAGAGAATGCCCTGGTTTCTTTTAGTTAGTAACTATGAAAAAGTAAGAAATTGTCGTGCTAACACCTCCCAAGAAGGATTGTCATTCTTCCCGAATTGTACGAGGTCTCTGAACATAACATGAAGATAGCGTTAGCGTACTGTGATTTTTTTTTTTGGGGGGGGGGGGGGTTTACAATATAAAGTGGTCTCAGCTCCATGTCCTTGCGCACATTGTAATTTAATACTTTTTAGTAACTAAACAATTGAATTGTGATCATTAAAAAAAAAAATCTGTGGCGTTACATCCCTGGAGGGATTTGGCCTACCATTCAACCGCTGCGTCATCTACCATAGGCAGATGGTAAGATTGGGGGGCATGTGGTCAGTATGCCGACACCCACGACCATTGAAGGTAGCTATCAAGTAGCTCCTCAATTTGAATCACGAGGCTGAGTGCACCCCTACCAGACCTCACTACCTCAGAAAAATCCGGGGATCGAACCCGGGCCGACGGATCTGTAATCAGCGACGCTAACCACAAGACCACGTCGGCAGTCAATTGTGATCATTAGTACACTATAAATAATATATTATGATAGATATGCGTCTGTTTTTCTTGAGGTTTCTATTTCTCGTTTAGGCTAGTCTATAAATAAAAACTTGCTTTTAACAACTTATCATAATTCTGTATGATGTATACACACTATGGGCTAGAATCCACACGAACTCTTTATGCCGAGCACTAGGACCTTTATGAAATAAGGAATATGGAGGTCCAAGGTGTGAACTATGAGTTGTGCTGTCACTAGCAGATTATAAGCTCTAACCAGATTTGTTGTGAAATTACACAAGTACTAGTATCTATATCGGCAAGTTGATTGCAGACGTATTGATTCCGTGTGTCCATTTCAGAATAGGTTTTTATGTATTGAAATTTTGCAGGAAAAAAGCTGAAATCCAATGAACTCCTAATAACCAGACGATCATACCACATGGATAACCAAGTCCAAGTCTTGTCCCACCGAATCGTTCATGAGAAATTCCGAAGAGGTTTATATATTATTAGCAGGGCCCGGATTCTGATGACCTAAAATTGTTTGAAAAATGACCTATAAAACGACCCTAAATTTTAAAGAAAATGACTTAATAATTGTAAAAAAAGACCTAAAAACTGATATTTTATTTATAAAAAATTATTACTGTACACACAGACTTATAGGCTAGTTTGTACATAATAAATTGTAAAAACTGTAAATAACTGTAATTTTGTGAATGTTATTTTCTCACGGAAACTTATACTGGCACTGAGGCACTGGTGAGTCAAAATTCGGCACATCCTTTTGTGGTCTGTCGGATTATATTGTTGTTAATTGAGGGTAAACAGTAGTTTGCACTCTCAAATCCAAGCAGGTGGCAGACTCCGGTGCCAAGTCAATCTAATAACAATAGTAATATAATACAAAATTTTGGCGTTTCTTCCGACTGAGACATGTCAACACTTTAACGCCGAATTTTTCCTTCTTGCATTAAACTAACAACACTTCAAAGACAGCACCACTAGCGACGAAGAAATACATGAAAATGACTAAATAAGGGAGAAAATGACTAAATAAGGGAGAAAATGACTAAATAAGGGAGAAAATTACTAAATAAGGGAGCAAATGACACGAAAATGACATAATAATGACCTAAACCTGAAATAAATGCCCTAAAAGTATAAGATTGCAAAAAATGACCTAATAAAAATTCATTTCAATAATCTAGAGGCCATGATTAGGATTTATCCACAAGTTGGCAATGTCTGTGCACCATCAATAAAAAGATGACATGTCATCAGAATCCGGGCCTTGATTGTTAGCAAGACACTATTATTAAACGGAAGAACTACCAACACCACACCATTTTGAAATTTGAATCTTAAATAAATTATGATGAACCTTAAGTAATCCTTTGATAATCGAAATTGTAAATGTAACAATCTAATCATTGTGTGTGTGTGTGTTTTTTTTTTACTTCTTTATTTCATTACATGATGTGATAATCTGTATATAGATATTTAGGAGGTTTCAACCCCCATGGAAAATAGAGTACATATTTTATGTAGGTTTCTGCAGTGGTTTCCAACAGTCGTGCAGTGTCCAACGCATGGACACCGCTAATAAGTAGGACCCGGATTTTTAGGTTTTTATAAACCCTGCTTTAGCTTTTTAAACATATAAAAATAGTTTGATATAAGTTTTTTACAGTTTTCAGGCTTTTTTTTTTTTAACCTTAATAAGTACAACAAACAGCTAAGACAATTGACAGATAAGCTACATAAAAATTCCGTGAATTACATTATTCTGTTTTCACTCTTAAGAACAAAGGTAAAATAAACAAAACCCAGTATGACTGTTTCATTCTTGCATCATACGAGTAATGTGCCAGAATGAGATAGATATATTGGTTTTTATTTACTTCACCTTTGTTCTTAATACTAAAAACAGTATAGTTTAATGTTTTAATGGAGAACGTGACTAAGTCGTTGAACGAGCCAAGCTTTATGATGTAAATCGTTACTCTAGTGGCATCACTACCCATCCGTGCTAGGAACGGTTATGGAGCGTGAATTTGAAGTAATATCTGCATTTTTCCGCATTCTGCTCTTCATAACTGTAAAACTGCGGGATTGTATGCCAGAGGTTTAAACTAATTTTGCGAGGAAGGGCAGATTTGTATATATACTAGTGTAACTGCTACTATCTTCATTCTAAAACTAGTTTTCTTACCCGTCGTTGATTGCGTCATGATCTTAACTTTTATAGTATTTAGAGCAGAGATTAAATATCCAATGAGTTTCCCATATTTCTTCTGTTTAAACACTGTGTAAAATAAAGTATAATTTTATTACAAGAAGGAAGTGTCTTACAGAAATAAAATATCAAGAAAGTTATTTTTTTTTCTTTTTTATTTATTTACTGTAAACGGTGTTTCGACAAAGGTTGTAATGCCTAGCTTTTACAATCTTATAATTTTAATACCTAACTTTTTGGCACTGTTATCATTTTAAAGATTTAACAATACCAGCCTGTAATAAAGTTGCTCAGTCCCAAGTCCCTTGGTAGTATTGACATACATTGCCTTTGTAGGAATTCGCGTTTCAAATTGTAGGAATTTACGCATTAAATTGTAGGAATTCACATATCAAAATCCTATAAACCACAACTTTGTAGGAATTCGCCTAACCAATTCTAATGATTTAGTTGTTTTATGATTGAATAAAACTTCATATTTGTGAGTAGTATGAAGTTGTAAGCATAGCTGTTGTCACGAAGTAAAAGTAAACAGATCATTCACCTGTTAGCGTGTACTTGTTGTGTACCAATGTGTTAATCTGGCACGTTATCGTGTACATGATACAGCTTTAAGCACGGTGTTCTAAATTAGTTGACCGCCTTACAGTAGTTAACATTAATTAACCAAGTAAATCTACTTAATTTGATTTTGACAAATAGTCCAAGACATGGATTAGACTTGGAACCAGATTCTCATAAATCTCATACTCAAGTTATCACTAATTACTTACGTTATCTCCAAAAATTAATACCATTATTTGAAGATTAATTTTAATTTGGCCTAATTCAAATTGTCGCATTATTACAGAGTAGTGAAATCCCCTAACGACGATTACCGATATAACGATAATACTCTGTATAACGTTAAAATATTATAGTCCTGGCAAAATTCTATTATGTAATGTAAAATTCCCCTCGACTTTACGATACTCATAATAACAATAAACATCTCCGTTACGATCACGTTCAGAATCCCTGTGATAGACCTATATTTTCCCCCGGTACAACGATAAAATTGATCGCGAAAGTATAAATCAGAATAAACAGGAAGAAGAACAGGAAGAAGAAGAGGAAGAGGAAGAAGAAGAATAATAAGAACAAGAACAAGAGGTGAAGGAATAGGAGGAGAAACAAGATGAAGAACAAAATGTGAATATACCGACCTTAACTAAATTAGAAACCATTGCCTCTTGCGAAACTATCAATCCATCGAAATAATGTGCGAATTTATCAAAATGCGAAATTATCAATCGTACCGTGAGTTCCAGAAGGTAATTTAATCACCCTCCAGCAGTGTGTTTCCCTCTCCGTAAAAAAAAAAGTCATATCAAACTTTTTTGACAAAGCTAAAAATAAATGTGTCCCATTTGTTCATGCTTTTCTTTACCGATCTGTAATTAGGCTACATTAGTTTTTCTTAGGGCTGAAAATCGATTAAAACTTTTAATCGAGTTAACGCTTGACTTTAATCGATTAATCGACAAACAGGTCGGTATTTTAAACGAAACCAAAGGGTACATTTAATGTTGTTTTACACGTTCAATAACTACTACACTACAGATAATCAGAATAAATCCTGAATTAATGAATACCATTATTAGTTAACTAGTGAAAAAATATATACAAAACTTACATTTCCGGTTACTTTTTCAGCCAAGACTTGAGACACACGAGTTTGTTGACATTTGAATGTTCAAGAGACGATCGTAGCTTGTTTACAATAATACCGGCAGCACTAAAAACTCTCTCACTTGGCACTGAGAAAAGAGTTTGGTCATTTGACCCATTTCTCGAAAAACTTCTTCAGAATTCGACTAAACCGATTAATCGGAAAATGTAATTGATCGACGATTAAATATTTAATCGATTAATCGGTACAGCCCTCGTTTTTCTTAAATTATGTAGTTAAAAAATTCAGTTACACTAAATTGAGTTCATTTCGTGTGTTTTAATGTGCGTTACTTTGAGGTTAAAATGCTAAGAGTGGGCCCGAGTTGCTGCACGCCGTCACCTGCCATCTGTCGCAAAAGACGAGATTTCTCTTCACCTGATGGCCGAATTTAGAGTCGTTTGATGTATTACACAGTATTCTAAAGACTAAAAACTTCGACATTTAATTATGGTCGAACAAAAACAGTCGTATGCAACTTGCCGATAAGACGCTCGTATGAAAATTATGAAACGAGGTCATGTCTAATGAATGGTACTATAGGCTCGATACATAATCTACTTCTAAAAATGAGATTATGTGATGATAATGTATTCAAATTTCGAAATAAATATATTCGTAAGTAAAAAAAAAAAAAGTGAATAACTCACATTTCAACAAATTTGGGAATGACTCTTGAGATTGGCTAATACATTATAGGTAAAACTACTATAGTATTGTTTTCGAACACCAAATTCGAAGTTGAGTTTTTAGCATAATTACACGTTTTGAGGTCCCCTGAATCCAGAAATACTATTTTTAGAAACGTCTGTATGTGTATCTATGTGGATGTCTGTGAACAGCCTAGCTCCAGAATTGAAAACCGTATGAAAACAAAACTTTGTAATTGGGTCAGGTATCTTCTGAAGATGTGACACGAAGATTTCTCTTATTTTTAAGGGGACTAGATGAAGAAAAATTCGTTTTCAGCTATTTTCTCGAAAACGGCTCTAACGATTTTCTTTAAAATTTGCACATGGATTGCCTAATCTAAGAGCTCAAGCTTTTATTTGAAACATTTTTTTCGAAAAAATTATCTGAAGGTTAGTTATAAGCCATCCACTCTGATTACGCGCTCTTTGCAATACGGCCTCTTGTAACGGAAAATCGTAGGAAACGAAACTTTGTATTTGGATCAGGTACCTTTTGGGGATTTGACACTAAGATTGGGGACGACTTTCTCTTATTTTATTTTTCTCCAATGGCTAAAATAACTTTTCACCGTCATCCTTTCACGTGTATTATTTGAATCCTATGCCTTGAGTTTTGGTTATTGTTATTACCAGGGCCCGGATTCTGATGACCTAAATTCGTTTGAAAAAAAAAAACCTATAAAATGACCCTGAATTTTAAAAAAAATGACTTAGGGTAATTATTATAAAGAATGGCCTAAAAATGATATTTTATTTATATTTTTTCTACACACAAAGTTATAAACTAATTTGTACATCATTGAAAAAACTGTACTGTATATGCAGAAAGGGTGTTGTAGGTCTAAAAACTTTGCTATTTGTTCTTGATTGGAGCATTTGAGAAGAAAAGTAAGACAGTTGTTTTTAAACTAGATCCTACAAAAATGTTGCATTATACTAACCTACTGATTTATTTTAATATTACCCGTATGGGAAAAAAAAGACTACAAATATTTAATATATTCAATGTAAATGCATAAAATTGACTAAGTAAGGAATCAAATTACACGAAAATGACAAAATACTTAAAATGGAAATAAATGCCCTAAAAATATGAAACTGTATAAAATGACAAAAAATTACCTAGTAGAAATGCATTTCTATAATCTAGAGGCCATGATTAGGATTTATCTACAAGTTGGCAATATCTGTACAGCATCAATTAAAAGATGACATGTCATTAGAATCCGGGCCCTGGTTATTACTTTAGCTGAAGATGATGAACAGGAACAAAATTCGTACTGTAAATCTGTAATGAAGAATCCTGTAGCTCCAAGAAGTCGCGGGCAAGCAGGCACGTGGTTGGAGCGACCTTGATCTTGATCTGTGGGTTGAGTCAGTCTCTGGAAGGTACAGTTAACTTGCTCGCGTAATATTTCCTCATGCAGTGTGATGCTTGCTTTCTCTTTCTGACACACAATCCTACGTGATGTCATGTGATATGACACGTCACACTCCTAATAAATGAACATTTAAAACATCTCGTCTTACTATCAATAGGCCTAAATAAACTTATACAATTTCAAACTTACAGAAGATGTCTTGACTTGGTTAACCTGATAAATATTACTCTTTGACGAACTGAGGTTTGGTTTCACGTAAACATAATAAAGCAATTGGTAGGGAGATTGATTTGCAGATCGCAACCAGAACGAAGTTGAATTAGCAATTAAAAAATTAAAGTCAAAACGTTCTGCTGGACCGGATGGAATACCAACATATATTTTCAAAGGATGTGGTGAACTCTTCGTTCGAAAATTGTACAAAATTATAGGCCCATTGCTATTCTATCTATACCAGCTAAAATTCTGGAAAGTACTTTTTCCACACACATTTTCAATCATATTAAGTGCTTACTTAACAAATTAGCTCAACTTTCTTTTTCCACTCACTTTATGAAGATTATGTGTTCGGACTTAAGAAATAGATTACAGGTAGTGAGTTATCAAAATCGCTTATCTGATCAATTTGTGGTTAATTCTGGAATTCCTCAAGGATCAAACTTGGGCCCACTATTGTTTCTATGTTTCATAAATGATTTACGGAACTTAGTGGACAACTCCAATGTTTTATTATTTGCTGATGACATTAAAATATATAAATCTATTGCCTCAGTTTCGGATTGTTTTCAACTCCAAAACGACTTAAATAAACTATATACATGGAGTAATAAATATAAACTTCCATTCAACATTAAAAAAATGTGTTATAATGACATTCAGTAGATGTAAAAATACTATATCATATGCCTATAATATAAATAATGTTGAACTTGATGAAGTAATGGAAACTAAAGATTTAGGGATAACATTTACCAAGGATCTCAGATTTAACAGCCACATTGAAATAACCGTTTTAAAAGCGTTAAGAAATTTAGGTTTTATTATAAGGAATTCATATACATTTTGCGAAAACACATTAATCAGACTTTATAATTCATTGGTCAGACAAAACCTCGAATATGGTACAGTCATATGGAATCCAATGACTATTAAACTCTCTGATTCAATAGAAAAAGTACAATCGAAGTTTTACAAATTTTTGATATTCAGAAGAACTGGCTATTATCCAATTAAAAAGAAAATAGAAATTCCTTGAAACAATCTGGCAGAAAGTTATTGGAACTCTGTAGGGATCACTTTACTTTACTATATACGATAGAAGAACGTGTGTGGCAACATCGGACAAGAAAAAACTCTCAAAGTTTACGTACATTATAAAGATTCAAAAACATTAAAAAAGGAACCGCATATCAAACGTCATATGTCCCTGAGACAATCAAGATCTTGTCATACAGGGCTAGCGTGTTCACATCTTTGGATTCGATTACAGTAAAGATACGCCACCGTAGCTCTGAAAGATTCTGTAGCGGGGGTGAGACATAAACACCATACTTCACACACCCCCACAGGAAAAATACGCGGGTATAAGGTCTGGTGATCTGGGTGGCCAGTTGAGAATATTATTGAGAAGTCGCACGGCCAATACGGCGCAAGGTAGATGTTGATTTAAATAACGCATGACTTCATTTTGTAATGTTTTATTGTTGTCTGACACATTTTTCTATCTTAAATAGGGTCTTCACAAATAATATGCAAACTAGTTCCATTAATTTTACTGACAACTAATTTGTTTACTTGCGAAAAGTTATGTGAGTCCAGCAACAACCATTTCTTTTACATGTTATTAATTATTATGTAATATGAATTCTGTCTGATACTTGTGTAGCCTATATCGTTTGTAAATTGTTTGGGCTATATTTTATAAGTTCACATTGTCTGTGCATTCTTATTCGTGGAAAAGAAAAATAGTTCCGCGAATTTGGTGGGATGTATTTAATAAACAAAGTGGGGGACACCCGTACTGATGCCAAATTGGCAATGATGAAGCAAACGCACCATGTGCTACATCACATGCTACATCTTGTGATCCAGAATCTTGTGATCTAATAATCTTCTTCACTTAGACGTGGCAAGAAGGGATTTATTAGAGCAGGGCACGAAATTTGCGGTCTCCAGATCGCCATTGGCGATCAGAATTCTGTGGTCAAGATTCAATTTTGAAAAACTGCTTTTTTATTTAATTCATTATTTTAGTTTCCGCAACAAAAATATCGAATGTAATGGTAGGTATTGGCCACAGTCAGTCGCTTTCTATGTAAACAAGTTGACTAATATTGGTATTTACTGGGAAGCGTTCGGAAAAATCCAGAAGTTATCGGTATTATTTGAATTTCCCACGCGACTTTCGTTGATTTGAGTTCCCTTTGTTTTAACCAGTCGTTGATCTGGCTCCTCTAATAACGAGGAATGTAGTTTGTGTTTGGCTTTTGGCTGTTACAGCCCATAATGCTTACAATCAGTTGAAATACTTCCAAAATGTTTAGTATTATTTAACAAATTTTTTATTAGTTCTAGAGTGATAGGGAAAATGTGAATAAGTCAAAATTCCAAAGTTTCAGGAATGACAAAAAACAATTTATTTCCACCGAATTTTAACAATATTTAGATCAGTCCACCCAGATATTTTTACATAGTATAAGATACTGTGTAAATGTGTAAATATTGTAAAAATGCTGTGAAAATAAATAGTTATTTGTCTCTCCTAAAACTTTGGAATTTTGACTTATTCGCTTTTTCCTTATCACTCTAGAGTTGTTGCCATTCAAAACTACAAACTAGTATTTGATACTTTTTTTAAATAGGGGAATAGTTCAGTTATTGTGATAATTTATGTATGTATGTATTTATTTAATTTTCATATTTAAAATGGTTGTATGGTGTAGTATTTTATATTAAAGAACAAATAGAAGAGGGGGTAGTTTTTCATAATTCCTAGAAGAATCTGTACCATAATTATGTAAAAATAATGGCAAAAATTATTAATTTGTCTACTACCTTCAGACTTCGAAATTTCTTACTGTGCATTAGAGCGGTAATGTGAATTCCTACAAAGTTGGGGTTTGTAGGAGTTTGATACAAATTCCTACAATTTTATACGTGAATTCCTATAAATAGGCCTACAAGTTATGTGAGTTACTACAAAAACAAAAATTTTTCCTCAGACATAACATACTGGGGGACTGAACTATTGTGATTGAATCGTTTTTCTTGGTTCATTGTTTAAAATTATAACATTGTCAAAATTTATAATCCGGTACTGTAAAAGCTAGGCATTAAATCCTTTGTCGAAACGTCGTTTAAAGTAAATAAATAAACAAAGACGGTAAATTCTTGATATTTTATTTCTGTAAGACACTTCTGGTGTAAGACAACAGTATTGTGATGCACCACATAAATATTCATTCATCACCGTTCTTCTTTCTTTCTTCAATGTCTTATTTTCTTTTACTAATAAGACATTATTTACTGCACTGCGTGGTTATACGTATGTGTGTTTCATTTATTTATTGTTTATCCTCCTCATCGCCTCCAAAAATTTGATAGCCTATAGTGGTGATTATAAAAATTAGTATTAAGGTCAGCGTGGAAAGCTTCACAGGTATTGGGGCAGTAAAGGGAAATTGTAGGAAATATAATTGATAAATTATTGATTTTATTTTTGTTTTTGAGCTACGCTATTGACAACATTCCTCGACACACGAAAGGCACGCAGATTTTAAAATATAATTTTTGTTATACCGGCCACTTGATGGCAGTATATGAGGATAACTATTCACTATTTTTCAAAGTTATCAAATGAAAAATTATCACAGAATACGACGTTCCAAAACTAGCGCAGATTTCCCCGAAAAGATGTACAAATAAAATGAGCATAATATAATATTGCTAAATTCCATACGAACATGGTTCATCCATTAAGTGTCTGTGTATTCCGATATTTTAATGGGAAGAGAATCATTTTTAAGATAATGAACGAAAGCACGAAAAAACAAAGCTGTCCGAGAGATTTTGCATTCGTAGCCATGTCGAGGACTGCCTTAGATTATTGGAAGAAGTTTACTCTGACTCAACAAATATTCCATTTCTAAAGTCTATAATCTCTCTATTCATGCTCCCATTATCAAAAGTCCAGTAATTTAACTCAGTAGCTAGTTAAAACTAATCAAAAGTTTCCACAGGAATGTACCAAAAATAGAAACGAAGGCTATGCAATAAGTTATTATGCATACAAACATACTGTTCAAGATTGCTTGAAGTTTGAATTCTTGATAAAATACTGTTACGAGTAGAATTGACAGAGTTTGATACTTCACTACATTTATAACAAATAATAATTTAATAAGTTATTTCATGTTCAAAGCTTACAGTCTACTAGGCCTAAGTAGAAAATAATTTTGGGGAGGATCGAAAGTGCCGGGGGTTTTGAATGGAGAGCCAATCAAAATGATTTGGAAGTTCGAACATCGCATCAATATAATGCAGATACTCCATCGATCTTCCATCTCTGCTTTTGTACAATTCTTTAAGGTGACGAAGACCGCCGGCGTGGTCTTGTGGTTAGCGTCGCTGACTATAGATCCGTCGGCCTGGGTTCGACCCCCGGTACCTACTCGGATTTTCTGAGGTCGGGAGGTCTGGTAGGGGTGCACTCAGCCTCGTGATTTAAATTGAGGCGCTACTTGATAGAGAAAAAGCGGCTCCGGGCATGGAAACCACCATTAACCATTATCTGCCTCTGGTAGATGACACAGCGGTCGGGTGGTAGGCCTTGTCCCTTCAGGGATGTAGCGCCACGGAGTTGAGTTTAGTTGTAAGGTGACGAATTTATACGTCAGTAGCAATGAAAAAGTTAAGGTCACGGAGGAAATCTTGCACTTCTCAGTAGATTAAACTTTTATTTTCCAACCTTTCCACTCTTCTTTAGGAAGAGGTCGAAATAATTACCTAGTGTTACTTTAGGCTAGAGAAATTCCTTGCTTGGTTGATGAATGGATGGATCTGGTAGGTGGAGAGGAAATAAAGTTAATAGTGTTGTAGTCAACAAACACGATTGAGGTGTCCATGGATGGGATAGCTCCTGGGCTTTCCACGACCTTAATCCGGCCTTGCCATATGTTTCTGCAGCGCGCAGGGCAATGAACTCGAGCATTCGCAACAACACATGGCGGCAACTTCAGCGTTCTCACACATCCGCACGTTTCAACCATTTGCTGCTTTTTTGCACCGAGTTTAATTTTATCATAAAAAGCAGTACACAATGCCATGAATAAAGCATAAATTTGTCAGAGGGAAGGACGGGAACAGGCTATAGCAATGTATATAGCATCTTCGCACATTTGAGTTTCTATGACTACTCAGAGCTGTTGTCCCAAAATTTGCCCAGGGTATACTCCAAAATTTCAAATAAATTTTAGGGGAAGTCACATATTTTAAATGGATTCTTGGACTACATGGAATTAGTTAATATGAAACACTATTAATAAAATTATTTAATTTATTTAATATATATATATATATTTCACTGATTTCAAAACATGGCACCAGCAACGCATTTGCACAGGCATATCAGAATAGCAATGAAATTTTGAAATTTAAAAAATACATTTTGTTCATCACATCTATAGTCAAGGATTATAATTAAATCCTCGTTAATAAATTAATGAGGCCGCCGCGACGTAATATGTAATAAAAAAAATACGCTGCACAGAACCTCTTGTGATGGTTGACCAGAACTTCACGTACATCCTACTCTCGCATTTGGTCCTCTAGTCAATGGCAGAATTGTCGAATTTGCAAACAAATAAATGAAACATAAACAAAGCAGAAGATATACACAATAACGGCCGGTGCGTAGGACTGACAACCTTGCCACCTTCATGTGCTGTATGTCACAATTCGGAAGCCTTATCCTCCTGGAAACCCTACGGGTCTCTATGTCCCACACAGGGATCACTTTACCTACCTTGTTTTACCATGCTCTATGGATTCAATATTTCCTGTTACAACATAAAATCTCTCAGGGTATGGCCGCCACTGACTTCTAACATTTGAAAAAATGCAAAACAAAGGAACTTCGTTGTTAACACTGGATTATGAATAACAAAAATAATTTAAAAAAAAAACTAATGGAGTAATGGCCAGTCCTGTGATTATCTGTAAATTTTGAAGATATGAAAACTCTAAAATTATGATATAGCTGTCAGTGAATGATTAAGAATCGGGTTTATATTGATTACTAAAAAGGCACGAAGTCAATTTAATAAAACTTGTAACCCTATTTCGCTTGATTATTGACTTATGAGCACCAAATTGTAATAACTTGAATGCCTTGTAGCATACATATTTTACGTCATAGAGAAAAAATCTCATAATAAAAGTTGCTTGTCCACTCTATACACAGGTAAAATATTTCGGCGTTATTAACACCCTGTGTATGTATATATCTGTATGACCGCCGGCGTGGTCTTGTGGTTAGCGTCGCTGACTACAGATCTGTCGTCCCGGGTTCGATCCCCGGTACCTCTGGTTACAACATAAAATCTTTCTGGTACCGGGGAGGTCTGGTAGGGGTGCACTCAGCCTCGTGATTCAAATTGAGGAGCTACTTGATAGAGAAGTAGCGGCTTCGGTCACGGATCGGGTGGTAGGCCTTGTCCCTTCTGGGATGTTAGCACCAAGGAGTTAATATGTATATATATATATATATATATATATATATATATATATATATATATATATATTGTATGGTATAACATACAGGTGTTTTTTATGTTATTTAGAGATAACATAACATATTATGTTATGTTATTTAGAGAAGTAGCGGCTTCGGTCACGGATCGGGTGGTAGGCCTTGTCCCTTCTGGGATGTTAGCACCAAGGAGTTAATATGTATATATATATATATATATATATATTGTATGGTATAACATACAGGTGTTTTTTATGTTATTTTGCACCATTTAAAAACAATTCATATTTTACTCCATAGTTTGAGAATTTTTAGTCCATATTTATGTAGATCTACTTGGCCTTTTTATTACATATAAATCCTAGCCTTGCTTATTAAGGTTTATAGTCCCGTGGTTATAAACACAGACTCTCAGACAATGGGAACACGTGCAAAGAGGTCGAGGTTCTGATAAACCCGTTCTCATTTTTTCTTTTTAAAAAGAAGCCTTAAAATGCAACTAGTCAAGCCAGAGTCCTCCTCCCTAAATAACTGTAACTGGAACCGCGCTTTACCGAGAATGCGTAGGTTTGCTGCACACAATCGATCCTGTTGCTAATTTATTCATCCTGGGTCATGTAACTTTAAGGCAATAGTGTCAACAGTACACTGGGACGATGACGTGGTGACTTCGAAATGACTAAGAGAATGACTTCATAATAATCAGGGCCCGGATTCTGATGACCTAAAATTGTTTGAAAAATTACTTATAAAATGACCCTAAATTTTAAAGAAAATTACTTAATAATTATAAAAAATGACCTAAAAACCGATTATTGTACACACAAAGTTATAGACTAGTTGGTACATAATTGTAAAAACTGTAAATAACTGTAATGTTGTGAATGTTCTTTTCTCACGGAAATGTATACTGGCACTGAGGCACTGGTTGAGTCAAAATTCGGCACATCCTTTTGCGGTCTGCCGGATTATTTTGTTGTTTATTGAGGGTAAACAGTAGTTTGCACTCTCAAATCCAAGCAGGTGGCAGACTCTGGTGCCAAGTCAATCTAATAACAATAGTAATATAATACAACATTTTGGCGTTTCTTTGATTCTCATTTGCGAGTGAGACACGACAACACTTTAACGCCGAATTTTTCCTTCTTGCATTAAACAAACAACACTTCAAAGACAGCACCGCTAGCGACGAAAAAAAGTTAATACACTCAATGCAAATACATCAAAATTACTAAATAAGGAAGCAAATGACACGAAAATGACAAAATAATGACCTAAAATTGAAATAAATGCCCGTAAATATAACATTGCATAAAATGTCAAAAAACGACCGAATAAAAATGCATTTCTGTATTCTAGAGGCCATGATTAGAATTTATCTACAAATTGGCAATGTCTATGCAGCATCAATAAAAAGATGACATGTCATTAGAATCCGGGCCCTGATAATAATATTGTCTATAGATAGAACTTCTACTTTCAGGTCCGGGAAGTGTGACAATTTCTTGAAACGTGAAGCAGTATGTAGCGATCAAGTTAATAGGTAGGCCTGTGGCCTGTGGATAGGGTTATCTTGCACAACTTCCTACCACCCTAAATATATGTCGGAACGTGAATGACTCTGCGAATGCTTTTGATGATTTCTTCACGGATCTTCAGAGTCTCAGGATGCACTCAGAGATGAAGTCTGTAAGCTGGATGAGTCTCTTTCCTATGACTGATTAGTGATTCTGATTACTCTTAATGGTCTAACTCTACCTCGCCGAAATACTTCTAGCTCAGTTGGTAGAGCATCGGCACGTAAAGCCGAAGGGCGTGTGTTTGAATCCCAGTGTCAGAGGAATGTTTATTACAATAATTACTAGTAGGCCTAAATGTCAGGAACTTGACAATGTGGCCTTTTCTCCTAAAATATTCTAATGTGATGTTCTACAGTATTCTGTGGTTTCATGAACACATATCTACGTACATCTAGATTTCCATATAATAATAATAATAAGAATAAATGTAACATATCTTTAAAACATATCTTTAAAACTAATGGTCCAGTTACAAATGTGAAATATTGTAAGGTTCAGTTATGATTAAACAGTATTATAAAAAAATCCAATTATAATTTTGGATTTTTAAGTTCACTCCCAGTATACCATAATTCAAAATCAAGAGTTACTATAACTCATAAACTATTTAAACAGCCCCTCTCTTCAGGTTCAATGACATATCACATCGTTGGTATGAGCAGGCATATAAACCAACATATATTTTTAAAGCGGTCCTACATTTTTCATATCCAATAGGTATTAAAGTCTCACTAAAATAAACTGGCAATGCTCTTCACTGCTGGAATCATTGTATTGTCCTCACCCTTTTTGTGCGGTGCAAGTTGCGTGTGCAAAAACAAGAACTTTCAACAGTACTCACTTATCACACACATAAGATACTGTACACAAGTACTTACGTTCTATTAAGAATATTCCAATAACAGTATTGGAGTGGGAGTAATGGCGTAACGGAGAAAGACTGGCCCCCTGCAAAGTATAATTTGGGTCCCGTAACAACGACGACAATAATAATAATAATAGTAATAATGATAATGATGATGATAATAATGATAATGATAATAATAATGATAATGATAATAATAATAATAATAATAATAATAATAATAATAATAATAATGATAATGATAATGATAATAACAATCCACGCTCAAGCATATGGGTTCAGTAGCATGACCGCAGGAATAATAAAATTTGATAGGCTGACAGGACCTGGGAGATATTAAAATTTGCCTGTATTATTATTACCGTTAAGCAGTATTATCCCGAAATTTGGCACAGGCACATTGTACAGTAATATGTAGAATCTTTAATATATATATATATATATATATATTTCTAGCTGTAGCTGTGTTGACTGACTTTAGTGTTGTGTTGACGGTAGTATTTGTCTATCGAAACTGATATCAACAAAATCAAACTTCTTTCCAAACAGTAGGTACAAGCTTTCTGTCCGGTTTCTTGATATATAGGCCTACTTGATGAAAAATTTATTGTTTGATTTTGGTCTGGCTTTACGTGTATTATCCACAGGAGAAACCATCTTTCAACTAAGCCAACTCATTTTCTCTTAGTGCTTTACATGTTTCCTTCTCACCATTATGACATGTTTTCATTTCGGGCCCCCCACATCTCGGAGTCTGCGCTACTGAGTGGGAATAGGCCTACATCTATAAAGGGAGATAAAGAGATTAATGAAGCCGATTTGCTATCGAACGGAGGTCAATTTGGCTGACGGAGTGCCAGTTGGACTACACATATTTGAGTGTGCTCCTTGAAAGTTAATTATGCATTTATTTGTGATTTTATGTTTTAAACCTGCCTATATATGATGTCATGGGTGAATAATTTTAGGAACATGTGGCATGGTGGTAGAAATGCCAGGTGCAAAGCTCTGCTGGGCAGAACCGTTACTGGTCGCCAAAATGTTGACCTCATGTCGATATGCACACAGCTTCCCACATCTCGTTTATACAAAGATGCCTTCCTATTACTGCCATTACCAAACTCCTCCCAGAAAACACCTTTGTAATTAAGGAAACTTCTCCCCATCAGATTTTCGTACAGTCTTCAAACGTTTTGACTTGAATGAATTATTCGTGTACCAGAAAGTAAAATTTGCTATAAAATACACATTATTTTCCTCAGTGGGTTATTTTTAATCCAGACCTGTATCCTTTAAGCCCTTATTTCACATGTAGTAACATAACACCTATATATATAACTATTACGTGTTCATTGTAAAATGTCTGTATTGTAAACATTAGTAGCTTATTAGATTTGTGATAGTTAAATCTCTCTATAGTGGACACATTCGTTACCGTAAAAATTGTCCCTAAAGAAGGGGTTTGAAAATGCAATGTCGTATAATATGTTCAAAATATGATGGAACTTCGAAAGTCTTATTTAATGTGAAGAGTCTCTTACTGAAGTGTTGAGTTTGATCGTTCGATGATTGCTGCAATCTAAATTATAGGCCTGACAATTAGTAAGTCGTACAGATGTACAAGATTTAAAATTGATCTGGCAGAAATGCATGGATTCCAGCCGCCGTAACAATTATTTGAGGTTTAGGAACATTGAAATCGTCAGTTTGTTGGGTTTGCGATATTTTTGTATATTATAAAGGGATGAAGACATAGTTAAGGGCTGCATTCTAAGAAGTACAAACAGCGTAAAAAGTAAGTTAACAGATAATTCTTTTAAGTGCAGCACAGATACGACATTTTCCAGTCATTGTCTGTTAAGAAAACTGGATTTTTTGTGTCCATGTCCTTTATATGGTGTATACGTCTGGGAGAGGTAATTAATATAAAGTTCCATTATAGGGATCAGTAAAATCGCCCGTTAAGAGGGTTGTCCGCTATCAAAGGAATGTCCACTAAAAGAGAAAATACCATTGACTTCATCGGGACCGAACCCGCTACCTCCCGATTTGTATCGCAGTGCCTCAACCACCTGTGATGTATACATGTGCAAAATTGTATGCCATTTGGACCATGGAACAGGTGCTACCTACGCCATTTTTAACTGCCAATGCATACAAACTTTAATCGTCTGTTTTCTCAGTTTCAATTTGCAAGTAATTTTGCCACATTCAAAATCTATCTTCTCCCACAAGAATAGAGATACAGCTATGAAACCTTTTCATAATATACTTTATATTGTGTGCAATAAAATATCTTATTAGATTTTTTGTTTAGGCCTTAGGCCTACTTCTTTTCTAATATTCATTGTAATCGCATGTTAGCTTTTTCATTTTTCTAGGTAAAATATTTTTAAACAAAAAGTATAAACGGTATAAAAATCCGTCAGTATTTTTGAAAAGCAAGCATCAAAGTACGTCACACAAAAGTTCAGGTTCATATTTTTATATCTGTCGGAGATAGATTTCGATTTTGATTTAAAATCAAATAAATTAATGTCTCAAAAACAAATTGAGGTATTAGAATGAATTTTAAGTTGGAATTTACATTTTAATTAAGTGTACAGAATTTCAAGTTTCTAGGACAAATAATTAAAAATTAAAAAAAAAAAAACATTCTCAACACTTCGGTCTTCCCTTAACTTCTCAGAAAGACCAAGTAACACGAGCGGTTTCGTAAGATTCCATTCATATAAATAATATAAATGTGTATTGTATGCTTGTGTTGCAGTTGAAGAGATGGACCAATACCTAGACTACATCGGCGGCCCTGCAGGGGCGCTGGCTCTCACCGGGGTGGCTGCAGCTTCGGCTTTCTACCTCGCTAGTCGTCCAACACCGCAGAAACCACTGGTGGAGCTCGATTGTCAGAGCAGACTACTACCGGTGAGTTATGAACCTATGATATTCGGGTCTAGTGTCCATCATTACGCACTTTGGTTTCGTTTACACATACCAAGTTGCGACGGAGATATGGTTTCAATAAATGATTTTCATTGGCTGACACAGATCTGGCATCTCATTGATTTCCCGTTATCAGCGCTGCCACTGCATTTTTGTGCCGTGATTCAAAACATTTATTTCCCGCGCTATTCACCCGCGAATCTAAGTAAGTTGCATTTAGGTTAAAAATAGTAATATTAATGTTAGTGACATGTACAGCTAGGTTTGTGGCAATTATGTTAGGAATATATTTATTAGTGTTAATCGCCATTAAGTTTACAACCCTGTTTTTGGATCATGTGACCCATGCGCAACTCAGTGCCAGTCGTGGTTCTCGCCTTCCAATAGCCATCTTCTGTTCATAGATTGTCATTTAAGCCTGTAGGTTAGAAAAGTGACAACAGTACTTCATTCTCATTTCCCCAGTGTTTCGGACACTTTCCACAAAAAGTAAATTACTAATAATCGTTTCTATGGTTAATGAAGAACACAACAAGCTAAAAATAACAGATTTGAACTTTTTTGTGTGTATAAACAAAGTGCGTATCATCGAAACCATCCCCTGATATTCTTATTGTTACCAGACTCACAAACTTAATACTCCACAGGAGTCTATAACCATGCATGAAAATATCAATTCAGACTGGGATTGTGGTTAGAGACCCAGAACGACTTGCCATACCAATCTTAAAAATTCTAATTTGTAGTTTTCGTCTAATCGGTAAGAATTACAAGCGTGAAGAAATTAGGTTGTGATCAACCTAACAAAAGAATTTTAAAAAGTTTTACTTAGTTTCAAAATTAAAACATTTTTTGTCCTATGTGGAATTTTCTACTGTATTTTTATATATTTTCGTCAAATAATAATATATGCAACATATCTTGCAAATGAAAATAAAATAATAAAATCATCAAGTTATGTGCACAAGGTGCTAAGATCTTCAAACAGCAGCGTCCCTTCAGCTCGACATTCCATAAAATTAATCAGTTGAAGTGCTGTTCAGAGGTGCCGAATCTTGTGTTTCTTATTCAGAGCCAATTCTGTAAAATATTTTGTAATATTAATGAAATCAATATTTATAGATAATAATAATAATAATAATAACAATAATAATAACAATAACAATAATAATAATAATAATAATAATAATAATAATAATAATAATAATAATAATAATAATAATAATGTTTCATATGGGACCAAGACATTCAATTCATGTAAGACATTTTTTGTTTGTTTTTTTTTTACCCCACAACCACATCAGTCGGAGCCTAAGTTTGTGTTATGTATTTGTGTGTCTTTTTAATACAGTATCAGATAAATCG
The DNA here is from genome assembly GCA_964059195.1 of Ectobius pallidus. Taxonomy (NCBI): domain Eukaryota; kingdom Metazoa; phylum Arthropoda; class Insecta; order Blattodea; family Ectobiidae; genus Ectobius; species Ectobius pallidus. Next base: position 119,161,157 of record CAXKWD010000006.1, read on the forward strand.
TTGTGCGAAATTAATAATAGGGCCTATGTCGTTTCATCCCAATTTTGCTAGTGGTTAAGGAAAGTTAGTGTGAACAGGTGGCTCTATTCTGACTATTGAAAGATAGCTTGTGCACTAGATAATTGCAATCCATTCTATTGTAGCTTTTAACGACGAAACCTTGTGTGACATAACTTGCCTAAATCAATTCACTTTCTGCCAGTTTGCTTTTAAACTGAGTGGTCGTAAATCATTTTGTAGAGAAGTTTAGAAGACAAGGATAATTTTGGGTTATTTTGAGTAACAGGAGGAATGAGAGTGAAAAACAGTTGAGAATCTTAAGTATTTTCTCCAAATTTTAATGTATTTAAATTTTAGATCCATTGTGGTCATTTGCTTTAAATTGTTGCCAGGCAAGAAATTCTGAGATATTTAGATATGCAATATGTAATACTCAGTGTATCAACTATGAACAACATAGAAATCTGAATCCGTATACGGTAGAGGAGAATATAAAATATTACAAATATAGTTCGTTAAATATGTGTTTATTCTTCTAATTTATACAACATGTAAATCACATACTCATAACTATGCGTATTTATGACATCTGCAGTCCTTCGAGTAGTCTCCGAAGAATTCGGACACGTGAGGTCAAGTATTAAAACAATGAGACTTGAGATCACGTCATGGTTATGTCATGGTGAGACTGAAGATATGAGGGCCGTCCACAAAATAAACTTCTCTGGGGCCGTTTACAGAGACAAAATACAATTTCATGGAAATATTTATTGCAACAGATACAGCAAGTATTCAGCTATTTTTCAACATATTCACCAACGGATTTGAGACATAATATGTCATACCGTTGGACCAACTTTTGAACTTATGTGTCGTAGATGTCTGCCGCCTGGGATCTGAACCACTGTGTGACAACAACCTCCATTTCTCTGTCATTCTCTGTCATTTTTCGAGGGGTGTGTGAAGAACTGATGTGCCTTGTAGAAGGTATTCTAAATTAGACTGTTAAATTCCATTAATTATTTTTTGAAAATTTATTATAAATAGGCCTATTTAAATATAACATCTCTCCAAACCAAAACTATATTTTATACTTCTTCTTCATGTATTGCAGTTACAAAAATTGTTTGTTGAACATGCCAGTAAACACAAAAAAAAAAAAAAATTCTTGGTATTAAAGCTATCAAGATTGGATTTGAATGGAGTTACTCAGGATTCAAATATGCTGGGTTTTACTTGTGTTGTGGTGACTCATTCATGTTATTGTTAACATCTGCCTGTCTGGCCTTAAACCACAACAATTCGGTTCGGTTGTTTCTGCGATTCTCTGCCAAGATACAGGAAAAACATAACACGTATTTAAAAACCTGAAACATTGAGCTGTATTTAATATTACAACTTAAAAAGAAAATGTATACGCATAGGCCTACTTGGTCTCTGTTGGACATTATATGAGAATATTATAGGAGAAAAATTCCTCCTGGGTTCAGATCCCAGTAACTTTTCATACATCGAATTAATTTTTCGTAGGTTTTTCTTTGCCTTATAAAATAGCTACATATTGGCCTATAAACTAGCCGGTTACAGTCTGATTTCTCTGGCATTTTGTAGACTTTTTAGAAATATTACTATGCTCTCTCATTAGCGTTTTTGTTTTTGTGAAAAACTAAGAATAATCGATTTGACTGAGGGCCATAGTAACGCCAAAATCGACAAGGAACATAACCCTGCCTTCTGTAGGTAATCGTAAGATATAGCTGAAAATACCAAAACACCATTTTTAGATTTAATTTTAATTTTGAAGTGGTCCTTACTTAGATTTTACCAATGGATTGGCCCTTAAAAAAGTTGATATCGGAAAGGAACATACGTAATCCAGTTGTTACTGCAAGCCATCAATATAACCATCATCTTGAAACATTTCGAATCACTTGTAAACCTGTATTCTTTCAGACCTCAAAAATTTCAGCTGTGTCAATTGAGTAGTTTTTGCTTGAAAGAGTCGTAGGCACAAAGGAACCATTAGATTTTTATATTATAATAGTATAGATATCAAATAGATCAATAAGTTTAATACATTCTTAAGCAAGGAGGAATGCATACTAACTAAAATGTAAATTGAACGAAGAACTAGCCTATTCCACAGTACATAATATGTATGCAGACATTTACAGATCCCTCTAAACGGCACGAGTAGCCTTATACAAAACAAAACCATTCTTCGTCTTTTTCGGTTCCAAGGTTCTTCTGCCCAAGCTTCTCGTCTCGTTTCGATCTCCGTAACAAAGTCATGGTTTTCTGCTGTTCTCATTCAACTTATAAGTCCTGCCCATCTTAGTCTGGAAAATTAATTGATATTAATAGCCTATGCAATAAATGATTCGCGATGTAAGCGTCGTTGTGCAGTTTTATCTTGTGTCAAAATAGCTTGTCAGCACCTTATTCTCAAAAGTTTTAAACTAAGTTTCACCCTTAATTTTATATGAGAAGACAGGAAAATGTTTAGAGGGAAATGGTACGACTTTCTTGAACGTCACGTATTACGTTATTATACCCTAGAAAAAAAAATCATTTTTAATGAGTTAGAGTAGATACGTTTGACTTTAAATATCATTAAGCCTTTTACTATTAACACCTTATGAAGTGTGGTAACAAGATAATAAATTGTAGGTGCTGTTAATCTCATTTCTTCAGTGTGAATGTTAATTAATTGTCAATGTGAAGTTGATGGATACCTATGTTGTTTACAGACGATGCAATGAGCTGGTCATCTGCAAAGAATGACGCCTGACAAAAGAACGCAATTGACATTGCAGACCGCTTGACTGGCATTTAGGGGACTTGGCCTCTCTCTCGGACACAATAAACATGATATTTCGAAAGGTTCCTAATAGCTTAAATGGCAATCACCCGAAAATCGTCTGCAGATGATGTTTGTTTGTTGGGCGATGACACAAATACAATCGAGAGAAATTCAGATTCAAGTCTTTTCTATGCCTGTAGGAATGTTAGATTGGAAGTTAATATAGAAAAAACTAAGTATTTGGTCATGAAAAGTTAAAAATAATGCGCTACTAAATATTAGAATAGCGATAAACCGTTCGAACAAGTGGAGAAATTCAAATATCAGAGTACAATAATAGTCTATTTCAGATGCAATAAGGCACAAGTTAAATGTCGACTAAAATCAGGAAATACTTGTTTTTATGCAATTCAGAAACTTTTATCTTTTCGTCTGCTGTCCAGAAATCTAAAAATAACAACAGGTCGTTTCCGAGAGAAACGATGGCACGGTTAACGCCTCTTTGATCTATGATGCAGTTAGTTAACCTTGATTAAGACGGTTTTAGCATGACATTTTTACCAAGCACGACGCAGTCGTATGGGGGAGGCGGACAGTTCGTCTCCATGACAACAGGTGAGTCGGCTCCAATCATCCAACTGTTGTCATTAGTTCTAATTCCAGCCATTCCCACACGAATAACAACGAGGTCTTTTCTCCGTCAGCATTTATATCAGTATGAATAAAACGGTATCTTAAATCGTGTATGTTAAGAGATTTTCAGATAAATAACGACACATTTTCTACGGTTAAAAAAATTGCTAATATTTTGTCTTCTGATTATGAACTATAAACGCGCTTCGTTTATTGGGGGCTCTGAACCTGGGACCTCCCAAATGCGAATCCAAGACGTTACCACCTCGCTCGGTTTACGGAAGTTATTTTTATCTCTATCATCTCTAATGATTTGTCAAAGTGTGTTGCAACTTCCAAAGCCCTGTGTGAACACTGAAAAGCATATTGTTGTCATGGGACCTGAGCAGAGGTTTTAAAGCGAATCCGCCCTTTCAAAGGTTTTTTAGTGGTAAAAATTTAAAAAAAAACTGAACTTTCTGGAATTTTCCCATCGGTTACAGGCTGAAAGCTATAAGTGTGCCAAATTTCAAATTTCTAGCTCATCTGGAAGTGGGCAAACATTTAGGCCTATGTCAGTGAGTGAATGAGACAGCCATGTGGCTTTATATTATAAGGATTTTACCTGTTAACTGTTTATTATTCTATCTCTCCTCCGAATTATAGTAATAATAATTATACACACAATACAGTAAATAGTAGTAGTAATTATTATTGATGTGTAACTCATTCTTATGCAAAGGATTATTAGGGACAATTTATGAATATTATGGAAGAATTTAATCTTAGAGAGTCCTCATGCTGACTAGACACCTCTTAACTTGCCATCATCTGCCATGCAGCGTTACCACAAGATATTAAGCGCCATGGAGTTTGCTTTATTTATTTATTTTTTATAGAAAAGGTTCGCAAAGTCTGTATAATTCTCGAGAAAGCGCAAAGAGCTTAAGGGGACCAATAGAAAGAGAATATAGAACACATTGAAGACTGAAAGGTTCTGGAGCGCCTAACTTGAACCAAAAGAATTTGGAAGCATGCCTGAAGGGCTGAAAGAGACCTGATATACTATTATTTTAAAATACATTATTTTATCTTTCCTGTAACTAAATCAACGATTACTTTTATCTATTTTTTCCTATCTCTTATATTCGGAAGCTCATCAGAGAACAAGTAACTAAGAGTGGAACAAGTTATGGGTGATTTCCGAGGAAGAAATATTTGAGAACCAGTTAGGCCTATACTTCCCAACTTTCTATGACATATATAAGTGCAAAATTATAAAGAATTTTATACATATATATATATATATTCGCGAAGGCCTAACCAAATTTCTCACACACATATATATATATATATATATATAGGCCTACGCGTGGTGCAGTTAGTTGAGACACTGGGCTAGAACCAAGGTTTGATCTCCGATGAGCTTCTTGGGAATGGGATTCTTCAATTCACCTGTTTCAAGCGGTGGCATCTGGGGTTGACTCAGCCTTTATAGAAATTAATACTAGGGGCTAATACTAGAAGATGATGCTCTGAATACCATTATTGTGCAAATTACCACTAAAGCTTTACATTTTACAGTCAGCGTGGTGTTATTTTTACCAGCTGGCATCTGTCCCTGCCGTGCATTCATTACGCAATATAATGGCTAATAATATTGTAAAATTAGCAAATTGGCTGACAGGAAATCATAAAGTCTCGTTTTAAGTAAAGTTTAGCAATAAACACGTCATTAAAAAATGTTTTGGTCTGAGCCGACAGCATGTCCATTAAACCAGAACGATATAAGAAAACAGACGTGATCCTCCACAACGTTATTTTAATTTACAATGAATACAGTATAAAAATAGGACATAAAAATTGTTAAATACTAAATAAAGCATTTTGATACTCTTGAGTCTTGACATACTCTTTGTAAAATGCTCTCGCTGGACCCAAGCAATGTAGTGTTAAGTCTATTGCACAGTTTTTGGTGATTATTCACAAGCGGTATAAGCCTTTCGTGGGCCTTTGTAGCCTATATGTTTTCGTAGCGAGCTGCTCACAGTGATATGTCTCCACAAAAAGAGAAACAGAAGATATCGCAGATATTTCTGTCTAGATTCTAGAACCATTATCTGTCGGTTAATCTGCAATGCATTTCTAACTAGCTGCTTAATTTGGCTGTCATAAGTTTCACACGTTCTAGTTCAGTATCGTATTCTTCAGACTTTATTAGCAAGCCTTCTCCATATTGAATTATTGTTGCTTTCTTCATCGTTCTCGTAGTAATCCTACACACCCACCTACTTCTTAACTGTACTGTATTCACCTACATTTTATAATATTCTGTGACTCATTGAGGCCAAGAAGACCTAGGTTTATTTTTAGTAAGGTTATAAATTTGTGTGACAGTGTAAACAGTAAAAATACAAAATAATAGTTTAAAGCTATGTATGATAATGCAAACAAGGATGCAAAGTGCTTGTTTAAGGGGGGCTTACAGCTTTCGATGCTGAAAAATAGGTGAAGTTCATGATTTCATGATAATCTGGCATGTTCTATATTGACTAGTTCTGCAATTGCATACTATTTTCAGAATTAATTAAACTATTACAGTTATGGGTAATTATCATTACAAAGTGGCAGCCAAATTTTGTGCACTGAAGTGTTGTTTCCCTCATAACTCAAACTTTTCGCTTGTTTTCATAAACACTACAACCTGTCAAATTATTGAAAGCTTATTTTACACTTTGTGTAATTCAAAGATTGGTATGTTCATGATGGTGGAATTACTCGTGATGTTATATTTTTAAACACAACAGGTTTGTCTGTTGAGACATCTGACATTGTCAGCACCAAGTCAACACAAAGCTCATCGCACTTCACTGCACGATGTGTTGTCTAGCGTGAAGGCGTAAACTAACACAATATTAGCCGAACGGTAATATGAAATATTACCGTCATATTAAATATTATATAAAATTACCCTGTTAACAATTTCGGTCATTAACAGCCACTCATTATGAGACGTAGGGAAAGTAATTAAGGAGCAAAAAGTGCAGAGTTTAGTGTAATTGATTAATAAGTAAGACTACTGTGACGAAACAATGAAATTAAATTACTCGTATTTTCGAAAAAGAGAAAAATTGAGCATCTTTATTCGTAACGTCTTAAGAATAGGCTGTAAGATGTAGTCAGTGTAATCTAGCTGTTAGCGAAGTATTAGGGTTTTGAATTATTTGGATATATGTTTATTAAAATGTAATAGTACGTACAATATAGGCTGTATGTATCTGTTATTTTTTCAACAAAACACGATAGCAAGCATTCCAAATATATTAACTGAGCTATGATAATATGAAATGCCAGTTTGTGAAGGCCTAATCCGTTTTATTTACTGAAGAAACATAGAAATATCACTACAACTCCTTAATTATGTCGAAACTATAGCATATTACGCTTTATAACGTACGTTGTTTCGAAAAATAAATATTTGTAAGTATGGATCAACTAGTTTTATAAGACTCCTGTAAGTACGCTAGTATCAGTGGCGGACGCAGAATTTTTTTTCGGGGGGGGGATTTGAATACTAAAAAAATTAATTAACTTACATATTATACAATTAGTTTATAAAACTGGCCACTTAGAGTGCATATATAGCCTTTTTTTCAAATTTCGGGGGGGGGGGGGGATCTATCCCCCCAATCCCCCCCTCTGCGTCCACCACTGGCTAGTATTATGGTAGAAAGAGTCGGTATCATCAGGCACGATTTGCTTCGGCCAAAGAAGAGACATATCAAACTATTACCAACGAAAAAACTACCCAAACCCAGCAGTCTTCTAGACCTAATTACGCTAGTTCACATTCCAATCCAACTCAGAAGCAGTGTCAATAAAATAACTGCCTGATTGTGATTTGCTCTGAAGTATGCTGGATACCCAACCAACATCCAACAAAAGCTATTTGAACTTCCTGTAATTTACCTTAATTTTATAGATGTGTTACCACTGTTAAACTTCCAACCCTCGAACGAACTTATTTTCAAGTTATCATTCTGTGTTGCTGGGAACAACTTCCTGTGTCTAGTGACTTCTGTATTGTCCAAATGATGCGACGTATGCTTGTTTGTAATTTCTTTGTCATCCTTTCTAATCCATATTAAGAACTAATATACTTTTGTACTTGTTTTGGGAAAATTCAGAACGGGGAAAAGAAAGTGTATGTTTAGTTTTAACAAAAATCCAGGAAGGCTACAAATTTTAACTATATCTACTGGGAAGCATCAGTCATAACCTTGCCTGCCTTTTTACCCCTTATTACTGTAGATAGTGTCTGTAGGTAGTGTCTGAGAAAGTATCAATGCAATAGACTACCTAATAGAATTGTAGTAATAAATATATAACACCAAAATGAACCATCAAAACTTCCAGAAAGAAAATTACGAATAACACTAATTATCAGGGGAAAATTGATCATGAATGTGTCCTGGGCTGGAAGTAAAAAGATATGGTAAGCATATCCCTGCATAATGTGTGGATCCATTACCTGCTGAATTATTTAATCTAATGTTAATTTGATACCTCATGTAACCTAAAAACGGCAATTTTTGCTGTTGTTTATATTTCATCATGGTCAGTATATTTTTGCTCTGTGAAAGCAAAGTTGTGATAACTGCTCAGCTATAACAAGGAGGATGCCGTTTGTCGAAATAGATTCCAGTGATTGGCTGTTTTCAGATTTATACCGGTACATTATAGGCTCAAATCGAAAGTGTACCACATGTGTGAAAAAGCCATGTAACTACCTTTGCTGCGTTATTGGGTTAATATTTTGTGAAACATAGTTGAAAAGACAGAAACATCTTAGAATACTGGTAAGAGTTTCAACAGTTAATCCTTTGTTTTTATATTAATTGTGTAAATAACTGTTGGGTCCAATTGTATTAGTGTCCATAACTAAAGCCTTCAGTGATATGAACAATATTAAATGAATGTCACATAACGTTGATCACCTCCTGTATAAGAACAGGCATGTTCTTTGTTATGTATGAATTTTGATCACCTCATCATAATAAAAAGCCAGACTCTATAACGGTGCTTGTCCAAATCGAGTGCTAAGAAACTCGTGTGCGTGCTTTGGCAAACATAAAATTCGACCTCGTTTACCCATGTCGAATTGAAAACGTTATGATAGGGAACAGTTGTGAGTGGTTTTTCACTTGGCCGGTTTTACGGCCTAAGATGTATTTAGTGCCGACATGGAATGTGCTGAGCAAGGCGTTGAATGGGTCGTAATGCGGTTTGAATGCTGTGTTTTCGCGATAGAAGAGATGAGTAGGAAATGTTGTGTAGGGCCCTTCAGGTTGTTCACTACAAACTATTCCACAGATATTCTGTGTTCGATATAATATCTGTTTACGTAATCGTCTGTAATATTAAGCATAATGGACATTATAATATGTTATAACTGTTAGATAATAGTAATGATAACTGTACTTAATAGATACTAATATTAATAACAATAAGAATAATAATAATCAAAATAACAACACGATTCTCTCTACTTGTAGGATCGTTCGTTAGTTTCTAGAACTTGAGGAATACTGTGGTCCATCAGTCTTCACTTGGACAATTGTCCTGTGGAGGCTGTTTGTCCAGAATGTATTATCTGTGAAATGTGTGCAATAAATAATAATAATAATAATAATAGTATTAGTTTACTTTTTTAAACAATTTTTTTTAAACATGTATTGCAGGCGGTAAAAATTATCTCTTTTGTCGAAATATAACCATATTAGCTATGTTATGATTACATGAGGCAGAGCTGCATACAATGAAGATACTTGCAATGCTTAAAAAAAATTATCAAGATGTATATAAAAATATAACTTGGTTATCCACTGAAACTTCTTTATTCTGAATTTAAAATTTTGAAATTAAAGCGAATTTCTCAATGCGAATTCTCAACATTTCTTCCTAAGAGTAGAACACGAGTAGGACGGATTTCGTTATAGGCCTTTATTTCACACACATGCCTCGCGTACTATTTATATTCCATAGGAAAAGATACGTGAAAATACTTAGGTAATTAATTACATGAAGCTGTTCCCTAGTTGGATTATAAACCTTATAAACTAGTATTATTTTAATCTGGGTGGCGATCAGTACATCGATTACTTGAGCGCATGTGCAAGCAGTCGCATCCTACCGAGAGAAGGTCTTGCATCATACTTAGCTGCCTGATGAAGTACACCGCTAAGTCAGTATTAAGTATTAAAAAGGAAGTAAATACAGATAATACCTATGTATTTTTTTCTTTTCGATGCTCGGGGATGTCCTAAAATAATATGAAATTGTAACGAGCCACCTTAAACTCTCAATTGGACCACATTCTGCAGAAAGGAACCAACCCACATGATTTTTAAGCTTAAAAACTGGCATTTAAAGTTAAATGAGAAGTCACCTGGTTCTTTTCAGTGTGGTTTTGTTTTCTTCATAGATGGCATATAAATGGATGCACAGGGTTGGTTAGTTTGCACAACGTTAATATATAGTTCAGTAGCAAAAATTTAGCATCTACTCCGGTTTTTTAAATTTTAGGGTTGGTTCCTTTCTTCAGAATGTGGTCCAATTAAGTTAGAAATCTAACCATGTATAGAAATTTTATTTGTTACTGTTTGGTAATAAGAGTAATAAGGCCACATGTGTGATAGTACCTTCCGTTATGTTGTTAAATTATTAAAATGTAGGTCTATAATATGTAGGAAGTTATAATTTGAAATATTTACAAATTTTTAAGATCCCAATTATACACATGCCCAATCATAGCACACATAAGTACATACACAGTTCGTCCAATTTAAGTCCAGATGCCAATATTATTATAAAAACAGTTTTGAATTTTAGGAGGCTTGTAAAATTGCGCTGTTTACACAAATATGCACAAACTAAACTGCTGATGCAGTAAACGAGTGTTTTTTTTTTGTGTACCGGGAGCTTTTGTTTAGGCTTACTAGCCTTTAAACAGATTGCCATGCAACGAGTGGCGCCAACTTGTATGGGCCCTTGGGGCTCAAGCCCACCCAATAATTTTCAGTGTATTATTATAATAATTATGTATTGCTGTTACTAAAATCGTATTTCGTTATTAAATTAAAGCAAAAGTCAGATTATTGTTGACATACATAGTATGTTTGTTTGTTTTTTCAGTTCAATCGCGACCGTTCCTTGATTTATTAACTTTTTACGTCTTACTCCGCAAATGCAGTTTCCACAGCCCCACGCTGTGAAAAGGCTTAAAAACATCATTGTTTCAGAAAAAAAAAATTAATCACATTGCTGTTCTAAATATACATAAGAAGATAACGCGGAAAAGTTATATATAGCCCATAATTTGCATTATGATTGCGAATAATATAAACCACAGAAAGGATATTTAATTGACAAGGCAAGGAACTGTGACATAAGAAAAAAAGTTGGAGTACAATACATTGATGATTGATTAAAAAGAAGAAAGTCAGAATGGAACGAACATGTAGAAAGTATGAATGAAGAAAGATCGGTTAAATCAGCAAGGAGCAATAAACCTGATGGAAGGAACTCGGGTCGTCCGTGAAAAAGACGGTTTAGGGAGAACAGGCTATTGGTGTATGGGAAAAAAATGATGATGATGCCTGAGACGAATTTATTAGGAGAACTCCAGTCACGTGAAATACAACAATATTTTGCAACTCTAGAGTTGGTGTATTTATTAAAATTAATATTTTATTATGACTTAAGCCTATCTAATATATTTCAGTCCTCTATCGTTTTTATATTTTTAGCTATTATTGGAACTAGACCTCTTATTGGAACTACACTTTAAAGGACTTTCATGAGCTACTGATATTTTAAGTGTTAATCATTTACATTCCAATATATTAATACTTGCTCATCAGAAATTCTTTAATGTGTTTCATTGTTTATTTATGTTAAGGTACAAAGAAGTTAATAGTCAAGTATATACATTAAATTGGTTTCGCCTTTAACATAGACAACGTTGTAAAACTTTTAACCGGTAAAGCCATCTCATTTAATTTTATATAACTTACAAATACAAACAAACAGATAGTGTGTCAGGGTTTACAAGAAAGTAGCGAAACATAGAGATATAGAAAACTGAATCTTCCACTTCATCGGAGCGAAATCTGTTTCATCGTGAAAGTACAAATCGCATATGTGTGCGCCAAAATCGAGACAGTCACGGTATGGGACGGTATTTCGCTTTTGTAAACTAATTTCCTGTAAGTCATACCTTGCTTTTATTGTCAGAGGCAATAGAAATTAATATAATGCTGTCATGTTTCATTCTGAACATGGGGTATGTACCTGCATGAAATAAGAAATCAGACTACAGGTGTTTAGAATCAAAGATTAAACCATGACATGCCAAGATTTGTTGATTTATATTCGCCAGTGTTCTCTATATCCCGTTCCATGCAAGCAGCTCTATGGTGGTTGTATTACGCCATGGAAATTAAACATTTACTGAAGAAAGCTAGTCCTTTTGTAACAGAAGGTGTGAAGGTATGTTTGTACTATTTGAAAAAGTCTGAAACATTTGCGAGTTTACATATTTGTGAGAGAACGCGAGAGAGAGTTTATCATCTAAACATAAATAAGCCACTGTTTGTAGGAATTCTAACCTAATTTGTAGAAATAATAATGTCACTGTGATTACTAGGGCAAGACATTTAATGACCATAAAATCCATTTAATGACCATAAAAATGCATTTATGACCTAAAAATAATTAACAAAATGACAAATTTCTAAAAAATGGCCAGTAAATGTACTATTATTACTTGGAATTAGTTTTTTTAAGTAATCAATTGCTAAAAGCAATTTAATGGATGACAGTGCGTTATATATTTAAATCCATAATATACTTATTTTGTTACTGAAAAAAGGAAGTAAATTTATACTACTTGGATACCCTTAGCGAAAAAGAAACTCTTTCTGAATGGCATGCCCATCAAATTGCCCCTAGCAAATATATGCCATTTAAAAAGAAAGAAAAAATTATTTATTGCTAGAAGACAAACTGCTATGGTGTTTATAAACTTGAATTAAAATGAACTATGAAAACTTGGCGGAAATTTTCAAATAAAAACGATGTCCGTTATCTGAAAGTAATCATTGTGCAGGGAAAAGCTCCTCTCTACCTCCACTGAAACATAACCTAAAAATTCCGAAAATTACCTAAAAATTACCAAAAAATTACTTATCTCTTAAAAATGACGAAAATGCAAAAACAAATTGCCCTTCTTTCATTAATTATTTCATGATAACACATTTTTTTTACATTCGAGCTATCTTTTAACCTTCAAATAAAAAACATGCAAAATCATCAAATGCCTTGCCCTAGTGATTCTCATAACTTTAAAAACGAAAATATTTATCATAATTCCTTTACACTAAAATAACTTCTTGTATAATGAGATAATGACTAATATTATTGTTTTTCTTTTCTAGGTAAGTGGAGTTCTGTTCCCCATATTGCTGTTAAAAGCTTACTGCGCTACCAGCTAGAGTAAGTAAACCAAAAGATTTATCATTAGCTTATTAATGTACTATTGATTTACCGAATTGTTTGCATTTTTCGACATCCGCAATCCCTACCTATTGTAATAAAATACTACAAGGGCAAGCCAGTAAGTATCCGCACATAATTTTTATAATTTATTTAAAGAGCAGCCGGAGCTGCACAAGGGGTTACACATCAATCCTGTAAGAGACCCTAGGTCAACACTAGATGGGATATGAAGGAGCTCCTTATTTAGGGACCATGGCCTCCTTCTAAAACTACACAAACACGCAGGACGTGGACTGGAAACAATACGCAAAATCCATTCCTGAACCCTATTGATTTCCTACTATTGAAAATTCCCCAAACTGGCCGGGAATCTAGCTCGGGCCACCGGAATGGAAGCCAGGCATGCTACCGACTCACCTGTGGCGGCAGGCATTTAAAAATTCATATTGTGTATGTTATATATATTTACCTGCCAAATTAACATACATAAAAGAATACCGGTGACCGGCAATAAGTCGCAATCTAACGTTTGGTAACCTAACGTCACTTAACTAAACTTCCAGCAAAGGTAACCTAACCTGTCCTGACCTATTCTAATATTGCCCAGCCTAAACGAATGTAGCGAAAAGTAAGCCTAACTTATTCGTTAAATTGTAGTCAACGTTAATTTAAGGAAATCTAATTTAAACTAAGGCACTCGTACTGTATCCAAACTTAAACTATTCTAAGTCATGTTGCCAGTAGGACTACTAGAAGTCCTGTGAACAGTAGACCTCGCATCCTCCCAAAAATAAAGTACGATCTGTTCTTCATCGCAGGATTTAAAGGTTTGGCCATTATAGCTAGCCATTCATTGTTTCCAGAGGAACCGACATAAAACTGAGCCATTAAAACGGCCAAAATCTTGAAACGAAATATAAAATAAAAATCCTTACACAAACCTTATTTTTAATGGCTTCAAGGAACATTCTTGCAAAACTGGAAGAAAATTCAAGAACATGCGTTTGGTTGTAACTGTGCTACACACAAATTTACAAACAGACGAAATGCTAAACGGTCGCTTCGTTCGGTCAACAAATAATATTGTTCAAAAAGATATATCAATATATGTGTCTATCTCATTCAGTAAATCCAAATATAATCAAATACCAGTACACTCAGAGCTCATCTTGCTAAAATGCAGGAGCCATTTTTTCTCATGAGTATTTCTAGGCTTATTATTTTATTCTCATGAGTATTTCTAGGCTTATTCTTTTATTCTCATGAGTATTTCTAGGCTTATTTTTTTATTCTCATGAGTATTTCTTGGCTTATTATTTTATTCTCATGAGTATTTCTAGGCTTATTCTTTTATTCTCATGAGTATTTCTTGGCTTATTATTTTATTCTCATGAGTATTTCTAGGCTTATTCTTTTATTCTCAGGAGTATTTCTAGACTTATTCGTTTATTCTCATGAGTATTTCTAGGCTTATTCGTTTATTCTCATTAGTATTTCTAGGCTTATTTTTTTATTCTCATGAGTATTTCTAGTCTTATTATTTTATTCTCATGAGTATTTCTAGGCTTATTGTTTTATTCTCATGAGTATTTCTAGGCTTATTATTTTATTCTCATGAGTATTTCTAGGCTTATTCATTTATTCTCCTGAGTATTTCTAGGCTTATTCTTTTATTCTCATGATAATTTATAGGCTTACTTTATTTACAGTGAATTAAAACTGGAAATTTGTAATTTAACCTTTATAAACAAACGAAATAAAAGTATTCACAACTACTATCGAAGATAGTACTTGTCAGGATTGAGGAAGCAGACTATATTCACCTTGGTGTTACGCCTATTTTCTCAACTCGTAGTGCTTCTCTCTCCCCTCTCTTTCTACTTGGGGACTAACATTGTTCCTCCTCTATGAGTGTATATTTATAAATGGTCCATTCTAGATTTCGTCATCGAATTGGCTGCGAGGCCCGTCCCCTGAGTTCAGTGGCGATCTGAAAAGTGGCGCGATACCATGTCTAGTGAAGTGTGGTGTAAGTGACCAGTGATGTGATAATAAAGTTATTTTAAAATCGCCTGTGAATTAACCCGCAACATGAAAAATAGTCAATTTAGTAGTTCTCTATTTGATATTTCAGTTATGATTCTGGGGTTGTTTGTTTATTACATCTAGGTCGGTTAAGGGGGAAATATAAATCAAGGGTGATTGTTCAGATTTTATAAACGATTGATGAAAGGCCATTTTTTTCTTCTGTCTACGTTCCTTTTCAAATTGTCTATTCGTGGAATTCGTTTTGAAAATTTATATTATGTAAACGTAATATAGGCTATATTTTGTCAGCGAAAATCTTACTTCGATACTTTTTTCAAAGAAAATAGATTTAAGTTGAAATGATCGTGACGTACAATTTGGCACTTATTTTCAAAACTTTACCTGTTTCTTTTGAAATTATGTTCCCTTAAATGATTTAGTGAGTCTGAGACGTTTTAAGTTTCTTACTTCAGCCCGATTTTTTTTTATAGTGAATTTTCAGAAACACAATCACAGACGCGCAAGTTCCTGTAGCTTTTTTTCCCCCAAATCTTTTTGCACTTTATTTAGGAATTAGGTTCCATGAATGCCATTTCAAAATGTACATAAGTTTAACGAGAAGAACACCATTCTGAAAAATAATTTATACTGTATACTTATTATATATTTTATATTAATACAGAGTAAAATAATTCATAAAGTGTAGTATACAATAACACATAAAGTAAAAAAAAAAAAAAAAAATTCCAGTCTTAATAAAGTTAGCAACAAATACTTTCGATCAGAGTTAATTTGTTCAACCTATGACTCCACTTGAATTTTTAGTCCTGCCGAGGTGTACAATTTGTTTTTCTGACAACATGCCGCCGCGTAGTAGGGTACAATGTAATGGCGCTTGTCTGGCGAAACCTTTTGTAAAGTTCAATATTTGTCAATAGGGAGCGTGAAATTTTCTTATAGCCTGTACCAAGGTGTTGTCAAAAATCCATTACATGAAACTTGTACATCGCATAAATTAAAGTGAAATTTGGTATTTGCAACTTACATTATCTATGCAAAATGTGAGTTTTCTGCACAAAATATTAAACGATGCGGCCACGGGTTTGTTAAGAATACCTTTCACGGGTGGTAATATATATTATCTGAGACATTGCTATTTCAACCCTTTCCGAAGCTTAGAATAAACTCGCAGACCGGGAATATAGGCTGTTTGACGCATAAAATATAGCCTATATTTAAAAACATTAGTGAAATAAAGCTTATTATATTTCTAAGTTATGTATTGCATTATAACGTTAAGGTAGGTAACTAAATAAAGATATAAATAAATAAATAAAATGCCCAACAAGAATGAAATGTCGACCTGATATTTATGGAAGTGCCACGATATTCTCAAGTAAATTGATAAGCATAAGATAATTTCCCCCAAACTCTACCTAAATACAAAAAATCCATATTATTATTATTATTTATTTTCTTTAAATATATATACAACCCCAAAAATCAAAATTCATGTAAGGAGTTACATACATACATTGGTTCAAAGAAAAATATGACACGCTACAACTTAAGTCTATAACACAAATTTACTAGAAACAAACATAACTCCATAAAAAAAATAATAATAATAAAAATAATAATAAAAATAAAAAAAAATAAAAAAAAATAAAAAAAAATAAAAAAACACGCTTCAAATATACTGATAAATTTTAAAATGTACAGAAGCATTTTTAACGACTTTACACAAATATATGATATCTATCCTATTGATTAAAGTAAATATCTAAAAAATATGATCATACTTTTGTTTAAAATATCTAAGAGAACTGAAAATGAAATTTATTAAAGTAAATTGTTTTTAAAACATGTGTGATCTGTGGACTTCATAATTAGAGTATGATAATGTATTGAGGCAAGCATTCGATAAGGCTGTTACTTATTTTAAAAAAATGCTATTCCATGATAGATCTTACAGCATCAACGTTATGAAATGCATGTTTTCTGTTATTCTTTTGAAGGGATTTCTGGATTTTGCCCAGAAACTGACAGTTTACGATCGCAGTAAAGGAGTTTCTCCATTCATAATATGCTTGTGTGTCAGTCTGTTTACTCCTGCTTCACTCTTATTCAGAATTACGAGCGGCTGTTTAGATTATCCTTCTCAATGACCTTCGATAAAATGTTTGTCCAACGACTTTTCTTTATCGCTAATTAAACTAGAAAATACAGGATATTCGTCTAGTCTGTGAATAAACTCCTAGAACCCATTCACATTTCAATTTTAGTTGCAGACCATTAATAAGTAATGACTCCATCTGTGACTGTTTCACTAAATAAGAAAGTTTTCCGAGGTCTAAGTTCTTTATACATATTTATTCTTCTAATCGTTTCTTAAAATTACTGCGCATGAGAAAGTTTAATAATAGTTGACATTTTATACGTTCCTCACTTCATAAATATTTACAAAACGAAAGTGAATTATTAAAACAGAAAAGAAATTGAATGTGAGAAAATTAGAAAAAATAAATAAAAATAAATGGATAGGCCTACTTGATTCGAATTGCATGCCAACAACTGTTAGGCTACTGTAATTATCTAATTGTTGAAATCAAAATGCAACAAACTAGAATCATCTTCATTTTACCAGTGCTAAAGCCCTTAATACCATTTAAGTTTATTGTAAACTTTCGTTATTGACTTCCAATAAAATAAAAATTTATCTTGAAAGTTCCATAGAACGATAAATGATACTTCGTGCGAACGTTGCCAGAAACGTGGTTGGACCAAAAGATGGCAGAACATAAATTATACTAAATTTAATAATGTGAAACGATATGAATATTCTATACTATATTGTTTCATGTTCGTTGAATCGAAGGCAATGGATAGGAGAAATAAAATGACAGGATACCATGGTAATGGGATTTCATTGAACAACTTGATTGTGTAACTCAGTCTGCTTAAAATTAATTTTTGATAGTGTGAAGCGTTATACCACCCTTTCCATGCATGCCATGAGAAAAATAGTCCTGGACGTCACTTTTGTTGTGTCGTCATTTTTGTTTAATCGTAATGGATTACTAATTATATTGCCCATTTTGCTTCCTTAAGTCCAGTTCAAAGCATTTCATTACAAATTAAATTGGTCCAGCATCGATTTATAAAAAATTGGTGATGAACGATTAAAGAATAAAAATTAAGCAAAAAAAATGAAATCTATTAAAGTCATTTTTTTAAACATGTGCGATCTGTGTACTTTGTCAAAAGTTACTGCAGTAGAGCTATATGATATTTCGGAACGGAAAAAGGCGTTTAGTTCCAGAAACACTTCACATTCTAAAATTTGAAAGGGGGGTGGTTGCTGAGAGAGAAATTTAATCCAAACAAGAAAAAATCCTAGAGACCTGAGTTGTTGTATTATCCAACTATATTACGTATACAAATATTCAACATGTGACACAAACTTACAGAATTCTGTAGGCGTCTTTTGATCAAGTAGTGATTTTGTGAGAGCACACTGCCTGTAATCGATCCTTGCTGACCTTACCCCTCCGTTCCAGGTTGTCCAAAAATTGCATCACTTGCTGAATGTCATCACATTCTCGTCGCTAGTTCACTATACCGCTCAGAAAATTGCAGACTTCTCCCTCATTTTAAGCTTATTCAAGAGTAAACACTGGGAGGGCAGGATAATGAAGGATAAAACGGATTTGGGAAGGATTCAGATTAATTTGCACCTCACCTTTAAGTAGGCCTAAATCGTTAAGAACAAGTCACTTGTTCTCATCTAGAATAATCACCCTAGGATAATGACTTCTATTAACGAGTTGTACCCAGTCTATCCAAACCCGTCCGCTCTTACTCTGTACTCTCATCATCCAGGTGGTGATAATGATGTATCACCACTCATATTTCCATTATTCCTCTGTACTCTCATCATCTAGTTGGCGATATTATTGATGTGTCCCCACTCTTATTTTTCTTCTGTACTCTCATCATTCAGTTGTTAATAATATTGATGTATCACCACTTATATTTTCATTATTCCTCTATACTCTTATCATTTAGTTGGTGATATTATTGATGTATCGCCACTCATATTTTCATTATTCCCCTGTACTCTCATCATCCAGTTGGTGATATTATTGAAGTGTCCCCACTCTTATTTTCAGTGTTCCTCAGTATCATTCTGTTGGTGATATTATTGATGTATCACCACTTATATTTTCATTATTCCTCTGTACTCTCATCATTTAGTTGATGTTATTGATGTATCACCACTCATATTTTCATTATTCCTCTGTACTCTCAGCATCCAGTTTGTGACATTATTGATTGTGTCCCCACTCGTATTTTCATTGTTATTCTATAATCTCATCATCCAGGTGGTGTTATTGTTGATGTATCACCACTCATATTTTCATTGTTACTCTATGATCTCGTCATCCAGGTGGTGATATTATTGATGTATCACCACTCATCTTTTCAATGTTCCTCTGTACTCTCATCATCCAGTTTGTGATATTATTGATTGTGTCCCCACTCGTATTTTCATTGTTATTCTATAATCTCATCATCCAGGTGGTGTTATTATTGATGTATCACTACTCATATTTCCATTGTTACTCTATGATCTCGTCATCCAGGTGGTGATATTATTGATGTATCACTGCTCATATATTCGTTGTTCCTCTGAACTCTCACCATTCAGTTGGTGATATTATTGATGTATCACCACTCATATTCTCATTGTTTTTATTGTATTCATTGTCTGAATATATATTCATTGCGCTCATATTGTTTTATTTTCAGTTCGTATTCACATTTTAATTTCAGTTCTGTAATTATCTCTTGTTGCTCTGACCATGGTCAGTAAACCACATACGGGGAGTTGTCATATTTCAACAGTTATTATTTAAATTAATGACCGCTTCCGTTTCCAGTGGTGGGTTCATAGGTCCGTGTTCGATGCGGTGCTTCCTCGTAATTAATAGTAGGCCTACTTAGCGTACTGAGCACATGTCCCCGGTCTTAAGAACTAGATGTACGATAATAGATGATGCTACATTAGAACGGCTGGTGTTTTATTATTATTATTATTATTATTATTATTATTATTATTACTACTAAAGTTATTATTTCAAAATCATTTGTGGGGGATTTATGGTAGCTAAATGTGGATTTCTGATTGTATATTTTAATAGGCCTAAAGAAGTTTCGAAATTCCTTTGCAAGCTGAAAGTAGCCTAACATTAGATCGGATGACATGATTATAAACTATATCCCAATAATTTAACAATAATAACCTCATCTGCTTGGTGGAATAGCCTTGATACCTGTGTACATGATACAGGTAACATTTATGGTAAAAGAATGAGTTCCACTAGAATTAAACTACCATTCGGAAGTCTCGGAAAGTACACGTTGCATTATATGTTAACAATACTGAAATTTTGAAATTATCGGATAATTTTAGGCTTCGACAGATATCTTCCGTGATTTTTAATGCCGACAGTTGTGCTGTAAACTCCACAAGCACTTGCAACTATCGAAACTGGAATACACGCACGGTTCATTCCCCAGTAGAAATTTCCTTATCGTGAAAAATCAAATTTAGTACGATTATAAAATAATTTCAACCATAAAAGACAGGCCAAACAAATAAAACTGTGAGTCGCATCCTTAAGCTCAAAATGGTAACAAGTAATTAATAAATTCAGAAATTTCTTAAGCATTAATTGTTAGTATTGAATAGTGAAAAATATTTCCAAGTAGGGATCTTCTGACTTCGGAGAGTGTGTTGGTTGCATCGAACTTGTAATAAATAGTGGGACTCAAAAGACTGTTAAAATGGCACCAACACGCACAGGATGTTGTGCTGCAGTGGAACCCATCAAAGCTCCCATCGACATGAATCATCAGTCGGACATCCTCAACGTAAGTAGCACGTCTGCAAAAGTGCCAATAACTGTCTTTTAAAATAGCAGAATTATGTGGAAGTTAACAATAGACATATTTTTCATTTTCTGTTATTCTAGCCTTCTTAACGCATAGGCTGCCAATAAATTCAACAGACTGCAGTCACTTCATCATGTTATTCTTAGTGCAGTTACGTAACATTTTATTATTTTTGGCCTCCAATTGCGTTTTAATGCACACAGAAAAACAGTCTTATCCAATAGGTGTTCCTGAAAGTAGGTTATTAAAAAAAACGAATTATTATGTATCGCACCTTTTATGCTGTCAATCACTGTTTGTTCTATAACTCAGAGCCAAGATTTACAACTCGACAAAATTAAAATTAAATGATACGTTTTTATTTTCAGAAAAATTGAAAACAGGCTTGTCTTATGACTAGGGGGCGGATTTCTATGACATGTAATATTTTTTCCCTTTGCATTATTTCAGGTTTCCGACTAATTTAAACCCGATTCCAAGGATCCTGGTGAAAATGGAACGCTTTTCATTGTGCATGTAACTGCATATTTAGGAAATTTTCAACTATTGTAGCATATTTAGTATGCATATGCATATTTAGGTCATATTTTTTGCATATGTGTGTGCATATTCATGAAATTTTGAAGTTTCATATCATATTTTGTAAATTTTGCATTATAATGATACTATTTGAGAACTTACAGATATTTTAAATAATAAACACCATATTTTAATAAAATGTATTGTAACGAAACTTTAAAAAAATGTACACGATGTGTAAGTGGTAAAGTCATATTTTAAATTTTATTGGTCATATTTTAATGTTTTTAGGTATAAAAGCATGCATACATCCAATTTTTTTAGGTTGTAGAAATCCGCCCCTATTTATGACTATTGTTTGTTTACCTATTTTCATATCAGGTGGTTCTCAACAATCGCTTTTGCCTTCTGGATTTTTTTATAGGCAAATAGTAAATTACAATCCCCAATCCTATCATGTGCCTATGGTAGATAACGCAGCGGTCGGGTGGTAGGCCTAGTCCCTTCAGGGATGTAGTGCCACGGAGTTTAGTTTTTAGTTTACACTTAAATACCAGAGACTTTCAATAACGCCTTTCTATACTTGAATTTTAAACCCTAAACGTTCGCGTAGGCCTATGGTCAGTAACATAACAGTAAGCATACAAACGGACTATAGAATAGGAAAGGTTTGAAATATTTAAGTTAACAGTGTAGTGGCCTATAGCCTAGTCGATATTTTACATCCACGCCGATTGAAAAATAAAGCTACAAAATTCAGCTGAAAATTAATTGCGGAGTAGAAACAAAAGAGAGGATTGACGTCACAATTTCAATTTCATCTGAAAATGACGTCAACTCGGTTTAGAACCAAATGCCATGTCTGTCAGTGGGGGATCTCATTATTCCCAGATTAAAGTAAACCATTACATACGCTATTTTAGCCAGTATTTCCTTATTTACCAGTAGTTCTTGATCTATTGAATCTTTAATTCATTCTCAAAGAGTTCTACTTCTACTTTGTTATAAATCAGCCTTATTTTTAACATCCCCAATGCTTTCTTCACATAAATTAATTGTAATCACAGGACTTACCAACCTGCATTGATGCACAGATACCTGCGTCTAATTGTACGTGGACAAGCTTTAATTTTCTTTCATCTGCTTTTGTTCTTACCTGATCTTAGCTTGCATTTACATTATGTTTTAAAATTAACTTCATTATAACAAAGTATGAAATACTGTATCGGTTTATCTTTACAGGTTTGTAGGTAGGCCTATATATTGTTTTTTCTAACTTTTTTTACATTTTGGTTCTAATACTTTAAAAAATCGATTCCTTGAATTTATCTATTGTAAATTTTTATTTTTATTTCACAAATTTGTAGGTAAATACTTCTTCAGCGATGTTCACTGATAGATGCCAGAATTGGATAACATTTTGTCTCTACTTAGGGTCTCAAGGACTTATGGTTTAGTCGACCATATTTTCTTTTTCTTTATTCAAGTCTCAAGTAATTACTTATCGAAAGGCATAGTACATCCCACTTCAGACACTCAAAGCCTTTTGTATCCGTGATCATTAAGTCTCGATAATACCCGGTATAATAATAATAATAATAATATAATATAATAATAATAACAACAGTAATTAAGTGATAATTCAGTTAAAAGAAGCAATAACTGTCTGAAATCATTAAACATAATAATGGTCATACCATTGTATGCCGATAACTTATTAACTGGAGATTCTGGTTTCAGTACCGGCCAAGGGCGATATGTAATTAATTGAAGCTAATCACATTTTTAATACAAATCCCTGGGAAAAGGTAATCTGCGCCACTTCTACCTTTTCCCCCAACCTACACGATGTAAACTGCGTCACCGACATTTGTAAACTGCGCCACCGACATATGTAAACTGCGCCACCGACATATGTAAACTGCGCCACCGACATTTGTAAACTGCGCCACCGACATATGTAAACTGCAGTCACATGAAGTCACAGTCATACTAACGCACTAACATTTTCCTTCCCACTTCTCCAGACTTAGGATGGCTATGAAATTGCAACCACTAAAAGATAATGTACACAATGACTCTGAGACTGTAAAACACAAGTGAATGACTCGTTAGTGAGATTGTGTTCTGATGTGCTTCGCTAGAGAAAAGTTGTTACCAACCTAAAGATAGAGCAGATAAAGCACTCGTTACCAACATACGTAGAACGGTACCAACCTACAGACAAGTACGCTCCCATCACCTCATGTGCAAAAAATTGTTACTGAATAGAAACGAACATTCACATATTATGTCTAACTTTTGTTTACCTATAACTAATGCCGCAACTTACATATATGTCCGTGGCGCAGTTTACATATCTGTGTGCCGCAGTTTACATATCTCATTTTTATTTTATTTCAAATTAGGTGTCAACCGTGGCGCAGATTACATACACCCAAATCCCCTAAGAGAGAGTTCAGAAGGGTCCTAGGCTCGTTGACAACAAGCTTACCCCTTCTCACCCTGATATGTTCAACAGCGTAGATCGCCGTAAACGAACCGTAGACATCATTTCTTTATTTTTTCACCGTAGAATGGAGGGAAAACTTTCCAGTTTATTGATTCAATAGAACAGAACAAGACGCAAAAGAAATCTAATAAGTGATGAGAAAGCGGTAAGGGGAGAGAAAAGAGTGATTGGAATTCTTGCACACTAAGGTGGTTGGTTGCCAGGAACTTCGAGACAAACCTCCACACACCTGCTCGGTTGGACTGGACTCAGCGTGATCCATCCTCCATCTAATTACGCCATGGGGACGTCATTGCCGCGTCGCGGATTCCAAGCCAACATTCCTTGCCACCACTTGCTTACTGCAAAACTGTATTATTTTTGGACAGAAGCCTTGAAAATCGGGAGAGATTAAAAATTAAATTTTAATTTTGATATTCAGTTGCGTAGTCATTAATACTGATCGCGCCAAATGCAGCAGCTGGACTCTCACTTAATTAACTATTGGAGCGTTTTTGAGTGCCAACTCCTCTTCTTCGACACAAAATCTTCCACGAGTCTTAAATTATTTCTGGATCTCCTTTTTTTAAACTTTAGTTTTAAGTTGGATTTAATTCGATATGTGCTATCCTTATTTAAATCTGGGAGTAATTGAATGCTTAGATTGTGATCTTAATACCTAATTTTAACCTTAATTTTTAACAAATAAAGAATTATTGCAAACTTAGATAATTAGCTCGGCTGCTTACATTTTCATTAAAAAATCTATCTTCCGTTTCTTCTGCCGGTACCATTTTATGCAATCGTTTGTTTCTACAGTTTTTCTCGAACCTACTTATTTTTTATTTATCAACACTTAAGATTGTCGCTGCAGGGAGAGGAAGTATTCTGTTTGACCCTAAAATACGATGTAGGTTTTTACAATCTATAACATATTGTGCTCCTCTCAATCCGAAGTCATTTTTAGGAAAAAAGTGTAGGTATGTAATGTAATATGTGTGTGTGTGTGTGTATGTATGTATGTATGTATGTATGTATGTATGTATGTATGTATGTATGTATGTATGTATGTTTGCATGTATGTATGTTTGCATGTTTGCATGGATGTATGTACATCTGATTGTGATCAACAGAATTCCAAATGGAAAAATCATATCAAAATAAGTTTTATTTTTTAATTAGACATCTGCCGATGATGTGACAAAAAAGCTGACACAGGTTGCGCCAAATTGAATAGGCCTACATTTGTGTTGGATCAAAAATTAGCTGTGGGGTAACAGTTTACTTATAGTCAGCTATTATTAGAAATTAGAAATTCAGGAAGTTTAAAAGAAATTCTAAAGTCAATATTAGTTGACGTACGTACGAGGGTTGATCAGAAAAAAAGTTTACAAGCCTTCAGAATTTGAAAACTACATATTATGGAGAACTTTTGTTTCCCCAGAGTGGAGACAGAGGGCGCTACTTGTCATACAGTAGGTGTGCGGGTAGGTAGTGAAAGTTCCCAGACGGCTCAGGACGATTGAAATGGCAAGACGCTTAGAAAAATGGTCTCCTTTGGAAGTGCGCGCCGTGATTCGATTTTTATGTGCAAAGAATGTGTCCGCATCTGACATTCACAGTTGAGTGAAGATGTCATCCTCCTGCATGACAATGCCAGGTCCCATACTGCTCAAGCAACGCAGGAATTGTTGCGACGGTTCAGGTGGGAAATATGGAGTCACACCCCATACAGCCCAGATTTGGCACCTAGTGACTATTTCCTGTTTCCGAAGTTGAAGGAGCACTTATCCGGCAGTCGGTTCTCTTCAGACAGGGCTGTGAAAACATCCGCCGAGATCTGGCTCAATGGACAGGGACCTGATTTCTACCAAGACGGGTTAAACAAATTGCTTGTGCGTTCTGATAAATGCCTAAATAGACTTGGTGATTATGTCGAAAAGTGGTAGGCATGTATGCCTCTTAATTCCTTTTTGTATTTTCTGTCTATTGTTAATAAATATTTCATTATTCGACTTGTAACCTTTTTTTCTGATCAACCCTCGTAATAATTAATACGTATTAATAATTAATAATTATTAATGTTTTTAATGATTTTAAACAATTTTATAATAGGCCTACTGGCAGTGTAATATATTTTTGACCAAGGAAAAATCTCTCCTGACCACTTATTCTGACCGTAATATTCTCTGAATACTTTCGAAATATTCTGCCATAGTTTACTTATTTCAAATAATTTTTTGTAGTTACACATTTGGTGCGTAGTATTAAAAATTAGTAATAAACAGATATGTTTTCATTATTACTGTAAGTGTACACATGCATTGTATTATCTCGAATTTTATAATTCCCTTTCAGTCAGTTCTCTCATGATGTGTTTTAATTTATTCTATGTTAACATTTTCTCTCCATGACGTATTTTAATGTATATTGCTCTTCTTTTGAACAATTTGCTCTTTAGTACTGAATAACTAATTACTTTCTCTGCCCGTACCACAAGTACTGTAAGTAGAGGAAATATTGTTTTCAACCATGTAATTTGATTGCGAGTTTTCATCATTATTACTAGTTGTCAGGTTCCCTGAATCCAACAACACAATTTTCGAATAGACCTCTGTGTGTGTGTCTATGAACACCATAGTAAAAAAAATGTAGACGTATCGACAGTTTATATTTGAGCTGTGTATCTTTCAGAAATTTTACTCAAAGCGTAATAAGGATTTTCTCTTACTTTACAAAAAGATCGTGATATTTCGAAAACTGCGCTAACAATTTTGTTTAAAATTCAATTTTTAAGAGCTAAAACTTAAAACTTAAACTTTATTGTATCAATTTTCTAAATCTGGTTAGGTTTTTATTATTATCCGTAATAAATAATGAAATAAGATTTTAAATGAAAAGAGTGTAGGCCTACGCAATTCCGCAATGCAGCCGTTTACTCTGTTGAAATATGAAGGGGTCAGAATGACGTGTCTTTAAAGCAGATTTATTTAACCATGCTTGGAGGTATCAGTAACACAAGTGTTCGTATAATATGCGTTTAATCTTTTTTGTTTTGAGGGGGTTGTTACGGGGGGGGGACAGAAGGGAGACAAAGGGCACAATCGGCGTTGTGACCAGTACCACTGTACAATGCAATTCACTCAAGTAACTACAAATAGTCCAGTCAATAAACGTCGAAAAACACTGAATAGAAAAAAAAAAATCGTGTAGTTTTGAAATTTTGCAGAGATGTCGGAGGGAGTCTCCTGAATAGCATACTAAAAGTCCCCGAAGGTGGGGGGTGAGCGGGGGGCAGGGGGGCCCGCAGAAGGTCCCAGTTTTAGGTTTTTCGGTTATATCTAAACAATGGTGCATCGTAGAGGGAAAATTGCTATATACAAAATTAAAGCTGATAAAATTTCCTACAAGTTTGATTCTACACATTTCTTCCTACTTCCAATAGTTTTCGAGATATCCGCCAACGAAAATAACAAATTTTCGAAAAAAGCTCTTTCGCCTCGCGTTTTTTGACACACTTTGTCTTCTAGCGCTTCAGCCCTTAGGTATACAGCAATGTTCTCGTGAAAGAAGTTGTAGGGAAATAAATTCACTTTAAAATGAGTTGTCATTTGTTATTTTGTCTTCAAATGTTCATAAGTTATAACAATTTAAGTTTCGGTCAAATTTCGAGATTTTGAAAGAAAACCGTACATCGCACTTTCTCTATATTTAGGGATTATATCTTTGTATATAAACGGTATATTGTGTATTTACATCATGAAACAAGTGGAGAAATATGACACAACCATTAAAGTTGAATTTATTAAAAATCCGATCGCGGTACAAGCACAGGACATGTAATGGAAAATACATTATATTCCAGGCAAGAAAGGAAAAACAAGGACAAAAAAAATAATGTAGTTTTGAAATTTGGCAGAGATGTGGGGGGAAGTGTCCTAAACAACATAGTAAAAGTCCCCATAGGGGGTGAATGCCATTTCTCGCAGTTTTCCCTAAAGACACAAAAGGTATGGGTTCTAGCAAAAAACAGTTTATGCACAAAATTAAACTACATAAAAGTTCTTATAAAATTTATCTGAATGATATTTTTGTGTATTTAATAGTTCAGAAAATAGATGGATATGAATTATGACATAGTTCTGGAAATTGTGTTTTACATGCACCTATATACTATTATATTTTTTAACGAAAATGAAAGCAGATGATAAAATAAATTAGCATGTTGCCAAGCAAGTAAACTAGTTCTTAGAATAATATTCGTACTAAAGGTAAACATCAAAAATAAAACTCATTATTATTAATATTATTATTATTATTATTATTATAAAGCTTACAAAAATCTCATGGTATGAGTGTACATTATAAGAAACATAAACCAGGCCTATCATTTGGAAAAATTGTGAAGAGTTAGATAGGCCTGTATTTAGTAATTATAAGAGGCTATATTTAGTAATTATAAGACCTAGTAGGCCTACATAGTACTTTAAATAAATGTTTAGTTGTCTATTTTTTTCAGTCTCCAATACTGGAATCCTAGTACATCGTGTGATAAGTTAGGGTTATATTTTCCTATCTACCCAACACTCAGTATTTATACACATATACAACATTAATTAAAGAGTGCCTAAACAACTTATTTTGCTCGGACGTCATCAATTTTAAACTCATTTCCTTCTTCTAATGGTACTGTTTGTGCATGTATTATGACAGGTTCCACAAACGGATGAGCATTTAATACCAGCTTTTCTGCATCCATATCTTCCACCACACCGAGTTGCACAGTGACAAAATATGATGTGCAAATATTCTCAGAAGCCACATAGACAAGTAAACATTTATTTAATGTAATAGGTAGGCCTACTATTCTTACAATATCTAACAAATATATCTAATCCTTACCATCTGAATTTTATGTGTAATGTCACCATTAGTAAGTGTATTTTTCTAAGAACTACTTTGCTTGCCTGGCATCATAATAATTTAATTATCATCTGCTTTCATTTTCGTTAAAAAATAACATATAGGTGTATGTAAAACAGAATTTCCAGAACTATGTCCTACCTCATATCCTTGTATTTGAGCCTCTTAAAGCCCAAGTGGTGTAACTCACATTACTGCTGTTCTGAGATATTGAAGGTTTTGTCTGTCACCAAGTACATGGCTTTATGGACAGCATAAAATTGTGCTCCTACCTACAGGGTTGCTATGCAAGTTATGACTTACACCATTTGCGCTATTAATAGAAGAACACTTTCTGAATAGTATGCTGACCATAACTAAAAAAATCCAAAACTGGAGTTACACCACTTGGGCTTTAAGGGGCTCAGTGAACTATTAAATACACAAAAATATCATTCAGATCAATTTTATAAGAACGTTTATGTAGTTTAATTTTGTGCATAAACTGTGTTTTGCTAGAACTCATAGCTTTTGTGTGTTTAGGGAAAACTGCAAGAAATGACATTCAAAAGTGCCCCCCATCCCCCGCTCACTCCCTATACATGGGGACCTTTACTATGTTGTTTAGGACACTTTCCCCCACATCTCTGCCAAATTTCAAAACTACATGATTTTTTTTGTCCCTATTTTACCTTTCTTGCCTGGAATACATGTCCTGTGCTTGTACCGTGATCGGATTTTTAATAAATTCAACTTTTATGGTTGTGTGATATTTCTCCACTTGATTAATGATGTAAATACATAATATACAGTTAATATACAAAGATATAACCCCTAAATATAGAGAAAGTGTGATGTACGGTTTTCTTTCGAAATCTCGAAATTTGATCGAAACTTAAATTGTTATAACTTTTGAACATTTGAAGACAAAATAACAAATGACTACTCAATTTAAAGTTAATTTATTTCCCTACAACTTCTTTCATGAGAACATTGTTGCATACCTAAGGGCTGAAGCGCTAGAAGACAAAGTGTGTCGAAAAGCGCGAGGCGAAAGAGCAATTTTCGAAAATTTGTTATTTTCGTTGGCGGATATCTCGAAAACTATTGGAAATAGGAAGATATATGCTGAATAAAACTTGTAGGAAATTTTATCAGCTTTAATTTTGTATACAGCAAGTTTTCCTCTACGTTGCACCATTGTTTAGATATAAGCGAAAAACCTAAAACTGGGACCTTCTGCGGGCCCCCCTGCCCCCCGCTCACCCCCCACCTTCGGGGACTTTTAGTATGTTGTTCAGGATACTCCCTCCGACAACTCTGAACAATTTCAAAACTACACGATTTTTTTTTTCTATTTTTCATTCGTTGCCTGGACTAAAACTTTGGTTGAAAGAAATGAACATAGAGATGTTACCTTCTGATCTGTTGTACTATTCGCCTGTGAAGTCTCGTTTAGGCTACGTGCAGTACACGTATGTCAGAGAATCTGCTGCATTGGCAAGGCGTAAGCCCGTGCGTTACAATGTAAGCAGGGGTTATCGTCTTTGCATTTGGATGTCGAAAATCCCAAACACAACATGTTCAAAGTCTTGCCTGGCTATCATCATCATCACCTATAAAGGAAGGAGTACTTGAGAATTTTATAGATGCGATTTTGTATCAAAGATGCATAATAAAACTTTGGATAGAGTTTATAACTGGGACGGCGAGACAAGAAGCTTGGATTAAAAGTGCGCGGTAGCAGTATAAGCTTGTGGAAAAGCTTCTAAGTGCATTCTCGCACAGGTCGATTCATGTCACATCGGCTGGGTTATAGTACGAATTTTCTGCCAACTCACCAGGGACCAATTAACATTAAATTATACAAAATAATACTTTAAATAATATAAAATACATTTATTGATGCAAAATAATTAAATGATAAAAATACAGAGCAATTAAATAACACAAAAACATTTCTTTAATTACACAAGAAATTATATAGCCTAAAATACATGTCTAAAATATATGAGGTGGTATAAAATTCAAAACATGCTTATTATGCCAGTAGAAATGAAAGGCTTAAAATGTATAACCAACTACTGCCTAGCAATGTTGTTGATAATACTGGGGTTAACTGTGATAAAGGATTATGTAAGTAGTGCAATAGGCAGAGAAGATGCAAATTATCACCCTTCATAAAAAATAATCCATATCATTATCATTATCATTTATTAATCATATACGTAGAGAAAGGAAAGTTCCAGTTTGTTTTAAGAGTAGATGCTTATGCATTTATTCATTTAAAAAAAAAATCATATAAAGAACATTTTAAGCAGCATGAGTACAGAAATTCAGTATTCGAGATATGTACTTTCTGATAAGCCTTCCTTATTCTTTCACTTTAATTAATACTTTATGAACGCATTTTAAAGGAAGTAACGTAATAA
Source organism: Ectobius pallidus (assembly GCA_964059195.1). Lineage (NCBI taxonomy): Eukaryota > Metazoa > Arthropoda > Insecta > Blattodea > Ectobiidae > Ectobius > Ectobius pallidus. The sequence continues at coordinate 119,192,460 of CAXKWD010000006.1, forward strand.
CAAACATGGTGTTTAAAATGAGACTATGCACAGAAGAAGCGCCCGTTCGATAGTAAAAGAAACAGACTTCCATATCACCTGACTAGAATAATGATTTTTAGTTCACATTCCCTTTACTGCTTATTCAAGGAGCCTAATAAAAGTATCACAGTTAGAAAGGTATTTTATTTTCCTAACGAGTATTGAAACTTTTTAGATGCTTTTATTTATAGACCCTTTAACTAAGAAGTTATATAATGACTTTATTCGGTGATGCATTTTTTAAATACTTTTGATTAGGGATGGGTCTAAACCAGATTTTCTCAATACCGATACATGATTTTTCCCTCGATACTCGATACCGTCAACAATTCCAGTTTCAATAAGTAGGTACATTAAAAATTAAAAGTTGAGAGAACTGTGTAATACCAACTAAATTAATTAAGTGTGCATATTTAATTAGATAAAATTTAATATCATCAGTAGCCTATAATTATTTTTAAACTCTACATTAAAACTAAAATTAGTTTTTTAAACAGTCCACTTACAAGTTTTTGTTAAAAATACTAGCATTCTCACTTAATTGCAGAATTACAAAAGTATCGAAAAAGTATCGAGCGACTTTTCTGAAGTATCGTTCGATGCCGATACCATGCAAGTATCGAAAGTATCGAGGACCCATCCCTACTTTTGATAGATTTTTGTTACTGCAGGCATCAGATACTGTACATTCTTGGGGATAGGGTACTAAGTAATTTTCTCTTCGTAGTATAGAGAGTCACAACTTACATCTGTAACAGTGAGTTGTGTGTTACAATGCTGCAGTTAGTTCAGTAGCAGAAGATACAAATAGTTAAACCCTAATGTCCAGTTCGGAGCCACGTGATAACAATATGGGCTTTTGGTTTGAGATTTCACAACGTACTTAGTCCTATTTTCCGGGAGGTAATAATCCGTTGTTTACATTCAACCGTGATTTAGTGTTTCTTTTGAGAGAAGCGATCACACGCTAATCTGTGGCTGTTTGCTTTCTTAGCGGTGACATCATACTGTTCAATAAGGACTACAACTAAATACTGAATTATCGTGAAACAATAAAGTGTTCATGATACACTCATTCAATCGTTATAAAACGTACCTCTTTGTAGCACGAGGGTAAAAAAAATACCGGCATTCTATTTTTCAACTTACAAGATATGCGTGGGTTTGTTCTACCGGTCGATAAGATTCGTAAGAGCTTCCATTATGTTGATGAAGCATTCTTTGAAGGTTAAGAATTATTCATGAATGTACGTCTGGGTTAGTAAGGCAAGGGAACCGTTTAGACCAGGTGAAGGAATGTAATTCTTTATTTAGATGTCACGCCACAAAATCCGTCCAATACGTGCCCCGGCCCAGGGTCCCGCATTTAAGAGTTCAGCTGTTTTTCTCTTCTTGATACTTCCTAAACATCAAGATTTCTTAGATGTGATATACCCGCTAACTTTCAAAGTTTAGTTCACTAGAAGCCGGAATTAAATAGGTTTTAATATGAATAATTATAAAAACTGTAATTCATTTGGACAGTATTTCACGTACGATAGTCAAGTTAAACTATTTTATATTACGGTCCTTTCCTACCAACTGAGTACGACTTAAGAACTCACAGATTGGTGTGTTTTAATTTATAATTTGAGGTTGGTATTACTACGGAAAAAATAGATAACGTTCGTATTTTAAAAAAATCATTTTCGGAAAATGATGAAAGAGAAGTTGAGTATCTTCAACGTTATATATGAAATAAATAAAATTAATGTAGCTTAAATAAAAATTAATGCTCTTGTATATAACATTTGAAAGTCATTTAAGATAAAATGAGGCGACTAATTCTTATCTTCCGTTAAAAGCATGATAACTTCGAGTTTCAAGCTCTGTTGTCCAGTTCGTCTTTTGCTGGCTGCTGTTTTATTTATATATTTTTAATATTCATATTTCAGCAGCCCTATTTCAGCCGGGAACTTCAGGGCTAGAAACACCCAACTCGTTTAAAAAGTATCATGGTCATTCCTTTTAAACATATACGAACAGAAAATCTCCACAGCTTAATTTGGAAGATGCTTGTTTAACCCGATCTTTATATAAGTTAATGTTAACCACCATTGTTCATGAAATCATAATATATTCAGAAAATCAATATCTGAAATGTGCATGTTCCATAATGGAACCACCATCTTGCAATATAATATTATTCAGCCTTAGTTTTGGGTTACTTTGGTATAAAATCACCACTGTTCCGTCTGGCATTCGTGTCTGGCCGGATTTGAGGCATTAGCTGGTTTCGCGAGGTCATTCGCCGTGTTGCTATGGCAACAGGCTTGTGACTTCGTTTGTTTTATTTTCTTGTTGTGTCTTCAATATAATTTTAAATATGTTTACTTATCTGTTTGTTCTTTCTCCCATCAATTCGCATCAGAAATAACATTTGACTGTCGCATCTTTCATTTTTTGGATAGTCATGTTATAATCTCCAACCCAAAGTTTCAGTCTGATTATTTTTTAGTATATTTTATTCATAATTTTGTGTTTTTAAAGAAACAATTCAGTTTTAAAGTAATGCTATTAATTCTCTTATTTATGTTCTAGTATTTTAATGTAACTTAATTGATTTATTTCCAAGATTAATTATATATTGTTTTTCTTGGCCAATGGGATTCTTGCTTTACGTCACATGTCGTGACGTCTGTCATTCTTGCTTTTCATTCTTATTCTCTCGTTCGAAGCTTTCGCCAGGCTAGTTTTCGATTCAGAATTCTGAATCTAGTTATTATTGTCGAGCTGGGAATTTGAAGTTTCCCAGCCCTAGTTATTGCAGAGACGCAATTTAATACGTTCTTCAAAGTAATTTATTTGTGATTCAATTACAAATGTGTGAAGCCAAGTTTTTTACTTCCCTGATCAAACCGTATGGACTTGAATGCGTAACTCATTAAGTAAAAGGATTTACTGTAAGTACTGCTGTGAAGTGAATATTTCAAAGTGCTTAATTTTAGTTGCAGTGTCGAAGCAACATCTAAAGGTTCTTCTTTTCGGTCGAAGCAGCAAGTCGACCTTAAAATAATTTGCTGATAGTGCGCATTCACTTCAAGAATAGTGAAATTCTTTCTCAGTCGTCCGAGCAAGCGCGACTATAAAAATTGCTCTGCTCTGGTCCTCCGAGCTATTCATCAGTCTTATAAGGCAAACATGCCTTATTTTCCAGAAGGAGCTTACTAAGTCGTCTCCCCTTGACTTCATCAACATTTCATCTTCTTCGGCACCGCTAGGAAGAGGAATTTATTTGTAAAGCAAGATACAAAATTCCATCTTGTATTTTAAAGGGTCTATTTATCATTTTGTCCATTGTGCTCTTTGTATCTTTCAAGGGGCTCAATAAATGTATTTAAACTTGACTTAGTGTAGCATCCTTCAAACCGGAGAGGTTTCCCCGTGTCCCTATTTCGCCTGCGAGCTACCGTGGGAGCGGGAACATCTCTTTGTGGTTCCTCCGGGCCTAGATATGACCCAGAGGCCTATGGTTGAAGATGCATTGATAGTTAGTGACCTATAATTAACATAAAGTAACTATTCAATTCACAGTTTGAATTTGTCTTGGTCACTTATTTCAGAGACCTCAGTGATTAGCCACAATTCTAGTCATTCTTATATATCAATCTTGTTCTCCCGGTATAGTTTGCCGCCGGTGTGAGACGCTACCATCAGTAGCCATCAGTAATAAGTAGTTTAAAGTCAGTTGCTATAAGTATCTGTGGTTCTCCTCCGCATTGCGTTTGAGGGAGGTCTCTGACAGATTTCAATTAAGTTTTTTGTACTTTCTTGTAAAGTGTAAACATTTACATCTGTGTACTTACACCTGTACAGCTACACACTATTTCTTTGTCTACTCGTATGCTCCTATGCGGGCAACTCACTCCATTCTTATAAACAAACCTTAATTTGTCATTGTTGCACCGGCTCTAGGCGGGCAACCTATTTAATTCAGACATTGTAGAAGCAAGTCGCTATGTCGAGTCCAGACGGTTTGACGGCTCTTAAAGCCAAGCGAGTTCCCATTAAGGCCCAGATTACGCGGCAGGTTAATGTCATTAGTAATTTAGCCATTGAGGATGTCACTTATCCTGAACTCAAGAAGTATGAGTCTAAGTTAGACGAACTTGCAGCTAAGTTCGACCTTGTGCAGACTGAAATCGACGGTGTGGATTATTCTGATGCTGAAGAAGCCTATAGGGCAGAAGTCGACGCCGTCATTTCCAGAGGCAACTCTCAGTTGTGTAAATTTCTTCAGGCCTTATCTGACAAGGAGGCCCTGGCCCAGGCCGAAGCTAAGAGAGCGGAAGCTCAGGCCCAGCTCGCCCTGGCCCGTGAGGAAGCCGAAGCTAAGAGAGCGGAGGCCCTGGCCCAGCAGGCCCTTGCAGAAAGGCAGGCTCAGGCCCAGCTGGCTTTAGCCGAAAAGGAAGCTGAGGCTAAGAGAGCGGAGGCCCTGGCCCAGCAGGCACTTGCAGAAAGGCAGGCTCAGGCCCAGCTCGCCCTGGCCCGTGAGGAAGCCGAAGCTAAGAGAGCGGAGGCCCAGGCCCAGCTCGCCCTGGCCCGTGAGGAAGCTGAGGCTAAGAGAGCCGAAGCCCACGCCCAGGCCGAAGCTGCCCAAAAGGCTAAAATAAGACGCTTCGAGTACTTGCAATCGCAACTTCTGCGTCAAATGCAGATTATGCGAGAGTACGAAATCGAAGATCTCACTACGCTTCATGAGGCGCGCATTCGCCGCTCTGAATTCGTAGAGATCTTCAAGGCCTATAAGTCAGATTATGCTCAGGTGGCCATTGACGAGGCCTACCAGGATCATGAATTCGACTTTCACGCAGTGGAATCTGATTATTATAAAGTCATCAGTTTCTTTGACTCCATGATAGCTGAAAAGAAACAGCTATATGAACCCGAGCAGGCGCAGACTGCCAGTCAGCGCTCCTCGCTCGACCCTGTCACGCCGTTGTTACCGAAACTCCCCGAAATCCGTCTTCCTCAGTTCAATGGGAACCCCTCTGAGTGGATCGAGTTTCGTGACACTTTCTCGTCGTTGGTAATTCAACACAGGCACATTTCGGACATGGACAAGTATCAGTACTTGAAGTCCTGCCTGTCATCAGAGGTTAGTACGGTCATTCAGAATATTCCTGTCTCTGCTGCGACTTTCCAGGTGGCGTGGCAGACTTTGATTGATAGGTTTGATAACGACCGGCTAATCGCCAACACCCATCTGGACAATCTCTTCTCTCCCCCTCAGATTGAGAGGTATTCTGCAGAATCCCTGCAGAAATACCTGGATCATTTTATAAGCACGGTACATGCACTGAATTCCCTTAATACAGAAGTGGAGTTGTCAGATCTGATTATTACCAGAATTATCATCGACAAGCTTCCGATGAACCTCATCAGAGAATGGGAGTCATCTGTCAAAATAGGGAAGCTCCCTACTCTCAAGGAGTTATTTGTCTTCTTGGAAAGCCGAGTTCGCATACTGCAGATGACTGATGCTGCCACGAAAAGTCAGGCTGCTAAGTCAGTTCCGAGCTCTCCGGCTCCTTCCAAGTCAAAGTCTTCTTCTTCGAGGCCTAAATGTCTCTGTTGTCGTACTGCTGTGCATGACCTGTTTTCATGCAGCGACTTCAGGAGCATGACTTTCGCTCAAAGAGACCAGTTTGTTAGAGACCGCAAACTGTGTCGCGTATGCCTGTATAGTCAAGGGCATGCCAACAATTGTAGGACTTTTCAGTGCAGGAGATGTGCTGGGAGACATAGCACATTCCTCCACGACCCGACTAGCGATAGTCACCAGGCTGCCAACACTGCAGGTGTTATGGCTTCTAGTCAGACCCAGCAGCGCTGCTTGCTTCCTACTGCTACTGTCCGCATCCTGGACTCAGACGGCTCGCCTGTTGAGGCCACAGCCCTCCTGGATAGCGGTTCAGACTGCAATCTTATTAGCGACAGGCTGTTTAGGCGTCTTGGACTAGCTCCTCATGCGCAGCGGACTACGCTAGCGGGAATTTTGTCCACTAATGTTAGCACACATAAGCTAACCAGCATCACGATTCAGTCGCGAGTGACTTCATGGCGCTACAATGCACAGGCCATTGTCGTTCCGGAGATTTCGGAGAAAAGGTTCCCGAACTCTTTTATTGAGACCAAAGATTGGAACATTCCTCCGAATCTTCCCTTGGCGGACCCATTCTTTAGTCGTCCTAAGTGTGTCGATCTACTTCTTGGAGTGGAGATTTGTGCCCAAGTGGTGTGTCCTGGGCAAATTTCCACCTGTGAGTTACCTACGATCCAGAACTCGCACCTTGGTTGGTACTTCGCCGGGAAACTGCCCTCTGCGCCTTTCCCTTCACAGCGTTGCCATACTTCCAATGGTCATCGACGCCGATCCACGGCTAAGCGTTATCTTGAAGCAAGCCCCAATGAGCCTGAATGCTCGGAGGCTATGTCTTCTAATTACTCAGCCTTCCTAACTGCTGACCAGTTAGTGAGTAACCAGCTTTCCCGGTTCTGGGAGTTAGAACGAGTGTCTAACTCAGCCCCCTTCCCTGACGAGTCAGTTTGTGAACAGCATTTTGCTGCCAATACTCAGCGTGACTCCGATGGGCGATACATTGTAAAGTTGCCCTTTGTATCAGCTCCAGAATCCCTGGGGAGCACAGTGTTACAAGCCCAGAAGAGATTCTTCTCATTAGAAAAAAGACTGTCTTTAAATGAAACCCTTCGAGAGGAATATAACAGGTTCATGGATGACTATCTGAAATTGGGTCACATGAAGCCTGCCTCTCGGAGTTCACTCGGGAAATATGAGTATATTATCCCGCACCATCCCGTCTTGAAGCCTTCCAGCACCACGACAAAACTCAGGGTAGTTTTTGATGCTTCGGCGAAGTCTTCTAACGGGAAGTCACTCAATGACATCCTTGCGGTAGGCCCGGTGGTGCAACCTGACCTCTTCTCGATCCTCCTACGCTTTAGGTTCAATCCAGTGGCGTTCACAGCGGACATCGAGAAGATGTATAGACAGGTCTTAGTCCATCCCGACCACCAACCTCTCCAGCAGATTTACTGGAGAACTTCTGTGTCAGACCCTATTCAGCTGTTTGACCTAACCACGGTCACTTATGGCACTGCTTCTGCCTCCTTCCTGGCAACCAGAGCTCTTAAACAGCTAGCCATCGACGAGGGAAGCAAGTTTCCTGTAGCAGCCTCCATCATAAACAATTCCATCTATGTCGATGACATAGTGGCCACAGCTGCTACGCTGTCTGAGGCCAAGGTTATTGTCTCTCAGCTGAGAGAGCTTCTCCCACTAGGTGGATTCAATCCTCGTAAGTGGAGTTCCAATTCTGTGGAACTGCTCCAAGACGTTCCTCCTGAGCTGCGGGAGTCTCTCGACCACAGAACCTTTGGTGATTCTGACACCTCCTCCATAAAGGCGCTAGGCCTCATATGGCAACCTTCTGACGATATGCTCAGGATCGAAACTTCAGTCGATCCCTCCAAGCCATTCACCACCTGTTCCAGAAGGACATTGCTATCTTGTATAGCCTCTATTTTTGATCCCCTTGGTCTAATATGCCCTATAGTGTCCTACTGCAAGATTCTGTTCCAATCTTTGTGGAAGGAGACTAGTTCATGGGACCAGCCCATTCCTTCTGCGGTCGCCGACAAGTGGCGCAAGATTCACAACCAACTTCAGTTCATCTCCAGCATCGCTATCCCTCGGCTAGCATTACAGCAGAACTTCGTATCTGTGCAGTTGCACGGTTTCTGTGATGCCAGCGAGGTGGCATATGGCGCCTGTCTGTACATACGATCTACTAATCACCTCGATAAGGCCAAGAGCTGTCTGCTTTGTGCCAAGTCTAGGGTTGCCCCTTTGAAGGCAACGACTATACCTCGCCTTGAATTGTTGGCAGCTCACTTGTTGGCAACGTTAGTTCACCGGGTGTTACCTGCGTTGCAACTTTCTATAAGTTCAGTACACCTGTGGAGTGACTCCAAGGTTGTACTTGGTTGGTTAAACCATTCACCTTCTAAACTTAAGACTTTCGTGGCTAACAGAGTCGCGGACGTCCAAGAATTCACTGCCATTGAATCTTGGTCGCATGTGTCATCTAAGGACAATCCCGCTGATCTCATCTCTAGGGGAGCCACCCCTTCTGACCTACTTAACAACTCTCTGTGGTGGTCAGGCCCTTCTTGGCTTACTGCCGACTCCACTCAGTGGCCCAGTTTGCCCACTGAGCTCGAGTCTTCGTCTCTCCCAGAGGTGAAGATAGCAGCGCTAGTCACTATCGAAACCTCTAGCTTAAGCCCATGGCTGACTAAGTTTTCACATTTGAAAACAATCAGGGTCATGGCTTATGTGCGACGTTTCATTAATAATTACTTGAAACTCAAGTCACCTATCAATGGCCCTTTGTTGCCGTCAGAGCTTACTGAAGCTTTGCATTCTTGCATTAGAATAATTCAAAGGAATGCTTTCAGAAAGGAAATTCAAGCATTGTCTTCCTCGCAAGATTTGCCTTCTTCTAGTAAGATCCGGCAACTATGCCCCTTTATTCAGGATAACATCCTGCGTGTAGGTGGACGTCTAAGTCGGTCCAACCTACCCTTTGACAACAAGCATCAGATATTACTTCCTGCAGAGCATGCTTTCACCAGGCAGTTAGTTCTCCATGTGCACTTGCATCTAGGTCATGCAGGACCTCAGCTAGTCATCTCGCACTTGCGAGAGTCGTATTGGATCCCTTGCATTCGCAAGCTGGTTCGCAGTGTACGGAGGCGCTGTAGTGTTTGCTTCCGCTTTGAGGCTCAGGCTTTTCAGCAAAAGATGGCTGATCTGCCTCCTGAGAGAGTAAATCCTCTCCCTCCTTTCACAAACTCTAGTGTGGACTACGCCGGTCCATTCTCTCTCAAGTTTGGTGGCCCGCGGTCCAAGGTGACTACTAAAGCCTACGTTGCTATTTTTGTCTGCATGTCCACGAAGGCCGTACACGTTGAGCTAGTGACTTCGCTCACCTCACGTGCCTTCCTGGCGGCATTGTCAAGGTTCACAAGTCGTCGTGGAATTCCAAGTTCAATCACTTGTGATAATGGTAGAAACTTTGTCGGAGCCCACGCCGACCTGCAGAACCTCTCTAGGCTTTTGATGTCATCAGAACATCACTCCGCAGTGCAAGACGCCACTGCGCATTTGAACATTCATTGGCGTTTCTTGCCTCCTCACTCTCCACACATGGGAGGGCTTCATGAGGCGGCAGTACGCTCTTTGAAGTTCCACCTGAAGAGGATGTCCTCGTCCTGTAAGTACACTTACGAGGAGATGTCTACTGTTCTCACACAAATTGAGTCATTCTTGAATTCACGTCCTTTGATGTCGTTATCTGAGGACGTGGATGACTTTGGATATTTGTCTCCCGGCCACTTTCTTATTGGCAAGCCCATTGTGTCGGTGCCCAGTCCTGACCTCTCTGGTGGGTACAGCCTGCGTTCCCGTTGGAACCATCTTCAGCAGATGGTCACTTGCATTTGGAAGAAGTGGTCCGTGGATTATCTCCACACGCTACAGCGTCGTGCAAGGTGGCACAAGGTACTGCCAGACGTTCCTTTGGGTACCCCTGTATTGGTTCTCGAGGACAATGTACCTCCTCATAGGTGGGTGCTTGGTCTGGTGCACCAAGTACACCCAGGCCCAGACGGCCTTGTCAGAGTTGTCACTGTGCGCACTGTCTCAGGCACTTATAAGAGGCCCCTCATCAAGTTGGCTCCTCTGCCTGTCAGTGAAGAGGGACAGTGACACCTGTTTCATTCAGAGTGCTGATGCCGGACGCATCCCACTCCACCGATTTTGACTTTCTTGCAACTTGATAGTTGTTTTGGCCTCGAATCCTTGCATTCACGAATTTGCTTGACGTCACATTCTGTTAGATAATTTCACGAGCGAAATTATCGCGGGCAATATGTTCCGTCTGGCATTCGTGTCTGGCCGGATTTGAGGCATTAGCTGGTTTCGCGAGGTCATTCGCCGTGTTGCTATGGCAACAGGCTTGTGACTTCGTTTGTTTTATTTTCTTGTTGTGTCTTCAATATAATTTTAAATATGTTTACTTATCTGTTTGTTCTTTCTCCCATCAATTCGCATCAGAAATAACATTTGACTGTCGCATCTTTCATTTTTTGGATAGTCATGTTATAATCTCCAACCCAAAGTTTCAGTCTGATTATTTTTTAGTATATTTTATTCATAATTTTGTGTTTTTAAAGAAACAATTCAGTTTTAAAGTAATGCTATTAATTCTCTTATTTATGTTCTAGTATTTTAATGTAACTTAATTGATTTATTTCCAAGATTAATTATATATTGTTTTTCTTGGCCAATGGGATTCTTGCTTTACGTCACATGTCGTGACGTCTGTCATTCTTGCTTTTCATTCTTATTCTCTCGTTCGAAGCTTTCGCCAGGCTAGTTTTCGATTCAGAATTCTGAATCTAGTTATTATTGTCGAGCTGGGAATTTGAAGTTTCCCAGCCCTAGTTATTGCAGAGACGCAATTTAATACGTTCTTCAAAGTAATTTATTTGTGATTCAATTACAAATGTGTGAAGCCAAGTTTTTTACTTCCCTGATCAAACCGTATGGACTTGAATGCGTAACTCATTAAGTAAAAGGATTTACTGTAAGTACTGCTGTGAAGTGAATATTTCAAAGTGCTTAATTTTAGTTGCAGTGTCGAAGCAACATCTAAAGGTTCTTCTTTTCGGTCGAAGCAGCAAGTCGACCTTAAAATAATTTGCTGATAGTGCGCATTCACTTCAAGAATAGTGAAATTCTTTCTCAGTCGTCCGAGCAAGCGCGACTATAAAAATTGCTCTGCTCTGGTCCTCCGAGCTATTCATCAGTCTTATAAGGCAAACATGCCTTATTTTCCAGAAGGAGCTTACTAAGTCGTCTCCCCTTGACTTCATCAACATTTCATCTTCTTCGGCACCGCTAGGAAGAGGAATTTATTTGTAAAGCAAGATACAAAATTCCATCTTGTATTTTAAAGGGTCTATTTATCATTTTGTCCATTGTGCTCTTTGTATCTTTCAAGGGGCTCAATAAATGTATTTAAACTTGACTTAGTGTAGCATCCTTCAAACCGGAGAGGTTTCCCCGTGTCCCTATTTCGCCTGCGAGCTACCGTGGGAGCGGGAACAACCACCAACAATAAAATATTGACGGTTAGGTCTGCTTCTTCTTCGTCGTCTTCTTCTTTTTCTTTTTCTTCCTATTTCAAGGATGGGTCATTGCCGGGGCCCGGATTTTGATGACATGTTGTCTTTCAACTGGTACGTCTTGAACGTTGCCCACTAGTGCAGATATTCTTATCATGACTCCTAAATTATAAAAATGGTAATTTTAGGGTCTTTTTTCCTATTTCTTTTTTTATGTCATTTTAAAAATTTAACGTCTTTATATGATCATTTTTGGCCATTTTACGGTATCGTTTTTCCTTCATTTCATATTTTAGGTCATTTTTAATCTAAAGTCGTTATTTTCTCATTTTGTGTTGTTTCTTGCATTATATAAAGTGTTTGTGAACTTTCATTCAATTGCTTACTATCGGAAATCTAAATAAGTATAAATAAATAAATCTTGTTATAATTTTAATTTGTATTTAGAAAGATGCATTTAATCGTATGTAATAAACTAAAGCCTATAAATGGGTCAACAACATAAATGTAGATTAGTAATAAACTAGTATTTACGTACAATTTTTTGTTTTTTGTTTTTTCATTCATTTTTACGGTCATTTTATAGTTCATTTTAAAAGTATTTTAGGTAATCAAAATCAGGGCCCTGGTCATTGCTGTTCCATTCCTAGACTAATGGTATCATACTTCTTCTTGGTCGATCTAGGACACGTTTCCGAGTGGCTCGGTAAAAGTTTACTTTCCGAGGTAGTCTGTCTAGGGCCATTTTCTCTACATGATGTTTGCCAGTTTTTCTGACATTTCTTAATTTCCTCAATAATGTTTTGTATTCAATTTCTCCCTTATTTCATAGGTTTTTGTCTCTTATTTTTTACTCTTTTTAACTGACGGTTAGGTAATGCTTGTACAAGATAAAAGCAGAAAATACATAATTTCAAATTGGAATTGAAGGATAAGCCATTTTTATGATACTATGTTTAAAACGAATCCTTTGGCAGGAGGAAGAATTAACGGTAGGCTACTGAAGGTGTGCTGTCATCACCCTGTCATTATGACACGGCTCCACTAACTTCTGACAATGATTGACCGATTCTTCTGTTCAGCCGCATCAATATAGCTGTTGTATAACTACCAAAATCTCTTCACTTAAATAGTGCATTATGCAACAAGCCTATGATGACATTTATTAAGATACGAGAATGTTTATGAAACGACCAACGTGAGTTTCATCATTTTCATACAAGTATCTTAAAAACCATTACAGGCAAGTTGCCTACGACTGTTTTTATTCGACCATAATTAGTCTAAATGTTTAAATTTGATATTTTAGATTCACTCAAACAAACGGCAAGGAGCCCCACCATGCCCTTCGCGTCAGCTGATTGTAGTAGTTCTGGTTTTCTACGATAGACGGCAGGTCATGGCGTCGGTAAAATCGAAACTACCTTTTGGTTCATTTCTTGAAACCAACGGATTTTGACAATACGAATTGAATTCAATTTAGTATGATATTAAAATTAACACGAACAGAATTTATTTTATTTAAAATACAGGCTGTTTATTGCGTAGTTTTCAGCTCCTACTTTCAAGGTCTCAAGATCCTTTCATGTTCGATAATAATCGATATCACACCGATGTCGAAATGGAAAGTTTCGAAAGAGGTCATTGTGATACCGCTACGTCACACGTAATAAACGTATTATACCTAGGTAGTATGGTCGAAAAACATACTGTACGTCTTTAACTGCACTGGCGGAATAAATAAAATGGAAACTATTTTACGCCCTTAAGATTTGATGTTTTGTTTTGTCGTAGCATTTGAAAGTTTTACACTATAGAGTGATATAAAAGGACGACCGTTAACTAGAAATGAATACAACTTTCTTTTGATTGTGGATTTAAATGTACCATAATTTAAAGCTTTCATTGAACGTAGAAAAAATAAAAGTTGTTCGAACTTACATTCTAGAGGGATTTCTCCGCAGTTATGTCCTACCAGAAAAGTCAACGGGCTATAGCATGATTTATTTGCCAGAGACGCGCACAGTAAGCATAATGGTGGAAATTTCATGCGCGACGCCATTCCCTAATGAGCTTGAGATTTTTATAATCATAAAAGCTGTGTTCTGTGACATGGATTTAAGATCGCTTTGCGTATAATATGTATATATATATATATATATATATATATATATATATATATAATTTTAATTGATTCGCAGTAACAATAGCCTATGAGTAAAATATATAATTTTTGTTTGTCTTTTTTTTCTCATTCATAATACCATATCGCCACAAACTGTTGTGGATTGAACTGTTATCGTTCCAGCAAGAATCAGAACCCATTATATTACTATTATTACATCGCACATGCTCAATACAAAAAATCCTTCAACTATTGAAATTCGTTTACTGTGACAGACTTATTATAAATATTTATATATTCTAAAGTGGTTTTTGTTGTTTCAGGCGTAAAATAGGTATATTTCTTAATTGTTTTTATAAAATATCAGGTTAACTTTGAGTTTATTACTATAAATTTGTCTTAGCATACAGCAGATACTACGGTAGGATATGTATTAGAAATTAAGATGTTAATTTGATACTTTTGAATAGAGGCTTGCGATGTTCTAATATGTTTAGTGTTCCCTGGACAATTTTTCGAATCCTACCGAAAACTCATTCTCATACCCTTTCCGGAATCATTTTTTTCCGAATGTCTTTGTCGGAAGTCTTGTTTTCCGAAAGAAAAGAAAACACCATTGGTGAAATGAGTTCACAAAGAAGTTATACCCAAAGCGTGTAATGTAGTCTAGTTATATTCTAGTTATATTCACGGCATTTCATAGTGATTGTCCATTTAATGCTAATATTGTGCATGTTTTGCGTACGCTACAATTCTTGGTTTTGTGTCCATTTCAATTATTTTATATATATAAGGTAAGCGTTAACTCACGAACTGAAAAATAGATAAATTAACTTCTTATCATAGCAACATGCGTTAATAATTGTTGTTCATTGGTGGTTATATCTTGGAATAATTTTAGCTTTCTTTTAATTTATGTAATTTTACTTCCGGGAAAAATGGGTTTGAGATAATCGATTCGGAAAAATGAACGGTTTAGTGTGGGGAAATGGTCAGGAACGATTTTGTAGTAAGTATAAAGGAGTTCTTATTTCTTTCTTTGCTTTATTTATTTCTTTGTGGGTTTAATGTAAATGTTCATATTTTATTATCAATTAAACAAATTGACCCCTGTACAAAGGCTATAGCAAAGGTTGAAGAAAGTGGATGCATATTATTGAAGTCAGGCGGTCATACACACACTTGAGCTTTCACAATTTAGCATACTGAAAATCTTATTCTTAGCGAACTATAAATGTCCAAGAGGATATATAAAGTAAGTTGACGTGAGTAAGCTGTAGTTAACGGCCTAATTAAAATTTATTTTGGACCGGAAGTGTCTGCTTTTTGACAGTGATGAAAGACTTTAAGAATGGAGCTGGAATGCACATGTGTGGCTTGTAACCTTCTAGATGGGTCAGTAAATCGCAGTTTGTTTATAAAATCAATCATCCTCAAGCACATCATACGATTGATTTACTGTTTCGTTCTGAAAGATGAAAAGGATTCATCAACTCCCACGTGCCAATGACGTCTGGATATGTAAAAATAGCATTACCGGAATTTGATGGGAAATTAATAGTCCCTATATTTCCTTCATCAGAAAGGGATCAAAGGTATATGACCTCCATGCAACACTGCATTAATAATATGATATTCTGTGTACAGTACACTGCTGTGGTAATGGTATATAATAATAATAATAAGAAGAAGAAGAATAATAATAAGAATAATAATAATGTGGTGGATAGTGGTGGTGATGATAATAACAACAATAATAATAATAATTGCCAGTTTATGTTTTTGTAAAAAAAGTCAACGATGCAACTATTTGTTTTGTTAATCATTTGTTTATTTGAAGTCACTATAGAATTTATTCAAGCGAGTAGTTTGCTTAATTCCAATTTACGTTGAGGGACAAAAAAAAGTAATTTGACGCTTCAGCGTTCTTTACCTCACATATTTCTTTGGGTGAACTAGAGATTAAAGAATAAATATTAGACTCTAAAATTTTAAAAATAAACCTTATTTTTTATTTAAAAGACTGTTACTTACATTATTACAACTGGTGATAAAATAATAAATAATTGAAATTTTAAATTAAATAAAATGATGTTATGATTATTCAGTTTGAATTTAATTGCTAAGTTAAAAAGCTCCGAACTTTCATATTCGGTGATTTTATGTAGCTATACAATTCGGCAATGGAGGTACTGGTTAATTGATTCGTAGCAAAGAACAATATACGCATTGTCAGGTCATTCTCGGTGAGTATTCCTTTAAGGCCCAACCGATTACTAAATTCCTTTTCGTAAGCCTTATCTTCGATGACCTTACCTGCTTCGTAGACTTTGGCCGAGGTCGGTAAAGTGGCGTAAGCCTGTTGTCTATTTGTTTTGTTTGTTTCTGCACGACTTAACTAATTAGTGGTACTTACAAATATTGTTGCCGTCGATCGTAAGTTGACATTCCCGCACGCAATCTTGTTGCTATGTGCGGTAAGAGTTTCCGTGCGGTAAGAATTTACTTACGGCACATCATAATACAAGCCTTTATGGACAAGGCCCCCCAGGACAAATATTCGGTTCCCATAACAACAAACACATGCGAATCACTTTCTGAAATAAACATCTATACTAAGTAATGTATATACATAATATTTTCAGGTAATATCTCAATTAATATAATTAAATTGATATAAATAATTTTTTTTTTCTTTTTCGTAGTTTTACCTCTCCCTTTTTTTAGGATTTAAGCGACCCAAGCCGCCCGGGCCTTACAGGGCCGCGACCTGTCGGGAGAGGGATTACCTTTGGATCACATACATACTTTTTTGACCAGACAAGGACATGGAGGGCCTCCCCGGATGAGTGATCAGCCCAATGCCGGGGCCACCTCCGAGACAACACGAACACATAGGACGATACACACCATTCACACACACACACTCACTCAGAACAAGGCGAGGATGAGGATGAAGATGATAATGACGGCCAGATGATATCCGGGGACCACAAGGGCCTAAAGTTACCTGACATTTGTCTCATAGGTGAGGGAAAACCCCGGAAAAAACCTCACCTAGGTAATTTGTCCCGACCAGGAATCGAACCCGGGCCCGCTGCGTGAGAGGATTGGACGCATCCCCTGAGCCACAGCGGTGGACTATAAATAATCATCGTGCAAAAAATAGCATGCAATACTCGTGCCGTAAGCGCATAATGGATCTCGGAAAATTTAAAATACTCGGGGCGAGCGCCTCGTTTTTTCAAACTCTTTCCTCGATCCGTATGCATCGCTTACAGCACTTGTATCGCAATATACTATTTTTTTTTAATTAACATAGCTTTATTTCAGCGTTAATTAACATCCAACATAACATAACAAATGAACGTTAATTAAATTAGTCTTCCTTTTTCTAGCTTCTCCATTCTCGCAACACTGTCATTTATAATAATAAAATTAAGTAGTGATCAGACGGTGGGCCGTTCTTGTTTCTGGGATCTATCGCAACTAAGTTCAGTTTTGTTTAGTTTTGATTATGTTAATAACGATTATGATAATAATAAATGTAATAATATTATTATGTTGGTGTTCACTAAACCTGCTGTCTTTGTAATGTCCCTTTGACTAGTGGTTTCATTAGCTGGCTACAGATTCGGAAGCATTGTTTCAATTCTCATCACCTCGTTGGTAATGTCTAAGAGGGGAGATCTGGAAGAGAATTCAATTTACTTCTTGAAGGCGGTTGAGAAAATCTTCATGAAGTTACGGCTGCGGTCCAGAAAGTTACGATGGACTATATCTTTGTACTAACGATCTAAATTGTATTAATTCACGTCGAAGTCTTCCTTCAGATTTTGGCAACACAAACGATGTATCACAATGTGATAAGTGAAAAATATTTCCTAGTGATTATACAATAATAATAGTAGTAATAATAGTAGTAATAATGTCAGTAATAATAATAATATTAATAATAATAATATTAATAATAATAATAATAATAATAATAATAATAATAAAGTCTTTGTAGTAGCATAGTGATGGTGTTAGTGGCAGTCATTTGTTCATTGGCCCCCTTGACAAAATTTGTGCTGATGCCCATGCGTAACACACCCACTGAGTCGCAACCATATTGTAAAACTCTTGATTTATTTACTTATTTTTTACTTAAAGGGCTCATGTGGATATCAGTGAGAATTTATTTTAAATGTTTGGGTCGAAAACAATGTTCTTGATCTATGGTAAAGGTTGGCGTAAGGACCAGATTTTTAGATTCTTATAGCTCAAAATGCACGAAACTATAAGTCTGTCTTCATTCCTCTTTCGTCTTTGTTAGTGTCCACGGTTCAATTCCAGGGTAGATCTTTGTACTTCACTTGTACATCGACTATGCAAGGTGTGATTTAGCTATAGGCAGGGGTAATTTAACCTATTGGAATCTCAAAATCCTGGCCGTAGATTGGACAAAAGAGATACGGGAAATAGAAGTACCGGTATAGAAAGCAGGTGAACCGGGGCTGGAATGGCTACCCACCCTACTCCTCTAATAGCAAGTAATAGCATGCCCGTGTTGAATGCATTATTCATAAGGGAAGTGCAGCCAACTCATTAGGAGGTAAAGGGTTGTTTTTGAAACAGCATGGGAATTAAAAGCTACCCTGGCTGGGTGATGTAACAATGAATATATGCGTTGGTCGTGCCAAAGGCCGCTCTCCACTCAGCTGTCCTTCGCAACACCGTCTCGCCTGCCTCTAAAACTGGCAAACTTAAGTCGTCAAGATCCACAGGGGTGTAACTAGTTTTACCTGTGATAATGACGGTAATGAGTAGTGGGCGGATTTCTATGACCTAAAAAATAGGATATATGCATGCATTTATGACCTAAAAACATTAAAATATGACCAATAAAATTTAAAATATGACTTTACCACTTACACATTGTGTATATATTTTTTTTAAGTTTCATTAAAATTCATTTTATTAAAATATAATAAATTCTCAAAAAGTATCATTATAATGCAAAATTTACGAAATGTGATACGAAACTTCAAAATTTCTTTAATATGCACACAAATATGCCAAAAATATGACCTAAATATGCATATTAATAATAAATATGCTACAATAGTTGAACGTTTCCTAAATATGCAGTTATATGCACAATAAAAGCCGTTCCATTTTCACCAAGATGCTTGGAATCGGGTTTAAATTAGTCGGAAACCTGAAATAATGCAAAGGGAAAAAATATGACATGTCATAGAAATCCGCCCCCTAGTAATGAGCTTTGAACTTGAACAAATTAGCAAGACCAGCAGTTTCAGAATTGTGGACATTGTCTGGATCGGTCAGCTGATCTGAGCATACTCCTAAGAAGGGAGATTTCAAAAATGAAAGTGAGCTAATTCCAAATGACACCAATAAGCAATAATATTGTCAGGACGAAGAGAGTTTTATTTATTTTTGTACGCTTTACAAAAATTTTTACACGTACTTGTACAACTCGCTTCGAATAGTGGCTAGCGTTGCTGTCCTCGGATCCACAGATTCAGGGTCGACCCCCAATACGGCTTGGATTTTGCTGACATAAAGAGGTCTGGAATGAGATGCACTCAGCCTCGTGAGGTCAATGATAAAAAAATGTATAATACGTACCGGTAACTAATAATAATATATGTAGCCTAGGATAGATATAATATGTATGATGTAAATAGTATATATGTATATATATACGCATATTTATTTATTTATTTTATTTATTTATTAAAATTACTTAGTTACATAACATTTTTATCATTATTACATATTTAAATACAAGTAAAAACAAAAAAAACCAAACATGCCCCTATATGAGCAATGCTCGTGTTTATGTAGATTAATATAAATATAATTACATATCACTGCACAGTATACTATACACGAAAAAATTATAAATTTATGAGTACATGTAAATAAAAGAACACATAAAGTACAGCACTATATGTAGGCTATATATACACACGTAAAGTGCAAAACTAATATATATATGCATATACGCACTCTATACGTGTATCAACATACCGTAATAATGCCATGTGCCGATCAAGTAAAAAGACTGAGTAGATGATGGAGCGGTCAGATGGTAGGTCCTATCCCTTCATGGGATTTACCGTAGATGACTTAGCGGACGGGTGGATAGGAGCTCAGTCTGCTATGGAATGTTCAAATCATTTATACGCATTTCGACCTCAATAAAATGCCTACGATTGACGTGAAAGAGTTTCACAGAGTCTGATATACTCGGATCCACTTGGCGCTGTTAAACCCGTGGCCAATGAGATTTTGTAAGGAGGGGAGTCACAATGAGCTGTTAACAAAAGCAAAGTATCAATAAAACAGCGAGAATGGCGCTAAACATACAGCTGGGCTTGGTTATTCGCCAATGTATTATTTGTTTGTGTTCGCAAATCGCTTAAGACATTTACAACCAATCATTTTGTCATGTATGTAGTCTTTATAAGCTTCACTAAGTTGTTATGTATTTTCTGTAGGAGCTCTATTACTTAATGATATCTCAACTATCGAAATTACTGAACTAACCCTTAAATGCGTAATATATCCTATTCGTTCTTTACCATCCTCAATCTGTCTTTACTCTCTCACTCTGATTATCATATTATACAATCTTTAGTAGTGTAAGTACGCTACACTCACTAAATTTTAGATCTACATACCAATTACACATGCAATTGCTAATCGAAATTACTGTGATTTATTTACTCCTCATTTATGGAACTGTTGACTTGATTGAAAGTTTAGCAATTTATTTAAAACATAACTTCATGTAACCTCTGTACATTAAGTATTTCCTTCACTGATTTGATCAAATGTAACTTATTTTCGTGCCTGTGTTCAGTTTCTGCATAAAGACTTAAAACAATTTTGTTGTGGAAAGTGCTACATTCTTCACGATTTCTTCCATAAAAACACTATATAATCAGTATTTTAGATGGCATATTGGTTTATATTACCGCATACTTGTTAAATTTTACTAAGCCTAGTTTACATAATGACAGTAGGTTCCGTAACTACTTTCATGAAGTGATTTCGCGAAGTTATTTGCAGCCATTTCCTTCAAAAATTCCAGAGCAGTTTCAAATATCCCGTAATTTTTTTTTAACTTCAAGACCTAGAAATTTCACAAACACGTTTGCAACACATATAAATAAATTTAAAAATCACAATTTCCTCACTTCTTCACTTAATTTTATAATACGAACAAGCTGTACACGTGTATAACTTAACCTCAAAACTCACTACAGTTTCGTGAAAAGTTGGAATCAGCCGAACCTGTGTAGTGTCGTAACTCATTGTGGATGGTATACCTAGCACTGCGCTTTCAATATATAAGAAAAAGTTGTGAAATTTAGTTAACGACAACCTAGTTTTGTCGTGTAAACTAGTCTTTATGAATATTAACATTTTTCATATTCTGATATAATTACATGTATTTCATATTTCTAATAAATTTAAAAATAATGTTTAAATGGTGTTATCGCTTTGTGGGTAAGCAAACATCTAACGACAATATACTGATCTGACCAAACTTCTTAGTACTCAGAACGGTTCCTAATATTCCCAGAATAGCGGATGTTTGGGTGATTGGAGGCCATCCAGTAGCGCAATTAGCAGCAGACATTTGGATTTATAGAACCACATTTGCTTTCATTTTCTTTGGCTCAGATGTGGTTGCATTGAATGGGAGCATTTGCACCCAAGCAAAATGGGAAATTCAAGGACTATAAGAGATATGTCTACAACAGTCAATTTAGATTTCCGGACGAATGTTTTTCATTCATGTTTTAGCTTTCCAACCAGATGTGCACTTTCGCAGTTTAGCAGTGTTGGAATGAGACGCGATAAAATAGTCAATGCTTCAGGTGTATTGTTTTTTATTTTTGTTTTAATGCGATATTGTAGGCCTAGTTAGTTAGAAGGATCATGACTAGGGTTCGGATGTTTATGGCCTAAAAAAAGTCGAAAATATAACTGCAAATATGCCCTTATAAATGACTAAATATGACCCAAAAATCCTAAATATGACTTAATAAAATATCGTAATTTCAAAAAATAAATGATCCAATTTAAAATGTTTAATGACACTAAATTCTTACGTCACATGAATTCCATCAGATAATCACTTTTTAACAATTTTTGTGATTTACAGTTTTACTTGTAACAAAGTTCTATTTTTAAAGAATTTTCTCCTGTTTGCTCGCTTCATCAGCTCCAAATACTCGTAATATTTTGTAGATCTTGCGTGTCCCTATAAAATATGAAGAATTGCATTCATTTTAAAATTTAGTTACTAATAATTTGCTGTAAATATTAAATTAATGAAATAAATTTTAAATAATTAACTTGACCATGTAGTACATACACTGTATAATTTATTGTGCTTATTTACCAAATTTATAACTGAAATATGACGTTAAATTACAAATATGACCAAAATATGACCAAGACCAAAAAAAGACCAAAATATGACTTTATATGCAAAATAAAAACGGTCCGATTAGGATATCAAGCGTGTAATTCAGGCTTAATTTATGTTTGCGGCGAAAATGGAGGTCAGGATAAAAATATGACATGTCATAAACATCCGAACCCTATTCATGACTAACTTGTTCCACTCTCCCCCGCATCGTTACATAATGCTCAACTGTTTACTGGAGAGAAGTCATTTGGCAGCTCGAGCTTTTGCTTTGACGGAACGAGATTGTTCCACTTCTAAAAGAAAAACATAACCACAGTATACATCACTCAGATACGCCAGAATTCCTCTTAGCGCCCCATATGTGTCAGTGTGTGGCAAATCATGCCAATAAAAACTATCTCAATATTATTCTGACCACTTCACATTCCTAGAAGTGCCTTTCGAAATTGCATTTTCTTTGTTCTTGCAAAATAAAACTACGATCCATGTATCCCATTAAAACTTAGCAACCTGAGGATATCATTCAAGTAGCTATCCATCATAATCGGGTCTGTTACTAATGTATCTGTCGGCTTGGGTGGAATAGTGTCAGATCATGTCTCTGTTGGTGGGTTCGATCCTGGCATTCGTCGATGACATAACTACTACTACTACCACCACCACCACCACGACCCCCACGACCACCATCATGACCCCCACGACCACCATCATGACCCCCACGACCACCATCATGACCCCCACGACCACCATCATGACCCCCACGACCACCATCATGACTACCACGACCACCATGGCCCCCACGACCACCACGACCCCCACGACCACTACCACCACAACCACGACCACTACCACTACCACTACCACTACCACCACTACCACTACCACCACTACCACCACTACTACTACTACTACTACTACTACTACTAATTTTTTAATTTTATTTACCATCATAAAACATAAAACATACATTCATAAATGAGCAAAAGCTCATGCTCGGGCTCAACTCAGCTCAGCAACAGAAAACAGAGATCACTGGAAATTAGAAAACAAAAAAATTAACGGCAAAGCGACACTACATACAAAACACACACACACACATGGCATACACAAATAAACACACAAAACAAGGCAAATAGTAAATAACATAAATCAAATGGCGAATGGCGAACCATTTGGACTTGACAGATGCAGGTTAAGACTTCCGGCTCATACATATAATGCGTGCTTCTTGTTACTCACAGCAGTGCACCCTAATATTATTACACTGTCAATCTCTCGTAGGTAGCCTGCATTAGCCTGACACCCACATGCCACTCAATGAGCTAATGTTTGTTGGAGTCCTCCAGCTATTTTCTTTGCCAGTCCGTCCTTGTCACTACCAGAAATTCATTCTATCCCGTCAATCCCCTCCCCTAAATAGAATACTACATTGTGCAACAAACCTATAATGATATTTCTTAAGATACAAGTACGTTAATGAAACGAGCAAAGCGACAAAGACAAAAGAAAACAAAAGTTTATTACCAGTTTACAAGAGGTGCTCGAAAGGCTTTTAGTAAATTTTCGTTTTCTTTTGTCTTTACTTGTCTCTTCAGTTTCCTGTGATTCATACTGCTTTACAAGCTAGCGCTTTAATGTGTCATTATCGCACACACATTCCTAAACGAAATATGCTTTTTTAGGTCCCCTCTACCTACCTTTACATTTTTGACATATAGTTTAGGACCACTCTGTATATTATGTGAGCAGCACAGTGTTTAAAAATGCAGTCTCTTCATGCACTGTTCTCGAAAAACAAACAAACCTTTCCTTGGCGTAGTTAAGCATTAATTTCAACGGAGTAGGTTTAATCTCTCTTCGTTTCGTTATTTTATTAGGCCTGTTTTGTAACAGGAAACATTTTGAAGTATTCATTTAATTTCGAAAATAAACGGCTGTTAATTCAGTCGGCACTTGGTAATAATAAAATAATTGAGTTTATACGATAGGCCTATGTCTACTCATATTCTGTAGTTTAGAGGCAACTTTACATTATCAATTTTCAAGTTATCAAACAAGAGAAAGGGAGATGTAAAACTGAAGAAAAGGAGAATGAAAGAGAGCGAGAGAGATTTTAGTCTCTGTATGTTCAGATGCATCAAGTTTCAAAAGCAAAAACATTTTCCATCTGATTTAACTTGAATGAGGAAGAAACTCACACACGCCTATAGAAAGTAAACTATCTCGAGCAGGGAGAAGGACTCCCTAAATGGAAATCTTTAGCAGAAAAAAGAGAGGAGAAAATAATCTGTACGAAATCAGACATGAAGAGAACGAGGCGGCATTGAATGAAACCTACTGTTTCAATATAGGCAAGATGTAGATATTTACGATGATTTTACGTCTTGAGAATAGTGGCGTCATGAATGAATTTCTGGCATGGCGGAAATTCAAGAATGCGAGCAGTTTCACCTCTTAACTCTTGTGTTTCGCTTGTATAAATTAACTTTTCAACAGTCTTCTTGTTGCATTTGCATTTAATTGAGCCGAACGCTAGTACTTCATTCTTAAGATGACTAGCTGGCTGCAAAAGTATAAATTTATACGTCATCTCTCTTCTGTCTTGCCCTAATGGTCTTGAAGATGGTTGTTCTTGCAAAGATGACGAACTGCAATACGAGAACATAATGGCAGTGAATAATTAGAAATAGTGATTTGATATTTGTATCTCCGATTATCTTAGTTAATTACGCCATTATCCAGTAGGATTTAAATTCGCGGGATTCTCTCAAAGCTTCGATATTTCTTATCTCCGTTTATCGTAGCTGATGTCATTGTCCACTGTAATTTGAATTCGCAAAAATATTCGAAATATGTTAATAGCGGTACGTGCATGCTAAAATGTTACTTAATAGCGAATTTGATCGTGCTTCATGTTGATGCTATAATTATGATAAAACGAAATAGTTCCAAGCATTTAAAGAAATTAAAAAGCAACTTGTATAGTTTCAAAATGCGAAAAATCACTTCATCCACGAATAATATAATTAGAAGTACATTATTGAATAAATCAAGGTGTTGTGAAATAATTGAAAAAAATTGGAATAGTAGTAACTGACAATTTCGTTTGCTTTAATCCTCTCAGAGCTGATTATGTATATTAATATAAGCAATCGTCATCATTTGAAAGCAATGAGTAACATTTCAGTAGAATTGATAATTGGTCTTTATAAATGTTAATCGTAACACGTGGATAAAAATCCTCACATTTTACATAAAGCAGTGTTCTATTAACCGTATATCTCTGCTTTTATACTTTTTTTATGTGGCGAATTTGTACGTCAGTAACAGTGAAAGGGTTAATAATTATTAGCCTAAGTCCAGGAAAACAATTGGTTCGGGTTATCGAGATTCTACTGTAGGCCTATGTTCTATTTATCGATGTTCGAATATCCATTATTATTTTTTTAAATATTTGAATTTGGTAGACCTAGTGATTCGTTTCTTTAAAACCTTTAATCACCCTAAGTTCTACGCCCCACCCATGGAATCCTTAATCGCGTTAGCACAGGATTGCGTGCGTTCCACTAAAAATAATCCTCCATTTGTCGCCAAACAGAAGATCGCAGTGCACACGCGAACTTGGCGCTATGCACTGACATTGCATCACTTCAGAGGCTTCAACCTCAAATAATATCTTGTTCCTAAAAATCATTATAGCTTCAAGCATACGCCAATGGACGTTTTGAAAGAATAGTTGGTAGTATTTTCTTGTTGAAGTAGACTTACAGTAACTGGAGCGTGAGCTATAGTGAATGACTTACTATCGGAACTCATTTGAATATAACCAGTTGTTACTAGAGATGGTTCGGATTATCAGTTCCTTTATATTATCAATAGACTTCGGATTTTAGGTAAAAACCTATTTTAATCCTTAAGTGTTATATGGACGAAAACTTGTATAAGCATGTTTCATAAGTGAAAATAATTTCAGACAAGAAACGGTTTTATGGTAACACGAGAGTGAAAATAAAATATTCCGCCTAAAACTGATACTTTTATAGGACCTAGAGCCTATTTTTACGTTAGAGCCTAATATTGCCTTTTTGCTTGTTTTTCCTCTAAAGTTCAAAATAAGTCATTTTTTTTGTTATAAATTCTAGCATTTATTTTCAGTTCGTACTAAATTTTTAGCTCGGAATGTACAGTACATGACACATTTGTGAGGTGGTTCAATAGTAAGGAACGTTTCGTCTTCAGTAGAAAGATTCCTTGGAATTCCCAAGAAAATGTAGTGTTTTTTCTCCCGACTCCCACATCCAGTTAAAACAAAATTAATTGAATATCCTAGTATGATATGCGTACCTTCTGGGCGCAGAGATTAGGTTTCACTGTTGTGGTAGTAATACAGGCCCTAGTAATATGTCTTTATAATTCTGTGTACCATAGACCTATATCTGTGTTTTATCATGATTATTGATTAATGGTGACTTCAATAAATATAATATTCTGCATTGCAATTGAGATATTTCAGAAAATTGGCATCTTAACGATTTTATAAGAGATTATTTTACAATTTTTAGAACCTATTTTCCAATTTTTAGAGTCTATTTTAGGTACCTAAAACAGCATTTTTAGCGACCTAAAAGTCCGAAGTCTAATGATCAAATATACCGAATTACGCGCTCTATTGAAAGTTCCTTTTATTTTTTACCCATGTTGAAACATGCAGGGAAATTGTACCTAAAGACTGTACAGTAAATGGCTGCAAAGAAACATCACAATTACTTCGTTTCTTCCAGTACAAGGTAATGCACTGAAAATAATCATTTATCTTCTTTGCAGCATTGTTCATGTTCGTGTAATTGTTTGGCGACTAGGTCTCCCTTTGTATTAATTCTAGTTGGATTGAGCAGCACTCACTTTCTTCTAAGTACCATTTCATGTTGTGTCCCTTCTTTTTTCATTTTCTGAAATTCAGCATTATGTTTTCAGCATTACTAGTTTTTTTAGGTCCTCTGATCCAAAAAATACATTTTTCAGAAACGCCACTCTGTCTGTATGCCTGTGAGCTGGAGAACGATTTCGCGATTTTCTCCAAAACAGCTATAACGATCTTGTTGATTTTTTTACATGGAGCTCTTATACTAAGAGCTAAATTTGTTATTAAAAATATTTTTGTCAGCAAAATTTATCTGAAGGATTCTATAGTCCAGTCATCATTTGCACAAACTCAGACTTTGTCTGGCACGGTGAACGAAAAATATTTGCATGAAGCTGAAACAACGGAATACTCACACCTTGTAATATTGCTTATTTTATATCAGAGTGTGAAATGATAGAGTAGTTATGCCCATGCTTAGGGTAGAGAAAGTTATGTGAGTATGAACACTTCTAATTTTTTCAAAACTCGAATTTTCGGACATTCGGATTGTTGAGAATCCGGTCATCGAAGTTCTACAGAAAACCATTTGGCGTTTCTTAAAAACCTGCAAAAATAATTACTTTAGCCATCCATATCTGCTTTCGAGAAAAGTTGCGTCCTCTTAAAGTAAATAAAATAACTTAATTCTCTCTGGAAAAAAAAAAAACCTTATCTTACTCTTCTATGATCAAATATATATATATATATATATATACTGTATATATATATATATTTAATCTTTCTTCAACATTACAATCTGTTCTACAATGAACAATAAGTAATAATGATACAAGAATGAACATGTTACAAATATAGCCCAGTGGCTAATATTTGCATAACATAACAAATCTGTTTGACGTATTAATTAAATCTGTAGATCAAGCCCAAAACTCTATTTCTATTGAGCCTACACGTGTTTGTCCCATTGTTTCTTTGGCGTTTCTTAAAAACCTGCAAAAATAATTACTTTAGCCATCCATATCTGCTTTCGAGAAAAGTTGCGTCCTCTTAAAGTAAATAAAATAACTTAATTCTCTCTGGAAAAAAAAAACCTTATCTTACTCTTCTATGATCAAATATATATATATATATATATATATATATATATACTGTATATATATATATATATTTAATCTTTCTTCAACATTACAATCTGTTCTACAATGAACAATAAGTAATAATGATACAAGAATGAACATGTTACAAATATAGCCCAGTGGCTAATATTTGCATAACATAACAAATCTGTTTGACGTATTAATTAAATCTGTAGATCAAGCCCAAAACTCTATTTCTATTGAGCCTACACGTGTTTGTCCCATTGTTCAGGAGATTCACTGCATATGAATTGGGGTGTTTGTTTAGACGATTCTGGTCAAATAAATTATAGTTCACAGTATATGGACTATTGAATTGAGTGTGTAATGATATGTTGTTTACAATGATAAAATAATATTTATTGTTCACTGACTTACAGTAAATGAAAATATCCTCTAATATTCACATTTTGCCTTGAAATTGAACAGGGCCCAGATAATTAAGTTGATGTGATTTCCGATCATTAAATCACCCATCAAGCGGTTATCCTTTGAGCCAGCTTTGCTCAGATCAAATTAAAAATTTTCAGGGATACGTTTTAAAATTACCAGAAATTCTAAAGGTCTGTATTTTGAGAAGTGTGTACAGAGATCCCCTAATTCTCTCCGATATCCCTCAGTCCTCATAGTAATCTAGTTTGTCTGAGAAATCGCATGCTTAGTAAATTTTACACAAAGACGAAACCGGTACGTATTGTTGTGAACGTAAATAACAGTTCAATCGATCATTCAGTTCACCATCACGATTGCGGTCAGTGAGCTCTTAATTGTAATGCAGTAATTGGCTTTACGCATTAGCATTAGTCTTCACACCGCACGCCACTAGCAGCCCCAACTCCTGTCCACAGAAATGTGTACTTTATTCGTTGCATGACTCTTTGTGTTGAATATGGAATGATAGAGTGGGGCTGAGAAATTCTCCCTTTACTCCTTCACTCTGGTTCATTTATATCAAATAGTAAACTAACAAGCAATCCCTACTGGTGCTCCCCTGCCTGCATTCCATAATATGCATGCCCTGGAATATACACACAGACAGATTTATTTGAACAATAGACCGTACGCCATCAACTGCCATCTATCGCAGAAGTCAAGAACTACGAGAACTTCGCCCCGTTCAGCCATTTTGTTTTTGTTTTTATGAATCTAAAATCTCGAAACTTAAACATAGAATAAATTATGTTCTAACAAAACCAGTCGTATGCAACTGACCTATAATGGTAATTAAAATATTTGTACCTTAATAAAATGTCCTTAAAGACTCATTGCATATATGCTAACTTGTATCCTAATAAAATGCAATTTTATTAGGTTCATTGCATAATTTAGGCTACTATTTTACTATGATAAGGAAAATTCCATTTTTTGTTCACGTGCGTAAGTAAAACTTTTTTTATTCGTTGTATTTTTTTAATGATAATTATAGTTACCTAGTAGTTTATACATTTCGTTATTGTTTAACGTTATATGGTGAAAATTACTATACTAAGTTTGTATAATTGATTGATTTGTCATACTTTTAACTGATAAATTAACTGCAGAACTTAAAAACACTAAAACTCAGCAATGAAATCATTCGAAATGACATACAAGTCACACTATCGCAAGATATTGATAAAAACAATGACAATTACATCGAAGACATTTATCTAGCATACGATTATACGCATTATAAACAAATACCTTAAAAGGCCCGGCGTCGCCAGGGTTTGGTAATTTGTAATTCGAAATTAACTTATGAAGGACTTTCGATTTTCAAATTCTACCTCCTCATATAGGTATGTAGACTTGGAAATGAAGAACGACTTATCAGACTCAAACTATTCCGGAAATGCTTGATAGTACTTTTTTGTGGTTCATAGAGGATGTAGAATTTTGCACACCATTGCTTCTATACACCACGACTGGGAGGGGTTGAAAAAAGAAGAAACTAATTCCGGTAACATAAAATTGTACTGTCTTTACGGAATATTTTATTTTCACTCTCGTGTTACCATAAAACCGTTTCTTGTCTGAAATTATTTTTTTTTAAATCAGTATCACTTTCATACTTTTCCTCCCCAAAAACCTGAGGCATAAAATACTGCGTATACATAGGACTAAAAATGTTCCTTTTATGTCTCCTTTTCGTTGCTTAGGACCCATGATAAACATCCCTACTTCTCAACTAATACAAAGCCTATAGCTATTAATAACGTACTATTGTATAGGATTTTTTACAAACTTCTGATATAGCATACTCGTTGGCACACACTCAGGCTGAAACAACGCTGGATTAAGACTGTCCCTGCAATACAACCTCTTATTCTACATCAAAATGTGAAGTGAGAAAATGATATTCTCCATGCCAAGGATAGATAAAGTTATGTGACCAAATTGTGCATTACTTTCGTGTATTTCATTCTTCGTGATTTATTTATGCCATTGTATTACATCGATGGCCTCAAGATTTGTCAAAGCCCAGTATTATGTAGCTCCCAAATCCCTGTGTGAACACTGTAAACAATAGTGTTCCCTTGAGAACTGAATTGCATTTGATAAATAATTTGGCCTAATATTTTCAGAAATTAAACATTTTTTTAATGGAAGGAGTAGTCTGTTTGGATTTTAATGTTGACCGAGTTACTTTTCGGGCTAAACAGGGTATATGTGCAAATTGCTCAAGAAATTTTAATAGAGAACATACACATAGGCCTATCCCACATATCCGCCCACATATCCACATCCACACACCCACATACACACTTTCGATTTTATATGTTAAATTTATATGAAATACTTT
Organism: Ectobius pallidus; assembly: GCA_964059195.1. Classification (NCBI taxonomy): domain Eukaryota; kingdom Metazoa; phylum Arthropoda; class Insecta; order Blattodea; family Ectobiidae; genus Ectobius; species Ectobius pallidus. The sequence continues at coordinate 119,223,096 of CAXKWD010000006.1, forward strand.
ATAAAGCAAGCCTATAATCATTGGAGTTGTTTGCCACAATTAACTTTGGTCAGTAACAAATTGATATTAAGTTCTTTCTTGCCATCCGTAACGCCTCAGTTGACAAGAGCCCAACATTCGAACACTTATAGCTCATTGGCAAACTGAGTGCTTGAGCTACTCATTTATTATTTTTGTTATGGGGATGGAGGATGCTGTATTATGTTTTGATTTCTTTTCAAAGAATCTTGAAAATATAGATTCTTGTGGTCAGGGAAATATAGGTTTTTGATCATGGAAAGCCAGGGAAATTTATTTTGAAATTTCTGAGGACACCCTGTGTTCGATTAACTTCTTGTATTGAGATTTTCAAGTTTTATTTGAAATCTTCTTACTACGCTATAGCTCTCGAAAATTGTCATGATCATAAGCATGATATGTGGATAGTGAAGAAATCACTTCAAATGTAATACTCCAAAAATGGATAGGTCTACACATTTCTAGACACACCTTAGTGACATAGACACATTTTTAGAAAATTCATGCAGTGATAATACTCTGTATGATAGTTTCAAGAGGGCGAGTGAAATATAGGCCAACTACAATGAGGAATCTTTATCATCGTACTTTAGGTTGAGCAAGTTGTAGAATTTCTAACATGCCACACAAGTCAACAGATATACGAGTTTATGAAGACGTGATCTAAAAACAAGAGTTAAGACACTCGTTTGTTGACAGCAGGTCCTCAAATTCATTATGAAACTCCCTGACCTGATTTCATTAACGTGTCACTCTAAGATGTTAAATTAGGCTATTTTGATAATAACAATGTCTGGATATTTTTAATCCTGTTTTTCTGTAAGTCTTACAAGAACGGATTCACAAAGGATTAATTGAAGCGAAGGACTATTCAGTAGGCCTAGATTTTTCATTGCGGAATTAATATCCGAAAAACTTTGCTTTATGTTGCTGTCATGATGGACATTCACGCTACATTTCTCTTGTCAAGAATATTCTGCTAAGGTAACTGAATAACCAATCAGTTGCATTTCCGATTTATTGTAATTATCAGAAACTGAGGGAATTAAAGATTCCCTCGTCCTGCTAAAGAATGAAGTGGACGTAAACAAAGCGAAATATATCACTCCGCCGACCACATGCAATTTAACAGATAATAAATAATGCAGTGAAAAAATATAGCACAGAATAAAGAATTAAAATTAGAAAGAAAGTACTCATTTAGGAAGTATTCAACTCACAGATCCTTACAGTTCTTCTTCTTCTTCTTCTTCCACTTCCCTAGTGTACCACTATCGTGGTGTTAGGGGATTGCCTCGGACCCACTTTTTGAACTTAGCTCTTTCCTTCGCCAGTCCTTTAAGCTGAACCATTGTCTTCCCTCTACTAGCAGCTACTTGCTGAACAACCTCTTCCCATATCTTCCTTGGTCTGCCGACTGGTCTCTGTCCTTGTGGTTTAGCCTCCATAAATTGACGGGGTTTTCTATCCTCTCCCATTCTAGTTATATGCCCAAACCATGTGAGTTGTCTATCTTCAATTCTTTTACTTATGGGAGGTAAACGTAACTCCTCTCTTATTCTTTCATTCGTGATCTTGTCTCGTCTTGTTTTACCTGTTATTCTTCTTAAGCATTTCATTTGAACAGCGTTAATTTTACTAATATCATTCTTATTTGTTGTCCAACTCTCGCTCCCATATAGTAAAATGGGTTCTATTACAGCATTATACACCCGAGTTTTAGTCTGTTTATGGACTTCTTCATTTCCGAATATGCATCTACTCAATGAACAATATGCATTAGAGGCCTTTTGTACTCTTTTTCTTATTTCTCCTTGTATTTTACCCGTCTGACTTATTACAGTTCCTAGATACTCATAACTGTCCACTTGTGCTAACTGCTGCCCGCAACATCCTTACAGTTCCATCGCACTTCAAATGGGCATTGTGATATGTCATGGAGGGAAGTTTCAGTAATCCCTATACAGACCTTGGAAGCTCTTAGAGTCCCAAGAGGCTGAGGTCCCGAGATTTTTAGACATTCGGGACGTGAAGTGGAAAGGTTGTCAAGCCTTAAGCACACACCGCCTTTACCTCAGAATTGCTCCTGGTAGTCATTTCTGTTATTGAAAAATCCAACGACTTCATCGGGGTTTGTAGCGCTGCACCTCAACCAACTGTACCATGGCGTACCCCATGGCAATATGTTGTTTTGCATATCTTCTGGTGGAACCGTGTACCGTCAGGCTTGTTAGCAGATACCGCAGACCTTGCCTGGGCCCTGTCCATCCTCTGAACATCATGGGATCCGTGCAGTAGAATTCGACTCCTTTCGTGTAGGCGAGCAGGAAAGTGTATTGCAGTGCAGAAGAGACAATGGGTGCACGGAACTCATTAAATATATCCATTGGGGGCCTTGAGCCCCGGAACACCCACGGTAGCACGGAGTTGTCACCACTCACCACGTTTTGTACACTAAATATTCGACAGCATTATAAATATAGTAAACTAGCATGTGCCCGCGGCTTCGCCCGCGATAATTATTTCAAAAATTAAAAATGAAAATTTATGAGCGTAATAGTTAAATCATCATATTTATTAACAACTAAATCTCGTGGACTACATGCCCCGATTACATAGCGTCGCCTGGTAAATAAAAGCTACCTCAGACTCGAGTTCCTTGGCCCAGAAAATCCCTGTATAGTGAGTTTCGTCCAAATCGAACAATGTTTGACCATATTTAGGCCTAAATTGATTATCCCTCTTCCGTGTAGGTTGAAAATTTCATGTCTATGGGCCTTGACATTATAAATAAATGAATCGACCAGCGTGAGCTTACAACATTCAAGCGATCGCGATGCTTTTATTTCCAAGGTATGACGAAAATAGCCAAAGCCAACTGTAATTGATTTGACATTGAAATGTATTACTCAAAACTGATGCTTCGAAAACGCAAAAAATGCACGTTTTGTGCCCGTTTTTCACTCATAACTCACGAACGAAAGCGAAAATTAAAATTCCGGCTTCGAGGTGCATTTTCCGACCCATCAGTCCACCTAAGTTTAAAATTTCATATTCATGCGTTCAGTAGAGTTTACTGGGCATCGCGGACAGACAAGACAGAAGACACTTCCTTTTATTAATATAGATTCCAGGTGTTCCATATCTAGAACTCTGGTTAGGCGGTGATGATTCTATTTTGTAGATTGATGATGAACTTAGATATCAGGTCTAAATTTATTCTATTTAATTATATTATTACTCTTACGTTTGGGAAATATTATCTCATTCAATAAGAACTCATTAACCAAGTTTCCACGGTAATTTTTGTACAATAGACGATTCTCTTATACACTACCTTCTGTATATTTGATTATCCATTGGAGGTACGGAGAAACCACTGCTGTCAAATGAAACGACAGGGCTAGTGTACTTCACCAAGAGACGATTGGAACGACAAGGTCTCGAGCAGACACAGAAATAGCAAACCTACTTGGCAGCTTCTTCGAATGTCCAACAATGCGCTCTTTGTATCCAGGCAGTCCGTGAAATATGGCTCGTGCAAATAGATTACTTCAAGGTTCCCTATTTGTTTGTTGTCATTGTCTCGTTAAAGTTCAAAGACAATTTCATGGGCACGATTTGTCTCCCTTTTATAGCGATTTCAGTTTGACTTAGTCGCAAAACATCCTAGTTGTATCTCACTAAATCATTAAATTCTATACATGCAAGTATGGGGCCTATTAACAGTGACTTTTAACTAACTTTCTCGTTATTTTTTATCTTATACTTATGTAAAAGTAACATTTAATCCCTGTGTTCGCAGTCGATCTCGTTGTTGCGATATCGATATCAAAATCCCGACTCAATAGTGGCTCGAGATCATGGTTAACTTACGGCTAAGTTGGTAGAAAGCCGCTTGTCTACCCAATCTCATCAGTGATCAGTAAATTTGAGAAGGTCTCGGGGACTCTGATCTGAGTCCAGCTATTTGGTCTTAATTGGTTTTTGAGGTATGGCCGCAGAGCCGAAGAACGGAATGGAGCAGCCCAGAATTGGTGATACAAGTAAAATATACAAGTAAAATAAAGCAATTTTCAAATTTCAAAAGTAACTACAACTACTATTTAAACAGAGGAAAAGAAATATAGTCTATACCTTCACAAGAAATATTAACATTTAGTATTACACCCGAATGAGCAAGACTGCTCGTGCTCGGGTGCAGTTTCAAAAATATCAAAGTGAAGAAAGAGGAGAGACAAAGAAATACAGTAGAGTGTATAATGTGATTAACTAAAAAAGAAAGTAAAAAATATTAAACATAAATACATAAAATGAGTGAAACAAAAATTACTTAACAGCTAAAAAGTTACAAAAAATTCTTTACATATCTATTAAATTTAACAGTGGAGTATGCTGAGAGGTCAGGATATTTTCTGATAACTGAGTTATAGAACCGTGGTCCAAAATTAATGCTATGTTTTAATCCTGCCGAACATTTGGGTTCTAATAGGAGTAAATTAGTATTTCGTCTAGTTTTGTAGGCATGATCACTGAAAGAGTATTTTATACGATGTTTGTGAAAATATTTTAATATAGAAAATTTGTAGATTTGGTCCAAACTGAAAACATTAAATTCCGAAAATATTAGGTTAGTTGGGTAATCAATGTGTTTTCTTAGACAGATTTTTATTATTATTATTTTTTTTGTAAAAGGCAGAGGGGCTTAAGGGTAGTTTTCGCTAATCCTCCCCAGGCGAGAATGTCATATTGGATAATGGACTGGAAAAGTGCTAGATAAACGGAACGTAAAACAGTAATGGGCATACAGTGACGTAAAATGACGAATTTATGAATTGTTCTGCGTATTTTATTACAGATGTAGTCAACATGGTGAGACCATTTAAGGTGTTGATCAATAAAAATACCCAAATATTTTAGCGGCTGTTTCTTTCAGTGGTAGGCTAAGCATTTACAATTCACATCAAAATTACAATTATGTATTATTAAATTTAAATTTGTACAATTTTTCCGTGTTATCTGACCAGTAGATGTTAATGAGAAAGGAACCAATGTCGATATATCCACGTTTAGTGACAGAGGGTTAGAATCAAACCACTTTTTTACAATTTCCATGCCTGTATTAGCGTATTTATATGCTACTTCCCATGAATGACCACTGAAAATCACAAAAGCGTCATCTGCGTTTGAAAATATGGAGCCATTTATTTGGTCTAGGTTTAAATTAGCAAATCATTTACATAAATTAAGTATAAAATTAAGTATAAAATATCGTTCCTTGCGCCACACCAATATCGATATTTGATATTTCACTTATATGGCTGTCTACTTTTGTTATTATACATCTATTACTCAGATATGATTCTAATAATTTCTAAACTGTTTCTCTAATGTCTATCTTGTTCAGTTTATCTAATAGTATCGAGTGAATAACAGTATCAAAAGCTTGGCGTAAGTCCAAGAAAATTCCTAAACAATTATTACCTTTATTTAATTCTTTAATAATGATACCTGTAACTTTAATAAAAGCATCGTCAGTAGATATGTTGTTCTGGAAACCAAATTGTTTTTTTTAAATATAATTTCATGTTTTTGTAAATAGTTTAGTAGCCTAACTTTTATGCATTTCTCTAGTATCTTGGAAAAGGCCGGAAGTAGCGATAATTTAACCTTTTCTCTGCTACTGACATATATATTCATCAACGAAAAAAAATCATAAAAGCAGTGATATAAAATTAATTGAGTAATGTTTCATATCACAATTTGAGGAATTTTATCCATCCGTTAGACTTGCCGTTCATGAAAACCAGTTATTACATCAAAATTTTCTTAATATGATTTCAAACTTATAAACTCGCTGATAAAACTTGATGAATACTCATATTAATATTAATATAATTATATTAATATATTAATACAAATTCAGTTTATAATACATAATTGTAATTTGGTGTATTGGTAACTTGAGATGTTTCATTGAATTAATTATTTGTGAATAGATCTCGGACAGAAATTAAGAATATGTGAACCACATTAGGCTTATTACTCTATTTGATACCTATTTAGAAAAAGGAAAATATAATAGCAACTGTGGTCGTAATTCTAAGGGATTTTTACAGGTTGGCCCAAAAAGAAATTGACCATGAGTCTGTATAAAAATCCTTCTCTCCTCTTTTAATTGTTTTACAAGATGTAATTTAGAAAATATTTGCTCTCCTTTTAAACATCAAGATATAAATGAAGCCATTTTTCAAAATTTCTGTTCATTCGGTGAACATCTTTAGCTGTTTTACAAATCTATGATCATGGCTTGATCTGGGGAGGCTCCATCTATGATCTCTGCCACTGCCTTCTTGGCACATGGCTGATTTTACTCATTCGGTAATTATATGGCAATAATTTCCAAGACTATGAGTAGCGTGAAAATAATATTTTGAGCTGAAAACGGGACATCCCAAGCAAATGAATTTACATGTTATTGCTGTTGTTATTGTTGTTATTATTATTATTATTATTATTATTATTATTATTATTAAGGAAATAACACATTTTAAGAACAGGACAATATATAAGCCTATAAACCACAATAATAATAAAATATTAAAATCTCAGATGAGTGATATGAAAACTTCCATAATATTTCTGCTCTCTCCTGATCCATCCTTCATAAAATTGAGGACTAGCACTCAGATAAAGAGTGTTTCAGTCAAGATATTGCAACACGTGGTCTTGACTTCAGATTAGAGAAATAAAAAGTCAACCCAAATGACCTGATGTCAAGAGGCCTGCAAAAGTGTATAAATAAATAAGCAAATAAATAAATATTCCATAAAATGCTAGGGTTTTCCGAGAACCATATTCAAGAAAAACATGAATTATCCTTTTGTTTTCACTACAAGATTTTCTTATAGCGATATAACAAAGTTCTTTTACAACTGTATTCACATAAATGATGGATTGTCTTGACATTTTGCGGAAAAAATTATCGGTTGTCTCATCATTTCTGGCTGCTGAGAGGACTTGATACTTTTATAGGGATATAGACTCACACTGTCTGCACATGGCTTGTACCTCGAGGGATTCATGATTAAATTTTCAGGTGATCATTCCAGTAGATCATGTTGCTCTAAATGGCTAAATATGTTTGATAAGGTTTTAGAGGGAGGCACCAAAATCGAGTAAAACACGCCGGTGGGATTTTTTTATCTTATAGAGCACGAGAGTACTGTTGAATTCCAATAGCGGATACATTGCCGCAGATTGATTCACTTTGCCAAGACGTCAAACTGCTTCATGCCCTAAGGGGCCACTCGGTCTTTAATAGAAATAAGAAATAGAGGGATCTCTCTTGGGGGAAGGAGACAATTTTTCATTCACACGAAAATGTAGGAATTCTTATCTCGTTCTTTGTAGTTCCAGTATGAATTTTATTTTCCTCGATTTTTTTCCTGTTTTAGCCAGATAGTATAGTCCTTATTGTTATGAAAAATGTTATAGCAATTATGCTTCACCTTAAAAGGGTGATTATTTAACGGCTATGGCCCTTCATAACCCTGCTTCGTAGAGAAAATGTATTATGTTATCCAGCAAAAGTAAGACTCTATTCATATCCGAAATAGTCCACCCAAAAAAGAAAGGTAAAGGTAGTGTAAGAAAGGTCTGAACCGGCTATGGCTATGATGATCATAGTGAGATGACTGAGAGGCGACTAAATAAAGATGTGGTAGCTTCTATCAAGAAAGCTACCAATAACAGCCACTGGATTCGGCATGCTGACTACGTGCATCCCAATCCAGCCATCTACCAATGAAGTCAGTAAACGGAGGTAGATGAGACGGCGGTTTGGTATTAGGACATATCCGTCAACGAAATGTTATGCCATAGAGTTTAGTTTTAATATTGCACTTAAATTGCAAAGTTCCTCATAAAAATTAAAATGATTACTTTCTTGACGGGAATCTTCAAGGGATAGGTCTATACTTTAAAAAGGTAAAAAAATTGGAGTTCGGATAAAAGTTGGGACATGCTTGGGATAATGCCCCAGTGCGCACTATAACTTCTGTCCTTCAGTTCAATTATAATTAACAGCCCTTTCTACCAAAGGATTCGTTTCCTTCAGACTTCTCTTTGAAACATAAGAAAATGCTTTGACATAAGAACGTCCCTTGCAGTTGATGGTAATTTTTGGGTCCAACAACAGCAGATTAACCCATACGTGTCCCAGGTGTTATCAAAAGTTCATATAACTTTATACAAGATAAATGGGAAAAATCACTGGAGATATTGTTCTTTATACCCCAGATTCTTGAGTTTCTCATCTTTTTACTGCGCTAGTAGGCAAACACTAGATTACTATGCTCTAACGCTAATAAAAAGCTGATGATACTGATATTGATATTGATAATAATAATAATGCAATAATAGTTAATATTAATATTCTGATGTAAAACATAATGTAACTTCTCTGCCCAAATAAAAGTTTTGCCTCTTTGTAATATATTATATTATGTATGACATTAACTTCATGTAAATTGATAGTAAAAATGAAGAGGATTTCATTATGTCACCGAAGGATACACAACCCTAATAAAATGTTATTATTGTACTCACTTAACTTTCTTTAACCTAAGCGTGGGCAATACACCTTTCTCGCTTCACATTCTGATATAGAATAAGAGGCTGCAATTAAAAAATCGCGTATTCAGTTTTTTCAACCTGTTGCAAAGCTTTATGAGGCAAGACTGAATTTCTACAAACAGTGGGTGCTTACAACTTCCCTTTAGGAATTTCCCCCAAAAATGCATCAAATAAAAGTTAGTTCTTGTAGTATGGGCACCTCATGTACAAAATTTAAACACTATCGTTGGAGCCGTTTTCGAGAAAATCGCGAAAAATGAAATTTTCTTCAAGTAAAGTGGTATTAAAAGTAAGAGAAAATCGTCACCAATCTTCGTGTCACATCCCCAGAAAATACTTAACCCAAATACAAACCTTTGTTTTCGAATGATTTTTCGTTCTGGAGCTAGGACGTTCACAGATACTTACACACAGTCACACATACATAAACAGACATGTTTCTGAAAATATTATTTTTGGATTCAGGGAACCTCAAAACGTGTATTTATGTTAAAAACTCTGCATCGAATTTCACAATACTCCCTCTCTCTATATTACCAAGGTGCAGACGGTTCTGTAAACCGTATAATACTAGTAGCTTATAATGTAATCTTTTTACTAACTCTGCCTATACCATAGATACTATTGGTAGAGGAAGTAACTTATTGTTTTCGACCCCCCCAAATTCAAATAGAACGGAAAATCGTATGGGTTTTTTTTATTTTTTTTTTTATTTTGGGTTAAGTACCTTCTGAGGATGTGACATGATGATTGGAGACGACTTTCTCTTACTTTCTATGCCACTTTACATAAAGAAAATTTAGTTTTTCGCAATTTTCTCGAAAACGGCTCTAACGATTTTCTTTAAATTTTGTACATGGGGTGCTTATGCCAAGAGCTAAAACTTTTATTTGAAACTTTTTTTTTAATTTCTGAAGGATAGTTACAAGCCACCCAATTGTTTGAAGAAACTCAATCTTGCCTGGTGAACAATAAATCTTTGCATTAGATTCAAACAACTGAATACACACTCTTTGCAATACAGCCTCTTATTTTATGTCAGAATGTGAAGTGCTAAAGACATATTGGCCATGCTTAAAGTAAAGAAAGTTACACGAGTGTATTAATCAGATTTTATTTGGGTTATGTATCTTTCAGGGATGCAGTACAATATGGTAATGACTAATGACATTCTTTTAATTTTTAAAACCAATTTACATGAGAGAATGTCATATATAATATATTATAGTAAGAAGTTATGTGAGTTTCACATCAGATTTTTCTCAAGTATAACACTTATTCATGATTATGGTAGTGAAGTGACAAATCTTGGAAAATTTGATCTGGAATCTTGTCCATGAAGTAAAACTGTAAAACTGTTTATGCGAGAATCTCGTCTTTAAATGGTAGTTTCTACCTGGTCCAATTTTTAAGAAGTACTTGGTGCTACGAGAAAAATCATGATACACATTCTGAAATGTTCTAATATCACTTATTCCTTTGTTCCAGGGTCCGGAAATGATCCGGGTGTCAAAATTCTACAAAGAGTCAAAAGAAGGAAAATTCATCAGCTACCTTGATCCTGATACCCGGACCTTGTATGACACATTCAGAAGAGGAGCCAAAGAGTCAAGTAAGTCTACTCTATTCAAACAAGCTTTGGTCGGAATTCTGTGGATTATCTTTTTTACTAATTTCATTGCATAGGCTTATCAAACTTTAGACCTTTGTTCTTCCGTAAGCCCTGCTCAATGAATCGTTCTGGAGCTTAACTCGGAAATTGATTACAAAAATAACTTATTTTCTGCATATCATAAATGCGGTTATCACTGATTAATCAAAAGCATTCTGGAACTTTGTTACATCAGTTTACCTGATTTTATTAAGTGCCAGAATGACACTTTATGAGATTGTGTGGATTTTCACAATTGTGGCATTTGATGTACATGGAAACACAAGCTCAAATATTTATATTAGATTTGCTAATATCATTAATCAAGAGTTGTCTGAAACAGGCCAAGACCTTGCAGAGCATTTCCATTTAACCTGAGATAAGTTTTATACTCATAATGATATTTATCTTTATAGATAATGGACCATGTCTTGGGTGGAGAGAGGCTCCAAACAAACCATATCAATGGTTACATTACAATGAGACACTTCTTCGAGCTAAGAATTTTGGTTCCGGACTGGTAGCTCTTGGTCTCCACCCTTCCTCTAATACATATGTTGGTATCTACTCCCAGAACTGCCCAGAGTGGATTCTGACAGAACAAGGGGCGTATTGTTACTCCATGGTGATTGTGCCACTCTACGATACGCTTGGACCTGATGCCTGTGCCTACATTATCAAGCAAGGTATGATAATGTTTTAAATTAAAAATGCAGAAATTATATTATAGGACAGGGTCTCCAACTTATTTTAATAGTGGAATCCCTCTGAACTTGTAACTCAAAATCTCACTGATACTGTAAAATAGGGTGAATAGGATCAGCAGATCTAACCTGCTGCATTTAAATTTGTTATTGTTTCAGTTAACATTATGCACACACAGACAAAACAAAAAAAAATCAATTTGATGTTTACCAACAAATGTAGGCTACTAACATCTGAAATAAATTTCATATTCATATGTTGGCAATACTTAATGCTGCTATTTTTTCCACATCCATGCAAGAATTTGTTGAAAATAAAAGTTGACAAAACGTTGTGTATAAGTGATATTTTTTAAAAAGTTGTCAGATTTGTTTTATGGCATATTTTCTATTTATGGTTTCCTTTCTCATTCCTGCTGAAAACTTTCTTATTTGTTCTTTCATTTTCCTGAAACATCCTGTTTTCTGTTTCAAAGATTTGTTTTTCAGACTTCAGGCTAAACAGGATCAGCTATGCCACAGAGGTGAATTGAAGCTTTAATGCAATAAAGCATATTGCAGTAATTTCTTATTCCATTTGTTTCCTTTGTGTACCTAGTTTCTTCATTTTTGTCAGTTAATGCTCTCTTAGATGTTTTATTTGATTATAATAAAACTTTAATTTTTTTTTTTACTTTACTTCATAGTACCATCATTAATTGCTTCAAACAAAACATAAAAACATAAGTTTTTATCAATTTAGTTTTGGGGTGAAAAGTATCAGACATAATTACATTATATAACTCCATTCTGTTTCATAAATTTTGTGTGAGAAGAGGAATAATGATTAAAAAAAAAAAACTAAGAGTTACATAAAACCACTGATCTATAACCAGAGATAGATCCCTCTAATTGACAACTGATCGATAACCAGAGTAGTAGTAGTAGTAGTATTTGTTTAGTTTAAGGGTGCATCAACGAGCTCATTAATTGACATTGGCATCAGTATAGCCATGCCTTTTTTTTTTTTTTTTTTTCCTCTGCCTTGCCATTTGAACATGTACATTTTTTTCAGAGATATTCACTAACAAAATCTGAAATCTTAATCCATGTGTGTATCCTCATTTTTCATATATTTTTAAAATAATGACATTTTCACAGCGGAAATCCACGTGGTGATCTGTGAGGATGACTCAAAGTGCAACCTGCTGCTTGACAAAGCTCCCAGATGTTTAAAGAAGCTCATAGTTATCAAAGAAACCCGACCAGCTACAAATCAGAGAGCTAAGAATCGAGGAGTAGAAATCGTACGCTTTGACGATGTGGAAAGGCTAGGAGCTGCAAAGGATAACCCTGAAGTGGTGAGTTCTTGCTCATAGACTTACTCACACCTTTTCCTAACTCATGTGCACTAGTGTAAATGTACAAGAGTGAAGGGTAGTCCTACACAGGGCCGTAGCTAGGCGGTGGCGAGATGGGCCCCCCACCAAGGGCGCAGGTACAGAGAGGGTGCAAAATTAACCATGAAAAATCCCGCCATTTTTTAGACTGGTGCAATTTATCAAGCAATAAATATTCCACTTTAATGGGAGAAATCTTTCAAGTTATTAAAAATTACTACACATGAACTATCTGTAGTATTATGCCAATTGTCTACAAACAAAAAGCAGTCATGCAACGTTCTTTAATTAAGACTTTTTTATTGACAGAGTATAACATAAATCATGAACAGTATGGAATGTATAACAATAAAAATTAAAATGTATGTTATTATTGAGATGAAAGTAGTTCAACTATTAGAAAAAAATAGTTTACCTATATTAATGTGTTAAACATTTTAGTAGGCCTGAGGCCTATAATGTAATTTACTTTTGATACTAGATTTTACTATTTAATTCTTTTTTAAGTAGTTCAATCGTCTGAAAATAAGGTTTTAGTACCTTGAAAGTCCAACACTTAGTTCATTTTCAAATTGAGGTTTAGGTTTTCTTTGATAATAACAATGTTTTTATATTAAAATAATAAACAATTTTACAGAAATAAAAAAAAGTTGTTCAGACCCCCCAGTATTGGAGGGCGCAGATTTGTCAAACTCGCCAAGGGCCCAGAAGGACCTCGCTACGGTCCTGGTCCTACAGTTATTTTTATCCATGATATTTCTGATACAAAATGGAAGGAACAAACATTTATGTTATTCCTTGAATTTAAAAAAAAAAAACATATTTGATGCATGTGATATTTCTCATCCCATCCACGGCCTAAAAAATCAAATTGTTTAACTGTCTGTTATTCAGTAAGTTTCATACAAATCATAAATAATGATTATGCCTTAGCAGTTTTTCATTTTCAATTATATAAAAAAATCAAAATTTAATACCCTAAGATTAGAAATTAATATTTTCCTGTAACTTCTCACCAATATAATAACAGATTCCTGGATTAATCAAACTTGTACTTAAAGCCTCCAAAACAGGTATTAAAAAAAAGAAAGACAGACTAAAGAGAAATATGAAATTCTGAATGTCTCTTAGTGTCTTGAGTAGTCAAAAAATGGTTCTCAATGGAATGATAATTTTTCACACTTGCCGTGTGTAGGCTAAGATGGAAAAGTGAAGTTAGATTGAAAAATTCAATGCCATACCGGGATTTGAACCAGGATCTTCGGCTGTCCATGCCGATGCTCTAACCAACTGAGCTACCATGGCTTCAGTTGGCTGAAGATCCTGGTTCAAATCCCGGCTATGGCATTGAATTTTTCAGTCTGACTTCACCTTTCCAATGTTGTCAATGTTTATGTTAAAAATGTAAATAACTTGAACTATTTTATATTTTCCATTTGCAAACAACATGAAGCAGGACAATTTCTTAAACTCATTTTGCGAATATTTCATGATTTTTTATTCTCATATAAATAAAGATTATTAAATCATTTATGCAATATATTATTTTTAGTAGGCCTATACATGCTAGAACAGAGTAATGCAACAAGAACCTATTCAGGACTCGAGAAATAAAATATAAAATTACTTAGTATTTTTACTCTAAAAACCAAAGAAAAATCAATGCACATATTCATCTTTAGAGTAAAGAAAATAACTTGATTCCTTATTATTTTCTGTTTTAGCCTCCAAAATTGACAGACTTGTGTACAATTTGCTACACGTCTGGGACTACAGGAAACCCTAAAGGTGTGATGCTGAGTCACGAGAACGTAGTTGCAGGAATGTGCGCAGTTATTCTGCAGCTAGGGGACCACAGGCCGCGATCGGATGACATTATGATGTCATTCCTCCCACTGGCACACATGTTGGAACGATGTTGTGAGGTAAAACTCTTCAGTTTACAACAGGACTTTTATCTTTTAGAGCATAGTCAAATCTTTCAACTACAGAGTTTGGCAGAAAGACCTGTTGACATCTGATGTGTATTGCAAGTTTGATTCATTCCTATAAGATTAGCATAGTGTAGAATAGAATAGATTTATTTGCCACAGACATTATACAATGTATCAACAAAGTTACATCAAATTATAACAAAGCCGAAGAGTCAGTATAAAAACACATTAATGCTCTTTTTCTTGAAAACTGCGCCCTTCAAGCGGTCATTTAAAATAAATACAGTACAACTTCATAATAGCAACCTCAGTTTGTGTGACTTCTTTTCTACTATGTCTGATGTTCAGTGGTATCAGTTAATTCCTCATAAGACACATGCTTTTCTCCCTTGCTTAATTCCACACACATAAAGTTCTTAGAAATAACATCACTTCAGTCTTAATTCCGAATGCAGTTTCTCCTATCTCTTTTTCCAAGAATTGCACCAAAATGAGATTTGGCGATGGTGTAAATTTTTTTTGCAACAGAGTTAAGCACTTCCATTGTATACACTGACCAAAGACTATTGCCTAAGTAAAAGGCGTTCAAAGACATTAGTGCCAGGTAGCTGTGGAATGCTAGTGTCCATGGGCCCATGTTTTTTTTTATCAAAAACCCTTTAGTGATAATAATTTAAATGTCAAATATTCAGCCAGAGGGTTAACAGCCTGATGAAACTGTTTTCTCAGAATTTCAGTTTGCAAACCGCAGTTACATTCACAATAGAGCAAAGTCAAGAGTTTTAAAAAGAAAGTGATGTCTATTGTGAATTTGATTTGTGAATTCAACCATGCAAACAGTTTGGAAAAACCGAGATTAAATTGCATTAGTTTTAATAATTTAAATAAAATATTGGTCTTGTAAACAGAAATTAAGGTTCACCTTTTAAAGGAAAGCCAATGGGGGAGACCTAGGGCCCCTCTCCTGTATCCACCACTGATCCCTGTGCATCCAAATAATTCAACTGAAAAAATTTAAGAGGAAAAGTAATAATAAGTACTTTATAATAATAAGTTTCCCATTGTTTTTAAAAATTTCTTGTGTGTGCTTGTAGAATGGCATGTACTTGCTGGGAGGAGCTGTGGGGTTCTTCTCAGGAGACATCAGGCGGTTATCAGATGACATGAAAGCACTTCGCCCCACTGTGATGCCAGCAGTTCCTCGCCTCCTCAACAGGATCTATGACAAGGTCATGACTGAGATCAGTGGCTCCTTCATCAAGAGAATGCTTTTCAACATGGCCATGAGTGCCAAGGAAGGCGAACTCAGAAGGTAAAAACCTGTGCTTTTTAATATCTGATTAACGAAGCCAGAATTCAACACTGTCATTCTAATTAAATACTATCAGCCTTAATAATAAAAGGTGCTTATATGTGCGTTGAACGGTTGGTTGATCACCAAACAAGTTCTACATAAACTGTGTAATTTATTATCCCTGTATAGTTACTAAGAGTTACACTGGGTTTGAATGTGAAATGTCATCAAACACGTATTGCTGGGGATCACGTTTCTTGCCCATGGCGGTATAGGAAGCATGTGGCTGCACTGCCGCCAGTGTTGACATCTGTCCGTGCAGGGAACAAACAGCAGTATGTCATCTACTGTGAGAAAATCAAGTTTCAATATTTCATTAAATTGATAAAATTGAGAATTTCAAAATTTATTACCCCTTTTTAAATGTTAAATTTCTCACGGTAATTGCAAAAAATAGGAACTTGTTGGCTGAAAAGTGTTGTCCATTCCATCCCATATGTTGGCAATCAAGCACCAGAAAATTAATAGCCTCTGTCTACGTAAGTGTGTACTAGGTGGCAGGGCAGCTGGAGGCCTCCCAAAATGGCTGCACAGTATGCAATAAAATTATTATTTCAAAAATATTAACGGCTGTCACAATTATAGTGTATGAAACACATTGTAAAATGATTCGATTTTTAATAATAGTATTAAAACATATTACAATTCACTTTATTTACAGCGGATACACTTTTAAGGCGTAACTACACGACATTTTGGTTCAGCCCTCGAACCTTCCTCAGGTGACTCACTGCTGGGGAGAAAATTCCGTATTGAGTAGTTACGCCTTAAAAATGTATCCACTGTAAAATATAGTCAATTATAATATATTTTAATACTATTATTAAAAATACATTGGAAATCCAGGACCAACCACGATGAATTGATTCAATTTTGTTCGTAGGTTACCTACTTGCAAAATAAAATCTTGTTTTTACCACTTGTTTGCATAAAAATCTATTACATTATTCAGTGTTTTGGCCAGTCTGATTTACGCTTTCCTTGTATTGTAGGAGCACGATGAAGATTTATGTGCCACTGTGAGGATATTTTCTCATGTAGCTTTGAAGAAGCTGTCCATCTTCTTCTGCTTCCTAATAAAATTCTATTTCCAGAAAATGTTGTTTTATCTTAAGTCTAAGATATGGACAAGAGTTATTGAAAGTTGACTTTACCTAGGTACTTCCGGAATATGTCACATTTTATATTCATTTCTCTTGAACTTTTACTTCCAGAGGCATTATTCGGAATAACAGCTTCTGGGACAAGCTGGTATTCAGAAAAGTACAGGAGGGAATGGGTGGTCGTCTGCGCCTGATGATTGTTGGTTCTGCGCCCCTTGCAGGAAATGTGCTTACATTTATAAGATGTGCACTAGGTGCATTGGTAAGTTTTAAGAATTATAGATATAAATAAAGTACTATACTTTTACAGAATTCAATTGAAACATGCTTTTAAATACTCCTTTTATACTGTAATTTTCTTGAAAATTATTTTCCATAAAGACATCTTGATTATGTCTGTTTATTTGTGAAATGTTCATAATCAAGTTGTATGTTGCATTTCTCATTCACTGATGTGTTTGCTTGCATTGAAGTTTCATTTAGCATAACAATGTACTTTTTAAATACTGTACATATCGTTCTGATAACCATCGAAAGAGTAAATAATTCAGTGTAAGAATTATGGTGTCAGTTTTTATTTATTGAAAACGAGTCAAAGATGGTAGCTCACTCTTCAATTCATGTAGAACCAACATATTCCAACATATGAAACTGTGAGCTTAATTGCACCCTACGAGGTGTTACCCAAAAGTTCTCGGAATTCATAAGTCACTGTAGACCCAGTGGTAGTAAGAGAAAATTTTGCTAGGAGACACTTCATACATCTCCTGTGAGCCAATGTACCAAGAGGTTATGTTCTGAGTTTATGCATTTAGTATTTGTGAGCGTTTTCCATTGTTGCATATTGCTTATATTGCGATTTCACAGTGACATGTGATAAACACAGTGCGTTTGGATATACGAGTGAGGGCTGTCCAGAAAGTAACAGACGTTTTGAAATAAAAAATAAACAAGGTGAAAAAAACATATTTTATTACATACATTTTTAAGGTAGACTCTTAGGCTATTTTTCTACATAATCGTCATTCAAATTAAGGCATTTATCATATCCTGGCACAAGCTTTTTGATACCCTCTCTGTAGAAATCTGCCGCCTGAGATTTCAACCATTGGTTTACACGTTGGGGGAAATGTTCAGAGAGTTCCGTAATCGTGAAGTGACGATTTTCACGGATTTTGTCGTTGATTTTTGCCACCAGTTCATCAGTCACAACACTAGGCCTACCACTGCGGTCCTCATCGTGAACATTGGTTCAGCCATTTTTAAAAACAATGCACCACTGCCATACTCGGCTTTCACTCATTATTCCTTTGCCGTACACATCACAAATCTAGTGATAAATTTCAATTGGTTTGTGATTTTTCACCAACAAAAACTTTATCACAGACCGCACTTCACAACTGGTGGAATTTTCAATTGCAGCGCTCATTTTTAAACTCCACTGCAGACAAAGTACGAAAGGCACGATGCTCACGCTAACACAGCTGGATGCGTACTGAGTGTAGGTACACTCTTGATGCTAAAATGGCGGTGCTAGCCCTGCCCACTGCCAGGCCAGGCCAAAATGTCTGTTACTTTCTGGACAGCCCTCGTAGTTTCAAACTCAGGAAAACCTGTGACCACCTTGGGAAGGAAGTCTGGATCATAGTGAAGCTGATTCTGAAGATCCCAACTGCTAGGACTCAGTAGTCGCAGAATAAACTTTGCTGTAGTTCTTCTCGTGTTGAGTTCATTGGACAAAATCCTCTGGAATGTGCCATTTGGTAGTCCAACAACTTTCCAGATGTGTTGCAAGATAACAGCCCGAACAGCAGCGACATTTTCAGGAGTAATTCCAGTTAAATGCCATCCAGAACGATCATCTTCATCAACCAATGTTTGGCCATTCTCAAACTGCTTTAACCACTTGTAGGTTTGAGTCTGCCCTACAGCATCCTCTTCAAATGTTTGCTTTAACATCTCGTGTTTCTGCAACATTTTTCTCGGGTTTTGGAACAGAACTTTTCACTGTTGAGCTGCTCCCTCATGTTCGTCATTGTGAAAAATTGCAATGTAAGCAACACACAACAATATAAAAACGCTCACAAATATTAAATGTATTTACTCATAATGAAGCCATTTGGCTCCCTGACTCACAAGATATGTATAAAGTCTCACCTAGTGGTATTTTCTCATATTACTGCTCAGTCGTGTGCTTCTTACGAATTTTGGAAACTTTTGGGTAGCACCTCAGATATATGCACTTTTCATGCCTGTACTCCATGTTATACGTTTTTGTATACCTAGTTAGACTCTATATTTGTATGCAATGGTTAGTAGTGTTTTTCATCGAAGTACTGTAATTATAGGTGGTGGGAAAAACTATATATAAGAAAAATTAAAAATATTAATAAATAAATAATAAAAAAAAACTGTAAATCTTATGCCCTGGTATCTGATTATTTAAACCATGACCTATTATTTATCGTGATTTTACTTTTCCTTTATTTGTTGTTTCCAGAATTTTACAATTTCACAGAAAATCTTGCTTACAATATTACAACTTCTATTTGTGCTACATTTTCATAGGTGGTGGAGGGCTATGGCCAGACTGAGTGCGTTGCTCCGATCACACTGACAGTTCAAGGTGACCATGTTCCTGAGCATGTTGGCCCCCCAGTGGCCTGCTGCTGTGTGAAGCTGGTAGACGTACCTGAAATGGAGTATTATGCTGTGAATGGACAGGGTGAGGTGTGCGTGAAGGGAACCAATGTATTCCAGGGATACTACAAGGAGGACGAGAAGACCAATGAGACAATAGATGCAGAAGGATGGCATCACACAGGGGATGTGGGGATGTGGCAACCTGTGAGTAACTTTATTTTGTGTCTCCTTTTCATCACAATCCAAAAATAAAAATCTCAACTCCAGAACACACAAACAATAAGAAAATTCACACCTCAAATTACCTTCCATCACCTCACATTTGAGGCCCAGAAGTTACGAGGGGCGTTCAGAAATGATTTACGATAGTAGTTTTTTGTACCTTATTTATTAATGAACATGAATCAATGTACATGGGATCTCTCAATATACTGTCCACTGGCAACTTCATTATTGCATCACAGAACCATTGTTTGGGGTACTATGCACCCACTCGTGGACAGCTGCCTGCAATTCCTCATTGTTGCCAAACCTTTTCTCTGGATTGGATTTTCTTCTCAGGTGTATGGTAGTGACACCAAGATCTGTCACCAGTCACCAGTTTCTCCTAACAGGCCCAGAAGAACAGAGTAGAAGTCTGTTGTCGACTAATGGAAATGAACAATGATGATCTGGATTTTTTGGAGAAACAGGTGACTGGTGAAGAATCATGGTGTCACTACCATACACCTCAGAAGAAAATCTAATCCAAATCTAATCTAAATGATTTTAAAGGTTCGGCAACAACGAGGAATTGCAGGCAGCTGTCCACGGGTGGGTGTGTAGTACCCCACACATTGGTTCCATGACACAATAATGAAGTTGCCAGGAAGGTGGCAGAGATGTATTGACGTCAGTGTAGAGAGATCCCATGTACATTGATTCATGTTCATTAATAAATAAGGTACAAAAAACTAATATTGTAAATCATTTTTGAATGTCCCTTGTAATTCTCTATCAGCAAACTAAATATGAAACTAAATTAGAAACAAATTACATATTGAAGTTTTACTTTTCTTCTATAATGCAAAGGTTGAATCAAGACTTGCTTATGGAATCTGCTTCTGGGGATCTTGTTATCTGTTGACTGATTATTCATTATTCAGAAACGTATTTTACAATGTATGTTTAAAGTTTGGCCTGGACATTCCTGCAGAAATTAATTTAAGAATTATGGTATTTTAAAGATATATGGTTTATATTTTTTTAAAATGTTAAAGTATATTTATGTAAACATAAATGATTTTAATACAAATGGAAACTTTCGTACTTAATCTCGTAATAGAGATGCCTTGAACATATCTTCTTATTGAATAAGTAAATATAATAAATCATTTATGGGGCTTGATCTTAAACTGTATAATCACCTGACATTATTTATGTCAAAACTTTTAGAAAACATGTTAAGATTATTCTAAGTGATGTCTGCCCATATAACAATGATGACTTTTGTAGCAATGGATAATTATATATGATCTTATTTTGTGTGACGAATCTTATAGGCTTGTGCTCTACAAGATTATTTTCTTTAAAAAAAAAATGCATTCAAATATGCTGTAAAATTTTCTAAATTCTCAAAATATACTTTGGAACCAATGAAGTATGTTCTATCATTTAAGTGATTTTAATATTTTACCTTCTCTTGTTAGCTAAATTACATTATAAATTCGAAAAAATAGTGCAAGTTGTTTAAATTACATTATAAAACTTTTTAGGAAATAAGATAATGCAACAAATTTTAGAAATCTAATAAAGTGAAACGTTGCTTTGATATTATAAAATCAGATTCGAAAACATTAGGCTATGTACTGTCAATTATTGTACAGTCGGTTCTCAAAACACATCACTTAGCCAAATATGCTATAAACATATTTAAAGTGTGTCAGAAATATGCCATTAACCCTTTCAGATCTAAATTTTTATATTTAAATAAATCATCAAGTGAAAGCTCAGCAAGCTCTTAGTTCCAAATGTATGAGGAAAATTTTATTAGAACAACTGGACTCAGTGAATGATAATCCTAACACATGGATAAAAAATCCTCATACTTTACATAAACCATTACTTTTCTAATCTTATCCTCTGCTTCTAAACAGTGTCTTTTGTGACAAGTTAATAAAGTATTCAATATAGACAAATATTTGAATATCAATCAGTTATGATGCATTATCTCAAAACTAACAAAATATGCAAAACAAAACCAATTCTCTGTTATTTCATTCATATCTTGTACACATTTTAACACTTGCATGTAATAGAATGCATTATTAATAGAGAGTGTAGATGAGTTATTGTTTGAGGGATTGCGAGTTTACAGTGCTACGGTCAGAGAGACTTGGGCAGGCTGCATCGCTACACTCACTGTCTGCTCACGATGACTAGTGAGCTACTCTAACTGTTTTTTTGTTTTTTTTGGCCAGACTACTGATAAGATATTATGCCGAAAGCATCGAATGTGCGGCATTTGCAACTGCAGTTATTTGTAGAAGAGTTTGGATCAGAGCTCTTATCTACTGATGGTGAAAATCTTACATAAAATGCAATTGTGAAATATTTCGTTCTCCAATGACTATATTGGTCTTTTTTTTTGTCTTCTTCTCTTCTTTTATTCTTCTTCTTCTTCTTCTTCTTCTTCTTCTTCTTCTTCTTCTTCTTCTTCTTCTACTTCTACTTTTTCTTCTTCTTCTCTGTTCAAACACCTGTTTCATAGAGCATGTGCTGCTTGTGTCTGTAGGTAATTGTTCTGTAAACTTCAGTCTTAGGTTCCCCAAATGCTCTCTCTGATTGTATTAAAAAATATGATTTTTCATCAGCTTCCAGGCCCTACTCGCAACTTACCCAGAATCAATAAATTAAGATTATACCTAGTATAATTGTCTTATTATAAAAACACTAACCTTTAGATAGACCTATTGCCTATTTACCTGAAGATTAAATTATTTTAACTTCCTGTAATTATCAACAGGAAATTTACACCTCTGTCTGTTTCTTTTCAGATGCAATTTGTTAACCTTGTTTGGTGTTTTGATTTTACAGAATGGAACATTAAAAATAATAGATAGGAAGAAACATATCTTCAAACTATCACAAGGAGAGTACATAGTGCCAGAGAAGATAGAAAATATTTACATTCGAAGTCAATATGTGCAGCAGGTGTTTGTGTGTGGAGAATCTCTCAAAGTAAGTATTATCTTAGCTACTCATGAGGAAAGTCAAGGGTTCATATGTGTTCTGCAAAAGATAGGATTGTCCCTTTTTTCCAAATCCTATCCCATTATCCCGGAAAACTGGATGCCAAAAGTACCATATTGTATTGACCATATGAAAAATTATTCTTTTATTTTCAATTCTGTGCAGAAAACGATATGAAATATTGGTAAAATTCCCTGGTACATCAGTAACAAATATATTTATAAAGATCTTGAAATACCAACAGTAAAACAGGAAATAAGTAAATACAGTATGGCCTACCAGACACCCCAATTCATATGCAGTGAATCTCCTGAACAATGGGACAAACACGTGTAGGCTCAATAGAAATAGAGTTTTGGGCTTGATCTACAGATTTAATTAATACGTCAAACAGATTTGTTATGTTATGCAAATATTAGCCATTGGGCTATATTTGTAACATGTTCATTCTTGTATCATTATTACTTATTGTTCATTGTAGAACAGATTGTAATGTTGAAGAAATATTTAAAAAAAAAATCCTGTGCAGTGCAATTTAAAAATAACCATTATATACAACAGATGGGGCATAAATCATGGAAACTACTTTTTCTCTCCAAGTAAGGCGATGGTACCATGAGATGTATGTCACAGGAGAGTGTGGCATCTCTAGTATATGGACAAATCATTTGGTAGCATTGTGATGCATGGTTACACGAGTAGAGGCGATAGTAATTTAGTTGTGAGTCAGCCACAATGCAGAATGGATATGACAAGATGTGAAGTGGTCACTATCGGAGGGAGGAATGCCAGAGAATACCACAAGGAGCTGATGGAAGTTTATGGAAGTTTTGGGGAATAAAGCCCATCCATACTGAACTTTAATGGGTCATGGAATGGGTATGTGTGTTTTCATACTTCCAACTGCCACAGTACATTAGAGTGGCATGACACAGTCGCATATGGATATTTATGGGTGTCTGTTTCCTTCACTATCCCACATCTAGTACCCATGATCTGCAATACTCATACATTCCATACCCTGCCCTTTCATTTTTATATTTCAAATCTTCACATTTTCTCACATTTTCAAAAGAAAAAATAGTTGCTATGAATTATGCTCCATCCCTAGTATTATGCTCACCATTCTAAGCATAAAGAACATCCATTTGTAAAATGTGTATGATTCCAGTTTATATTCAAAAGTTATAGAATTCAGAAGTTGTCAACATTATATCATATATATATATATCTGTACCTCAGAGCCAAACGAGCGTAACTGCCAAAAACTAAATTTTACAGGAGGAGCGAAAAACAAAATTATGAACAATAAAGGGGAATGGAGTTACTACTATTTTGCTCTCAATATCTTGGTTTCTAATGAAATTATGGATTTAATATTAATTGGTTCAATAGAGGTCAAGAAGTTAGTAAAGAATATGAAAAAAACAAAAAAATATGAAATTTGGAGTTACGTTCCTTTGGCTCTGAGGTACAGATATATATATAGATAGACGACTTCTCTCTTAGAGGTTCTTAGTTGATACATTTAAATGTTGGTGCTGTTTAGCCTTATTTTGTTCTGTAGTGAAAGTAGCTGTGTCTGCCAATAGGCTTATATTATTTTAATTTTCGAACAATAACATGATGGAGAAAAAAGGTAACTCTCTAATATTTCTTGACAAGTAATGCAACATTATGCGATATTTATCGACCATGAATTGACGCTAAATTTATTTTCCATGTATATTTTATAACGTAAGGTCTCTATAACATTTACCAGTAAATGGAAAGGAAATTGGTCTCCTTTAAAACAGTGTAAGAAATGACTGCTGAAATATAACCATAATTTTTTTCTTCAAAGCTTCGCCTAGTCCTTGTAATAAATGGTATTTGGGAGGTCACGAGCACCAGGTAAAATTTGTACACAGTCGTTTAAACAGACCAGATATAATTTGTAAGCAAATGGGTTAAAATTGTTGGTGAAACAAATTATTGTACAGATGAAGCTAACAAAATTGTTATCTACAATGTTAATACTGATTTTAACATGTGCTGATGAAACATTTAAATATTTTATACTTAGTTTTTCCGAAATGATTTTGGTTTGTTACAGTCTTGTATTGTAGCCGTGGTAGTGCCTGATGTGGATGTGGTCAAGAGCTGGGCTTGTGAGACCAGAATTGCTGGAACACTTTCTGTGCTCTGTGCACATCCAGAAGTGAAGCAGCTCATTATGGATGACATGATCGCCTGGGGAAAGGAGGCAGGTCTCAAGTCATTTGAACAGGCAAGTGGTAACCTGCTAATAACAAATAGTCTAAGCAGATACTACCTTAAGGTTTCTCCTATCAGATTCTTACCAAGCATGTTGTTTAATAAAATGTCCTTTTATAGTTTGTGTTGTACAAATGATTTTGAGCATGGTTACAGCATTTTCATGTTGTTTTCTGGAATAGGTATTTGAAGTGCTGTGTATGGTTTACTTAAATGGGGAAAAAGTGTGTTTATGTCAACTCATATAGTAAATTAAATTTATTATAGTTGCTTCACTGTGTAAAGCTCCACAGTCTTTATTTACCATCATATTAGTTCAACTTCTGTCATAAAACTATTCACTGCTACCTTCAGAAGAAGCTATACTTTGCAAGTACCGTAATACTTTTTCTGAACTATGTGAAATCTTAATTATCTGTATGTGAAATCTTAATTATCTGAATAGTAGACCTATGTCTTAAAGGAGTTGAAAAACGAAATATTGAGGTAGTTACTTGTAAATACCAAATATCAAATTGCCAAAAATTGATTTATACCGAGGAACTGGTTTGTGATCCACTACATAGACTTTATTTTCTAATGAATTATAGTCTGCCCATCCCTTTTGCAGCTGAGTGTACATGGACTGTTTCTTCATATAAAATAAAATAAATCAGTAACATTTCCATTAAAATTTTCTTGGCTTCCAGATATCTGCTGCATCATATTTAAGGTGTCTCTCGATGTTTTGACCATCTGAATATGGCACTAGCCTTGATAAAGACCATGGCAAGATGGTCAAAACATTGGCGGACATCTTAAACATGATGTGACAGATACCTGAAAGCCAAGAAGATTTTAATGGAAGACTAAGATCACAAATTTCTTTTAAGTTTGTTACTTGCATTTTTCAGGTCAAGGACATATACCTGCATCCAGATCCATTCTCTGTTCAGAATGGTTTGCTTACTCCAACGTTGAAGAGCAAGCGTCCTCAACTGAAAGCCTACTTCAAGCCCCAGATTGAGGACATGTACGCAAAACTGACGTAGAATGAAAAGGACCAAACTGGCAGCGAGTTGTGTGACTGTGTGGATAACACAAGTATGCTCTCATCCATTTCCCAATTATCTTGGATATAAGTCCATACATCCTTGTGTCAAGGAGGGGAGAACTTAAAACAATCATAGTGAAATGAAACGAATAAGGTTAAACTCGTCCAATTCACTGTGCTGAATGAACTTGTACATAGTTTTAGCCTCATTCCTCTATGATATGTTTTATCTTAATTTTTCTCTTTTCCACTCACAAGGATGTATGTGTAAAAAGTTGAGAGGCCCTCAAGCCCTTCAAAAAATATGTTGTTATGGTATGTGCAGTGGTGAGCTATTCTACCGAATATGCTTTAGGGTGCTGCTAAAGAATACGGTGATTTATTTTGTACTGTCTTTAATACTAGTAAGGATTACTTAAGAGAAAGCGTTGTCAATAAGGAGTCACTGGATGAACTATGTTGGAATGAAGGTGACTCCCCCTTCCTTCATAGTAGATGACTGAATATAAAACAAAAGGGAATCCCCTATTTGCAAAAGCGTTGTGAGAAGCGATTATATCTGCAGTTGAGTTTGCAACAGTTATTTATCAGGGTGGAAGGTTTTTTCTGCTTTTTCAATCATGTTTGAAAACTCGTCTGGAAGAAACCAGAGTAAGCTTTATTTATTAAGCTTGGGGCTGTTAAGATTGTGTGATATTTGAACAGGCTATGCGATTGGACTTCTTGTTAGTTAGATTTCTTGAATTACACTGTTACACCTTCATATTGGGATACATGCTACTGTACAGTTTATATTTGTTTAGGGTGACCATACAATGAAATATTAAATTCTTATATTTGAAATGCCAGTACATTTTAATTCTGAAAATGCTTACACTAAATATGGTACCAAAAACATGTTTACAATAATATTTATCATATTTACAGTGTTATTTTCTCTCAGAAGAATTTAGCACTATACGTTTTGTAATTAAATTCATTTGAAAATTCAAACTTTGCTAGAGTTAAATGAAAATAAATGCATAGAATGTTGCATTGCGGTTTTCATTGAAAGTACATTCCGATTATATAGGAGAGTTTGTAAATACTTAAGTTTTCTTTGCTTTCTTCAATTTGATCTTAAGGCAACAGTGTCTGTTAGTGTTACTGGTTGCTGTAGGACTCTAAATTTGAATATTTTTTCTGCACCGAGAATTTTATTTGTTCAAATCTCTCAAGCTTTAGTAGTGTAAGGTTTAGTTTCTTTGACCCATAGCATTTTAATTTTCCTTACGACTGAATATGTACTTTTGGTGGCAGGTTCAATGAATAATTATTCTGTTTATCTGTTTGTTGAAACTGTTGACTAAGTGATTCAATACAAAAGGATATCTCTGAATCAGGAAATTTGTGGGAAGTGTATAGTGGAGATTTTAATTAAAGGGTAGTGAGACATTTTTCTGGACATTTGTACACAAATAACTAACTAATAATGAAGTTTGAACTCAGCGCTCGAGATCAGCCGAGTGACAATGCAGTTGCTGGTTTGAAATGGCTCCTTCTGTCATCAAGTCATGCTCGCTCCCCTCTCTGGCAGTGTTATTCTCCTTCGTCTCCCTCCTCTGATCCATATAGCCGAATAGCATGATTTTGATTCCTGTTGCTGAAGGCCTTAGATTTTTTGTTAGTTCCTCAAGCTATTAGGTTCACATTCTTCCCAAACATTGAGATGTTGTCCACCTATTTGCCATAGTTAATGGTATTTTATTGGTGGTAGTGGTACCGGCACTGATTGACATGATCTGAGAAACCCTTTTCAAGACTCTGCGTGACAACTTGAACCTTACACCACTGGTTGAAAATTATAGATAGTTGGTACAAAGACTATGCAGTGAATATTTCATTGACAAAGTATTGATGAATTAAAGATTAATAATCATTGGGTTCTTGATTTGGTGGCTGGGGGAAGTATAGACAGGCTACACTCCATTCCATACTTTATCCAAGGGTTTTTCATTGGACCTTGTTTTGAGATCCAAAGTTTGGAGTGATTATTTGTCTTTTGTCGTTTTTAACACATTTTGATAATTTTGGATTTTTATGACTATAGTATATCATCTTTCTCCTACTTGGTTCTAATATAATTATATATTTTCAAGTATTATCAAGTAAACAATTTATAAATTACAGTTGTTTTAAAATATTAAGTAGGCCTACAAATAGGCCTACTGTAAGTTCCATTTCTTTAAATAATTTAAACATATCAAAATTGTAATAAAATGTTTATAGAAGGAGATTAAAAATCCTACGAACAGAGCTGGAATAAGATTAGGGTTGTAAGGAGGCTATATATTTGGTGCCCCAAAGGTTGAGGAACCATGCCCCTATTAGTTACTAAAGAACTCATAGATAAAAAGAAAAGTTGTTAATTAGAAATTTATTTTACTTATTAGAACATCTTCAAGTGATAATTGTCTTTTATTAGGCATATGCATTCTACTGAAATAACAAAACATGTCTTGGAACCTTATTTCTCATCAGCGTACTGAAAATTTCATTGGATACTGTGTATCTATGAGACATATTTAGTGTCTGTACAGTAAATATAGACACTTAAAAGGAACATCAGTGTAATTATCATACATATATTTAGGAATGTCTGAGCTAAGTTTTTTTAAATTAATGATAAAATCACAGAAATGTATAATCTCTACTTTCATACATTCACCATCATCGTTATGATAAAAACCTTATGCCGATGTCCCATGACCCAATTTTTTATCCAGATATTTACAAACCACAAAATTGGACTGTGTGAGATGGATAACTGCCATTACACACAATTTCATCTTATATTCTCTATCTAGTTGTCTTGCATACAATAGAATAGAAACGTTTCTAATTTTCTGTCCAAAAATATGAAATCAACCAATCATTCTCTCCCACGTGACCCAAGTGACGTAGAAACGTGACAGCTTTTTCCATACAGATGAATTCTCTGCTCTGCTCCAGTGCTTGATCAGCAAACATTAACCAAAAAAGATAAAATGAAGTACAGTATTAGAATTAAGAAGATCAACATATGCGAAGGCAGACTTTCATTTAATTTAATTTATTGACATTCCATAGATCATACAGATGTGGAATTTGTCATCAAATATAAATGCAAGCAACTACTAACAATATTTGCAATATTCAAATACAGATTGTCATTAAATAAAAATACAAGGAACTTTTGACAATATTTAAATACTGATTGAGTAATGGTCTTTGACAGCATAGAACTAATTAACAAACATGGTCATCAAACTTTGCTGGTAGTATTCATCAATGCTATAAAAAACATATTGCAGTAATAATTCCCTTAGTTTGGATTTCAATAGGGGTACCACTACTAGAGTGTGTTTACTGTGTATTGGAAGATTGTTATAAATTTTGTATCCAGAGTATGCGACATCTTTCTTTACTAATGTTAAACTTGCTCGTGGTAAGTGCAAATTGTCCTTAAAACTTGTGTACAGGTATATACTATGGACTTGTGAATTCAGTAAGAATAATTCCTTGTTGGTGACAACAAAATATAATAAGGAAAATATATTTTGTGATGGTAAGGTCAATATTCCAAGCTGTTTGAACATTGGTCAACGTGTATCATATCAAATGGATTTTGTTATGATTCTTGTTATTCTCTTTTGAATCTTGAAGATATTAATACTATGTTGGGAATTTCCTCAAAAATGTTAAGGCCTACCGTATGAAGTTACGATACTAATTACTAGAAATTATGAAAAAGATTCAGTAGAAAATACTAGCAGTGTGTGCATATCGACCGCCATGTCAATAGTAATAGCTATCGAGATTCGTTTCGGGAGAACGCTCACAGTATATTGGACTCTCGTGTGCATAGCCAAAAATAATCTTAAAGAAATGCTACTCGACACAATTTTTTGAACTAAAATAATACATTATGCAACAAGCCTATAATGGCATTTATCAAGATATGAGTATGTTCATGAAACAAGCAATGCGAGTTTCATAATTTTCATACAAGTATCTTAATTACCACTATAGGCAAGTTGCATACGACTTTTGTTCGACCATAATTAAATGTTTAAATTTTGACATTTTAGATTTGCTCAGACGATT
The DNA here is from genome assembly GCA_964059195.1 of Ectobius pallidus. NCBI lineage: Eukaryota > Metazoa > Arthropoda > Insecta > Blattodea > Ectobiidae > Ectobius > Ectobius pallidus. The sequence continues at coordinate 119,253,164 of CAXKWD010000006.1, forward strand.
ATGCTTCAGTGCACCATGACCTTCGCACCAACTGGTTGCAATTCTTGTCTTCTATGACAGATGGCAGCTCATTTCATTGGTCAAATCAAAGCTTCCTTTTTTTGTAATTCTCATGAAACCAATGGACCTTCAAGGTCTCAAGATCATTCCATGTTCAATAATAATCATTACCACACTGATGTCAAAATGAAAAACAGTGTCATAATGAGTGTCATTTAGATACCGTTACATCACATGTAATAACCTTATTACAGTACTAGCATGTGCCTGCGGCTTTGGCTGCGGTAATTATTTCAAATGTTAAAAATTAAAAATTAAGAGCATAATAGTTAAGTCATTATATTTATTAACACCTAAATCACGTGGACTCGTAAAAACGACCTCGGATTTGTGTTCCTTGGCCCAGAAAACCCCTGTATAGTGAGTTTCGTCAAAATCGAACAATATTTGACCTATATTGATTATCCCTCTTCAGTGTAGGTTGAAAATTTCATGTCATGGGCCTTGACATTCTAAATAAATGAATCGTCCAGGGCGGGCTTACAAAATGAAGCAATTCTTTTATTTCCAAATCATGACAAAAGTAGACAAAGCCTTCTGCTATTGAAATGCATTACCGAAAACCAATGCTTTGAAAACGCAAAAAATGCACGTTTTCTGCCTGTTTTTCACTCATAACCCACGAACGAAAGCAAAAATTAAAATTCCGACTTTGAGGTGCATTTTCCGATCCTTCAGTCCACCTATGTTTAAAATTTCAGATCTCTGCGTTGAGTAGATTTCGCTGGGCATCGCAGACAGACAGACAGACACTTCCTTTTATTAATATAGATATTCGAACAAAAATTGGATTGTGGAACATCGACTTTAAATAATTAATATTGCCACTAAATGAAGAAGTTAAAGTAAAAACTGAAAGTTATTCAACTAATAACAGTAGATTACAAAAACATCCCACAAGTAGCACTCACTGATGCACTGCTTGCCTTCTACGAAAGGTAAAAAAAAGAAACTAAATGCTTTCCACTCCCAGGCTGCCTTAATCCAGCATGTCATCCTATAATGGTGTATGGTCACCCTCTCTAGTAACCTCATGGTGAAGTCATAGGAATATTATATCAGACTGTTGCAAGCTCACTTTAAAAGAACTGCATACAGTATCTTAGCTACCTTTTCAAGAATCAATTATATTTTGAAAACGTTGCTTCAGAAAATGAAGTTTACACTTCCACATTAGGAACTGTTGTTTTTGTTTTGTTTTATTAATAATAAATGTTACTGGCACTTCTGTTCTTTTTTATTTTTCAGCCCCATCGTTCTGTTACTTCCAAATATATAAATGCATAAATTGATAGACTTTAAAATATTAACTGATAACTTGGGTTTGGATGTTTATGACCTTAAAAAGTCAGAAATATACAAGACAAATATGAATGAATTGGTGGTATATGGTCTGTTTTTTACACTCAACTTCACTTAGTTGTCTTTTTTCAAGAACTGAGCTTTCAATCAGCTTCCAGAACATCCTTAGCTTGTGCCCGACTGGTCCTGGTGACGTTGAAGGGGGGTGTGTGTTTGTTAATGCCTGTGGCAGATAGAAATTATGAATGGGGCTGCTGTCTATATGTTTGTTGAAGTTCATTCATGTTCTTTTTGTGTTTTTAAATACAGATATTCTCCCATGCTGTAAGTTCTGATGGCTGTTGAACACTCTTTAGTAATTTTGTTCCTTGACTTCGTGGAGCCATCATTCTAGAAATGTGCTAGACTCCTGATTTGTCATACTCTTGGTATAAAATGTTCTTTCTTTCTAGTTTTTAAATTTCTTTTTGTTCTCCCATTGTAAATTGTGTCTCAATCTTCAGAACTTATTTGATAGATTCCAGATTTGTTTTCCATTGCCTCCTTTACCTTTTCCATTTGGATTTGTTACATTCTTGTTTCTTGGGGCTAATGTTTATGTTGTAATCCTTGAAGATTTTTTTTTTAATGTATGGTTGTGTTTTGGGAGTGTGTGAATTTCTTGAATAAGTTTCCTTGTTTATTTATGGGAGTTAGTGAAGAGTTGTGAAGGCAATATTACCTTAAATATAGCTAAATATAACCCAAAAAAAGACAAAAATGACCAAACAGACACATATTTAATGACTCACACTTAATGTCTACACTATTGGAATATTAAATCATTCTATTTTAACTTGAAAGTAAAGTTTAGTTTTCTCTTGTGTTGCTGCAGCATTGCATTATATTTCAAATTCTTAAAGAGGAATCTTCTTCGGTTTTCAGTTATAATGGTCTTATATCGTGAGAACCTTCTTTCAACGTCATAAGATGTTATGGGGCATATTTGAACAGTCAATTTTCTGTCTCTTCAAAACAGCTTTAACACCTCTTAAAATGTCACTGAATTCTTTGTAACTGTAAACCATTTATTGGTTATGAACACAAGGTCATGTCTGCAAATGTTACCAGAATACGACCTTAAATTCTGAAAATATGTAAAAATGCACAATATGGCCAAAAGTGTGTAAATGACCTAAATATGACTGACTTTTTCCTGTAACACCTACGGTGGGGGCATTAGGGCGTTGAATTGGTGGTTTCAGTGCCTAGATTGATTTTGTTATTCTTATTTTCTAAGAGAGAGAGGACAGAGGTACAGATGGTAAGCCCATTGCCTCACCCCGTCCAGGAACTGAGATATTACTTGGATGTGAAAGAGCGGAGGAATTTTGTCCAGAGGCTCTAATTTAGACTTAGAGTTGGTTTGTTTGCCATAAATTTAAGACTTAAAGCTTGAAGTCCTTGCTGGAGGACTCTGTGCCCAGGATTTTTCACGACCTGAAAAAATACATCAACCTCAGCCTGCAACCTTCGGATGTAAAGGCAGGCTACCTCTACACCACTGCAGCCAACAAATATCAGCAGCGTCGCCAGGAATTTTATTAAGGGGGGGCAAAATCAATTTTGGACCTCAATTTCAAATGATTAGGCTAAACACATTAATATTCACTTAGTTAACCGGATCGTTATTTTGAACCCAAGCTGAATTTGACGAGGCTACAAAGTTTTTTAAGTTAATAGAATACGCTCTTTTGAGCAATGGCCTTGGTGAAATATTATTATAAATACATATTATAGTTATAATTAGTTAATACTTGCTAAACTCATTATAAAGTAATTCTATTTTTTTTATTCTCCATGCTACAACTGTAAGTTGACAAAGAGTACCACAAATAAATGAATCCATAAGGCAATCCAGAGGGGGGCATTTGCCCCCTCTTGCCCCCCCATGCCGACGCCCATGACAAATATCCAAATTTATGACATAAAATATACCGTATATAAAAGTAATCAGAAATATCCAGTTCTTGTTTAAATCAATGCTATGACTGAAACGAAAGGGGGAAAAAAAATGACATATCATAAACATCCAAACCCTACTGATAACTGAACCTCAGAACAGCAGACCCTACTATGCTGATGCAAGGTTAGCTATTACTTTGGCATGTGCAATATGATGTCAATTCCTCCCACCCTCTTTCCCTCACTACAGCACTATTGTGTGCATCAAAACCAAGGCACATTCAGTGATAACTTACAGTATTATTATCAAATGGAAGTAATTTTTAGACTGTACATCTTTCATCTAAGTAGTCAAACTATTTTCCAAAAAACGCTAGCCACACTTAACTTACACACTAAGGGCCTGCACTTCCATGGTTGACTGATATGTCCAATCTGTTTTGCACTTCCAGACTTCAATAATTAATAGCAGGGTATTTAGAAATGTCAGTTTTCTTATAATAAGCTTAACATTGGATGCTGTTTCAATTTTTGTAGATACATTAAAATGTATATAACTAGATATTTTAATATTTGGTAAGATTCTATTTAACCTCAACATCTGTGCAGGTGTTTTGAAGTGTTCCTTCCCCCCCCCCCCCCATCATGTTTCATCCCGCTGCTAGCCCTATGATTAGAAATAATGGGTACCATTATATCACCTACCTTATTATTAATAATAGGTTTCTTCCATCAACATTCAGAAACTGTTGTTAAATGACCTTTAATTGATTACAGTTACTCCTATACTGCAAATCCATGATTCTGACTACCAGTCCAATGTTCCTGCGAAAAAAGTTAGCTGATTTTATCCTGAATTACATATCAGGAACATGCACAGTATCACAGTACAATGTTATATTGCATGAGGCTAGGGAAGTAGCAAAATATTTACAAGTAATTTGTCCATATCCGATATAATTTCATATTTACCGAAAGCAGTAATTTGTCACAAAATTGTTCTAGTAACTTAATATGGTAAGAGATCATATTTAATTAATTTTATTGTTATGTTAAACCATTAATGCTGCATTTTCATATAAATTATTAAAATACAATTTTATCAAATTATAGACTATATTATTTTGTTTATTAAATTTTCTTTGTGATAAAATATATTTTGATATTTTATAAACTTTATCAGTAAGTTTAACTCATTGATTGGCAGAATTATGTGACTTGCAATTTCTGCTTAGCTATAAATATTTATTTATATCAACCATAATTAATATTGACACACGTTATTGATTTATCCACGGTCATTTCAACAAGAACTAGGGACCATATAGTTAGCCTACTGTTAATATAACTCAAATGCACAGTACAATATATCCTCAAACAATTCCTGTTTCTTTGCTGGACCAAGCCTAATATAAAAATGTTTCTGGCATATCGTTCAGTGAATGATTCTGTTCAAAGTTGAAACATACCAGATCATACAGTTTTTTTCCAGTTTACTTGATTGGAGATTACAAAATTATTGTTACTGCTAACAAACAATAAATTTCATTTAATTTCTGTTAACCAGCATGAAAATCATATACTCTCATCTTCAGTTTGGTTCCAAGTAGTTTAGCAAAAAAAATCTTTAATACTAGAAACAGCTTTGAAGAAAAATAAAAAAATCCTATTCTCTGTCCTTAAATTAGTCGTATATCTATTAAGGATTAAACCATAATTAAATACTGGTATGTTGAAAACTTTGAAATCTATGAGATAAAATGCCTCAAACACTGTAAGTCATAAGGATTTAAAATTTATGTTAGCAATATTTTATTAAACTTGTACCTGCATGTATAGAGCCAACAACTTTCAGAATCCTTAAGATACAGAAATTTTAATTTCACTTTCCAGAAACTAGCCATAAAGGCATCTTACATAAAGCTTGATCCAAGATTTTATGAAGACTTGTTTACCAAACATTTTCTTTGCATGTATTTTCAGAACCCACATGTGAACCCAGTCCAGACATTCCCTAGATTACCTGACTGTCTTCTGATCCCCTGTTCTGGCAGTTGACATATCATCAACGGTAAGGAATAATATATATATTATAGTTGAGGAAATTAATTTCATACTATACATGTTAATGCAGCAAATTCACGTAGCCCTACTCAAAGGTTTTGCTTATCAATATTTTCACTTCATTATTACTATATTTTTCGGGCCAAAAGACTATTTTACTTTTAAAATAGAGCCTTGAAAGTTGAGTGCATCTGAAAGTGTTGTATTAACATGTTAAGTGTTGTATTAACATGTTCAGAACCCATGAACACATCGTTTGCGCATGTGCTCTTTCTCCACACACGTTCCCAAAGCGAGAATTTGTGATTCTGATTTTCAATCTTCTGTTCCGTGTTTTCTTACGGACAGTTTATGTACTATAAGAAAAGTCTGCGGGCTCTACCATGAATTGTTATCAGAGACATGCACAGTAACCTATTTTCACGCACCTGACTCTTCCCTCCAATAACCTTTCACCTGATTTATAAGCATAGGTTACTTTATGTATGAATAATGGAAGATAATTAAAAGTTTCCCAAAATATAGGTTATATTGGCGATGCTTATTGTATGTATAACATGTTAAAGGGAAATACATATTCTATTCGCATATCATATCGATTAAATGCAGAAACTATCGATTCCAAATTCTTCTAACCATTCCCAAAGTGCAAAATCATGGATAAGTTATAGACTGGACATGCGCAGTACAGCAAATTCTCAAGCAATCGTGGGTTTGCTTTGGGAACAAACCTATTAATTTAGTTCCAAATTATGGCACAGACAGTATTCAGTGAACTTGTCACAATCATTAAATGAGGATAGTGGGAAGCCAAGTACAATGCAAAAAGAAAGGAATGTTGGGTTCTTTCTTATAAAAGGAGCTGTCTCCGTGGGGTGGTCTAAATGAAGGCATGGCCTCTAAACAGGCTTTTTCCTTTACTGTATGCTATATTGAGGGTGAGAGGGTGTAAAAGTATTTTTAGTCTTTCATGAGAAATCAGTTGTCAGTTGTTCAGGAAGGGAATCTTAAAGTGTATAACATTATATCTTAAAATTTACGTAATGTCACCTGTATCCATTAAAAATTTTCGTTTAGAATCACATTAAATTTTCCTCCTAAAATCAAGATGCATCTTGTAGTCCACACCTTGTTATAGTTCAAAAAATAGGGTACTTCATAAAATGGTAATTACCTGGAGAATTTAAAAATTATAAAGTAATATAATTTTTCATTACTCTTGCTTGAATATATACTCAATCAAGTCATAAGGTATTACTGTTTGAAATTACATTTTCTGGCCAAACATTGTTTTTGTTTTTGTTTTGTTTTTATTGAAAAAAAGTCATATTTGTCTGCTTCAAAATGAAAGCTAATTTATATGAATATTACAACAGGAACTCATAAAAAATTAGTTTAAATGGCACAGTGTGCACACGTTTTACCATTTGAGTGTAACTTTGTCGTTTTTCTCTCGATTTTTTCTTTATTTTCTACATTTCAAGCCTATACTAAAAAATTGAGCTAGAAAGTTCACTTATACATCAAATTAAAGCTCGTAAAAGGAGAGTGTTATGAACTACGGGTTTTCTGTTACTTTGAAAAATACAACTGTGATGGTATTTTTTTATAAGCGTTATTCCTGATTTTATTCCAATTTTGAAGGAAAAACTTTGATTCTTTCTGGTAATGTTAGATACATATACACAGTTCACAACATTCTATGCGTAGAAGGAATAAATCAGTGAAAGAGTTTTGAAGATTGTGTAATTTTTGGCAGTTCTATGATATTTTGAGTGGCATGCTCACCTCTAGATCCAAAGTAAAATAATAAATAAATACAATTTTATTGCCATTCGGCCTCTACAGCAATAGGCAACGTCAAGGAATAAATTAGAGCAAACAGCTTAAAAAAACTAAGACATTGAGTTAAATGGAAATCAGATATACAAGAATAACATACAATTAAATCACAATATAAAATGTTGCATACATAAATGGACAAATAGTAAATTAGGAAACAATGTAATACAATTAATGAGGAACAATTAAGATGCTACATTACAATATCGCATTCAAAGAATTCACCTATTTCATAGAAAGGTCTGGTAATCAGCCAGTCATATAATCTTTTTTTAAATATTGGTAGTGTCATATTCCCCATTGAAGAGGGTAATTTATTAAAAAGTTTCCGTCCTATCACCTCATGACTATTTAAGGTTTTGGTAAGTCTGTAATATGGTATATAGATGAGACTGCTATTTCTGGTATTATAAGAATGGATGTTGTTTCTACATGGTAAGGCTGCATATTTACTTCTTGTATAGATTAGCAGATGATATATATATAGGTTTATGATGGTCAAGATTCTTGTTTGAGTGAAGAGTGGTCTACGAGATCTATAGGGAGATCCTGTTAAAACCCTGATGGCTTTCTTCTGTAGAAGTAAAATTTCGCTTACATGTGAAGAATTTCCCCATAAAATGATTCCGTATATGAGAATACTTTGGAAAAAAGAAAAATATGATGCCCTGACATAATTGTCAGGTACATAGTTACTGAGGCTTCTTAACAAATAAATCACCCTAGATAATTTACTTATGATGTGATTAATATGTGGTTCCCAGGTTGCAAGATCAAGCCCGGCCGCGGTCGATGGGATTTTCAGGACTTAAAAATCCTGGGCACAGAGTCCTCTGGGAGGGACTTTAAGCTGGGGGGTCTGTGTTGTAGATTTACGGCACGTAAAAGAACTCCAAGCCTAAATTAGAGCCTCAGTCCTTTCACGTCCAAGTAATAACTTAGTTTCCTGAAGGGGGTTGAGAAGCGATAGGCTTACCACCTGTCCCTCTGCCCTCTAAGCATAACAAAATTCATATAGGTAACAGAAACCTCCTCTTGGAGGCCCCTTCGCCCCAACATAGGGACTATAGGGTTACAGACAGACAGATGATATTTTGAAAATATGCAATTTTTTTTTATATAAAAAATAATTTTACAGAACAAAAAGTGTAATATTAAGTTTCAGATAGCCTTATGTTAGTCTTATGCCACAGGTTGCCTGGTAAAAAATCTCAAAATCTTTTATAACAAAATGTGGATTTTGTCCTCAAATATTAATACATACCAACAACTTAAGATCAACTACATTGTGTTTCACGTACGAGTTGGCCAATCATGCGGGTCTCTGTGTCGTGGCAGCCACAGCTCTTACTCCCGAGCAATCAGGTGAAATATCTACACAAATAAAACAACTAACAGTCTAATGATTCAGGTTCTCACAACTACGGTTAAAATTACAATGAAAATAACCACATACCTCATCACAAGAGATGATGGAATGTCCTCCTCCTGCATCCACACAACACTAGCATCTTTTTAGGAAATTTTCTTTCACGCACATAAGTGCAACTTCCAAGACAGTTAATTTCTCTTGTGATATTGTCTTTAAGTTCTTCTAATGTATGGGGGTTTGACTTATACACTTTACTTTTCAAGTTCCCTCACAAATAATAGTCACATACTGTTAGATCCCGGGACTGTGTGGGCTATAAACCCCTACTAATTACTCGAACTTCAAAAATTTATTGAATGAACTTTAATGGCTAGTTAGTTATATGTGCAGTGGTAGAGTCTTGTTGGAAATATGCACTATGACATTCAATATCGGTCAGTTCTTCAAAAAATGGTGTAAGTATGTTATTCCTATAACACTGCATTTACTGTCACTTTATTAGCAAAAAAAATACTGGGCCTATTATCATATATGCATTTACCGCACACCAGATCCTCATTTTCTGGTCATGTAATGGGGTTTGTTGCACTATACCGGGTTTCTTTTAGGCTCCAATACCAATTATTCTGCATCAAAACATAGCGTGTAAATGGAACCATGGTTCATCAGAGAAGTTTATTAAATTTGGATCAATTACCCTATTAGCAACATTCCTCTACATCAAGGTACAGAACTGCACTCAACTGTCTTATCACATGGTAGCAATTCATGGGCAACAGAGATCTTATAATTATGGTTTCAATTTTTAGGATTTTGGTAGCTCATCATGCTGAGGTGCTTGAAATTTCAGTTTACTGATCTAGCCTTCACAGAGATATTTGAGAGGAATGTTCTAATTGTTCTCAAAGTTCATCTAATTTCTCTCCAGTAAGCATGCACCGCTTTACCCTTCATTTCCTGTTGAAAATTCAACCCATTCCCAAAAATTTACTTACAAGTTTTAGCATGGCTTCCCTGCTTGGAGGATGTACACCTAATTTTGTTAAAAAAGTCTTCGTCCTTGCAAGATGATGTAATCACGAATCGTACATAAAAATCCGTTGCTCTATTTTATACTTATGCCTTGATATTATAATAGATCACACATATATACTTGTCACAAACTGAAGTGATACTGCAGTGTCGATAAAACAAATTAAGGCCAAGGTCGCAGGAATGCAAAAACATGTGTCAGCTACTCTTGGCAAGATGCCAACGTTGTGTGGATAAATCACCTACAACACAATACAGTTGAATTAGAAACGAAACCCCCCTCTAAACAAAATTTTGAGTGATACAGTACTTGGAAATGAAGCCATAAAATGGAAAATGTGATAACAAACCAAATCTCTGACCACAATAAACAGCATTCCTTCAACATTAATCCATAAGGGACTTCATAAAAATAACATTACCCGATTGATAACATTATCCTTGATTACTTGAAGCAGTGTTCACTGTAGTTAAAAAAAAAAATAAAAAAATCTGTATCTTATGAAGTGAAAATTGTGTATCACTATTATGCATCTATGCCATGTATATACTTTCCACATCATTAACAATTTTGCAGATATCCCATATGAATGTGGGAAAAGGAAAATGCTTCTTCAGACATGCAATAAAATAATACAAATACCTGAGAACTTTAGATACCTCTCTATCAATAATATTATTATAATTAATAATAATATTTTTATCATATATTATTGTGCATGGGGTACGCTGTGGCATAGTGGTTGAGGCAATGGGGTCAACTCAGCATCTAACAGAAATGAGTACCAGAAGCAATCCTGGGGGTAAAGGCAGCCAGTATGTAATTCTGAAATTGGGATTTGATCTGACGAGTTGGATAAGAGATATTCTGTGTAAGTTATTACAAATCTTTACAGTAAATATGATTAACACTAGTTTCAATTATGTAATATTTTTTTTAATTTATTTTTTCTTAATATCGTGTTAAGATTATATCTTAGAAGAATTGATAATAAAATTCTAAATAATTTTGAATTAATCAAGAAGTTATCAACATGAACATATCTTACCTCTCTTCTTCTTCTGCTTTTACGGCCTCATTAGACCACTTCAGTCAATCATTTCTCGGTCTTCCTTTCCAATTTGCCCAGTAGTTTTTCATGCGTTCCGATCTTCTCTGTCACTCTTCATCTGTAAATACCCTCTTTATTTGTATGGCGATCTTACCTCTCTATACTACATAAAAAAAATCTTTTCGATGCCTGCAGGAATGTTGGATTGGAAATTAATACAGAAAAAACTAAGTATATGGTCATGAAATGTCAAAATAATACGCTACAAAATATTAGAATAGCCAGTAAATCATTTGAACAAGTGGAGAAATTTAAATATCTGGGAGCAATAATTACAGACACAAATAATATTAAGGCAGCAGTCAGGAAATGTCTGCTTTTATGTAGTTAAGAAACTCTTATCTACTAAAGTCCAGAAATCTAAAAATAAAAATGTATAAGACAATTATCCTGCCAGTTGTATTATATGGATGTAAGACATGGTCGCTTACTCTATGGAAAGAACATAATCTGAGTGTGTTTGAAAACAGGGTGCTTAGGAAAATACTTGTGCCTAAGAGAGATGAAAATGAGGACTGGAGAAAACTGTATAACGACAGGCTTCATAACCAGTAGTCATCACCAGATATAGTAAGGGTAATTAAATCATGGATGAAATGGGCTGGACATGTTGTGCGCATGGGGGAGGAAAAACAATCTCAAAAATATTGACTGGGACACCCGAAGGGAAAAGACTACTTGGAATGCCTAGAAGTAGGTGGGAGGACAATATTAGGATAGATTTAAGAGAAGTAGGATTTGAGAGGGATGTTTGGCTCAGGTAAGCATGGCAATGAACCTTCGGGTTCCAAAAAATATATAATATTCCTTTAACTTGCTTAGGAATTGTCTATTGCTATTGAGAAAGTAAGTAAGTATATTACATAAAGAAAGGAAGGGAAAAACAAGATTTTACTGTTTTCTGAAAACTTCTGTTTATTTACCACAAATTCAGATACTGTACCAAAATTTTTTACCTGAAAGTTTTTCCCTTTAACTCAATATTCCCCTACTTTTGGTACCTAAAGTAGGGCAGAACAACTAAGAAATGAACTACTTTAGTATTTAAATATTGGTTTTCTTTGAAGAATATATTCATACAAGTACAGTCCCATATTTAAAGCATAAAACTTCAGTACAAGAATCATTAAACACATACTTATACATACGTACAATAAATAAATATTATATACAACCTTCAAAATAATTATAATACAAATTGTCTCAGACATGTTAGAGTATTATAAAAATACAAATAAAATAAGTTAACTGTTTAAAAGTAGAACAAACTTAAACATTATTTCACAACATAATTTGGTAGAATTTTATAAAAGAGATGGAATGGCAATCTCATCGTTTGCAACTCTGCGTATTTAAGTTTGTTCATTTACTGAGTATTACATCATTCTCCCCAGAAACATTAATTAACAAAGGTGCAATGACATCCTACTAGTACAAAGCTATTTGTATCTACTTGCCACAGCCTGGAAATCTAAAGTTCTACAATATATTACAATATGTAAGGCGCTGGCTTTTTGTGCTCAAGGTCGCAGGTTAATCCCAACCCATGTCAGTATATTTAGTGTCACGTGAAAGAACTAATGCATGAGAAAATTCTGGCACACTAACAACAGTCACAGGCTTAAGTTGCAATACATCCCCATCGTTGAACAACCATAAAATTACCAACTATTTGCAGAATTTGTGATTTAACCTTTTTCTTTATTTTAGCTGCTGTATTTACTTGAATCTAATGTGCATCCCACTTCTGAAACCCTCAGTTCATAAATAATAATAATAATAATAATAATAATAATAATAATAATAATAATAATAATAATAATAAATAAAAAAATAAGTAAATAAATAAAAAAAAAAAAAAAGTTTGTTAGCAAATACAATGCACATCAATAGTAGGACATTTTATCTGGTATTTTATCTTAGCATTTTTTTATACGACAATGGATTTGTAAATGCCAATGAATAAAGGTCAGTATAACGGTTTAGGGGCGGATAGTGGAGTGGGGTGCAGGACAATAGATACCTTTGTCTTGAACCCTGCTGCCTTTGAAGACACTTGGTATTAAGCTTGTGTCAAAATAATACATTAACTTCAACCTTCGTTTGAGCACACCAATAAATGTTATGAAACAATGAAACAGATTTGCTCTCGATTCTAATGTGCCATTGAATTTGATTGTCTGGTGATAACTTTCATCCTTATGTGTACCTCAATTTTGAATGCTATAAATGGATAAAAAAAGGTGCAGTAAATACAGTAATTAACCTTTCAAAATAGTTAATATGGTTCTGGGGAGAATCGATACATATATTTGCCTAGGAGCTATAAATATTTATAATAAACATTATATTATAATACTTACAGGATATTATTCTTAATATAAAGTAATAGGATATTCACCAACTTGTGTTAAAGTGCTTAAAATTATCAATACTAATTCCCAATACAATCAGCAATCTTAGTGAGCATTCACACCAAAGTAGCATAGCATGTGAATCGCACTACCTGGATGCAGGCTGCACATCGAGTTGCTTGGTTCACAGTTTTGCATTCATACCAAAGTAGCGAATGCGATCTGCAGTTTAACGTAAATTATATAGGCTATTTTCACTTGAACTATTGAGAAATCCATTTAAAATAATGTAATTTACCTAAAGAGGATATAGTTTCAGCAATATCCAGGCTTTTTTCCTACTAGTTTCGATTGCCATATCGTATAGCCTACGCATGTACAAATTGTAGCTCTCTTTCCAGCAGTTTTCATTACATCTTTGTCATAATCTACCACTACACAAGCGAATATATGTTGAATTTTCTTAACAATTAGAAAACAGCTGAAAAGGCAACTGTATGCGTGCGTCATCCCGAGCAGCGTCGCATGAAATAAGTCTAGATCTATCTGAAGAAATGAATGTCGCACTGCGAGATTCGTTATTGCCACACTACTTCGGTATGAAGACTTGAACTTGTTTATTAGGGATTTAAAATGAGTAGCGCACAACCTGCATCCAACTATTGTGATTCGCTTGCTACGCTACTTTGGCGTGAATGCTCCCTTATGTATATTTTTATGATACTCATGATAACTGTTAGCTATACGTATCCAACTACTTAACCATACCATTCTCCCACCTTTACATATTATATTTAATTTAATAACCTGAATTCAAGTGTCCAGCAGCAGAGCATGTCCCCACTAAATAACTTTATTTTGACATTTTGTTGTTGGGACATTTTTTTATAAGGTGCAATTATGATTTTGTGAGACTAAAAAATTAATTTCACATGAATAGTAAATGCTATGAGCTCCCTACATACTAGCTAATTATCTTGTGAGGTATGACAACCAAACATTCTTATATAATTGGTGTGGTAATCCATATACAGCAAAATCTCTTGTAAGCAGCAATACCAGAACAGCATTTTTGAAGATATAAATTTATTATTCACTGCATTAACGTTGTTCTGCGGGTTTACATTCTTGCAAAGCATAAGGCATGTGACTCCTATACTCCTACACTTGCAACATATTATTGGCCATATCAGATTATGTGGTAATTTCAGTATAACAATACAATGAACGGCCAGAATTTTTGCCAAGTAATGCGAAGAAAATAACGAAAATCATGAAAAATACCATGAAGGCACAGAATTTCACAAATTAAGAGGAGGAAGAACTATTGAGCTAGGTTTTGTATGGGCACATGAAGATATTTTTGAAAGCTCCAGCAACAAAATTTTATATAAGCAGATATTTGATTTTTTTTTTTTTTTTTTTAAATTAGATGTCATTACTTCATTAGCAATCATATCAAGAATAGCATTTCACAAGTGTTGCTACACAAAGAAACTCGCACAAAATTTAGTAGTAATACCATAATTAACAAGCCTTGTTTTGTTTAAATGTTAAAGTAATGCAATTGTGTTGTTACTGACTGAATTTTGGTTAGCAGTTTAAGAAAAAGTGATAAACTAATTTCACCTGATGTATTTCTTTAGTTGGCATTTTATAATATGAAGAGAGAATTTTAAAAGTAATTATTTATTTATCTAGAAAATCTAAAGTAAGTGATTTACTGTTCTTGCCAGTTAAATGAGATTTCACCAAATTTAAAATAAAAGATACAGGCATATAAAAAATACAATACTTATGGTTCAACTGCTTTCATTAAATATATTTCAGACTTAAGAAATTTAAGGAAAATTAAAGTTCTGCAATAAATTACAATACTACAGTATTATGCACAACGATCTGCAAAATTTGCAATTTAATCATTAAGATCTGTAACCAAACTTTTATTAAATCACACATGTTATCTTTATAAGATCACTATAGTATTTATTATAATATACAGTATTATAATAAATTATATGGAAATGTATTAGAAAATTAATCACATTCAATAAAAGTTACAAAACATTTAGAAGAATTAGCTTTAACAGTAAGAATTAACAACAATAATTATAACAATAATAATAATAATAATAATAATAATAATAATAAATCAATTAATGCACAGAAGCTTACATTACGATGTAAAATATATACCTGTATGTTGAATACTATTCCATTCTATACATTAAATTAAGATGTTACATATTGGAGTTAAAAACATCTAAGACTACAGGTTTGTTCATAAAGCTAAGTCATGTACAACAATGCCTGCGCACATTGTATGCTAAAAATAACATTGTGCGCATACATCATGCAGCAAAATTTACAATGTGCATGCGTCATGGCACTTGACAGTATATGAATTTACTTGGGGAACAAAACTAATACAGAACTAGTAAATGGGATAATATTATAGGAGAAAAATTCCTCCGACAGTGGGACTTGAACCCAGGACCTTTGGCTATTCGCACCAATGCTCTACCAACTGAGCTAAGCCGGGAGTTCAATTTACAGCGCCGGATGGAACCTCTCTCCTATGACTGATTGCCCTAATGGTCTACCTCATAGACAGACAAGTTATGTCATATGCAGTACTGTGAGGCACACTAATTAGTGATTTTTGTGACCGGCTCCCACTGTTATTGTACAGTTGACATTCAAGATAGATATATAAGCTTTCATGAACCACAGATTATTGTCTCTGTTGGACATTACATGATAATATTCAGACCATTAGGGCAATCAGTCATAGGAGAGAGGTTCCATCCGGCGCTGTGAATTGAACTCCGGCTTAGCTCAGTTGGTAGAGCATTGGCGCGAATAGCCAAAGGTCCTGGGTTCAAGTCCCAGTGTCGGAGGAATTTTTCTCCTATAATATTATCATGTAATGTCCAACAAAGACAATAATCTGTGGTTCATGAAAGCTTATATATCTATAGTAAATGGGAGTCACACAAGGAAATGGTAATGATCATTAATAAATATGCTTTTGAACACATATACTCATTTGGAAGGTATTTTACCTCATAATGCATGCTTCAAGACCTTTGTCTCATCATCACCTGATCTCGACTGTGATCAACCAACTTGAATCCAGACAATTTAACATTCAGACCAAGTTTGAATTTAAGAGAAATTTATGGTCAGTGTTAAGTAATTAATTTTATACATAGTTAACTTACATATTCTTAAAGTGCGTTCTGTTCAAAGGAGTGTAATTAAGAAAAGCAAGGCCCAAATTTCATATTAATCCCACACAATCAAAGCATTTGACAAAATTTGTGTAAAAAATATCAAAATTTATGTTATATCATATCACTTCATAGAATGGTTAGATTATGAAGATAAGACAGTCTGATCTTGCAGTTACATAGGAGAAACAGAATGATTTTTCAGGTGAATCTGAGGGAAGAAAATTTAGTAGAATAAAGAACTGGGATAGATAAGACATGATTTTATGAAATTATACCATCATACTAGTAAGTTGCATTATTATGTTTTTGGTATTTTCTCAAGGAAATCACTTGTAGCAGTATTAATGGATTTGACTATTTTTAACCACTATAGCCTATTGTTGATCAGAGGTCCTGTGAATGATGGTCAGAATACAGGGATGTATGGGGTGGAGCCCCTTATATTTGAGCTATATACACTGCAAAACCTTTGTATACTGCCCTCTTTAGTTTTTTGATTGTGTTCAATGGAATATATTGGAGAAGTCATTTCAGTTCTGTGTTTCTATATACACACTTAGAATAAGATCTTATACAAAGAATGTCCCTAGTGTTGCAACTACGTGTACTTACTAATTGTAAAATAAATACCTAGAATTATAACTATGGCAAATACAATGCCTACCCCAAACAAAATTAGGCGATGCTGCATAGACCGCATGATCATACTGCTTAATACTCTTGAACTTCGTCCCAATTCTGCATCCGTCTCTCGTAACTGCAATAAAACAAATTCTATGCTTTAATGACTATATAATATTATAACTTATAAGGTTGAACTAGGTGTTTACAAATTACAAATGACAAATCTGTCATTTTAATTTGTTACCTGTTAAAACCAAACTGACATCTTCGTCCAGTCTGCTATTAGGGGCAAGTAGGCCTAGCCTATGTAATTATAATTTGTAAATTTTAATTATTATCATTACATTTTGTTATATAATGTTTTACCTCTGATAAATCTGACATTAATTATAATTTATCATTTTAACAATAAAGTACACATAACCAGAATGATAAAAACCCCTTTTGAGTATTGGGAGAGTAAATTTCTAACAAATATTTGTATTATACACATAAGAAACCTAAAACAATACAATTATGCTTATAACTTACTCTACTGCGTGATTTCTGAATGGTTTCTCGTTGTGTATGTAAGTCTTGTAGAACTTGAGATCCAATTTCTTCAGTCTCTAGAATTATTCTGTAACCAGTAGTGAGATGATGACCTGTACGCTCTAATCTCTCTGAGTTATCTAGAAGTCTTAGTTTCTGTTCCTCATTCATGCTCACACCTCCCCCATAAAGGTCATCCTGGCCAAAGAACCCTGAAATATAAACAGTTTGTAAAGAAGAAACTTGTGAAGTCCTATATTCCTCAAGGTATAAAAGCAATAAGCCAATCTTCTACAACCATAAATACAGTAGAGTCCCGTTATTCCGAACCCCATGGCTATTGAAAAGGAGATATTTCTACATCTACCTCTGCAGACAAGGATGGTAAAATCATAAAGAAAGATGATACAATGGACATAAGATTAGGTCCCAAGCAGATATGAAAATAAATTAATTTACCAGTAATAAATATAAGTACTAAAATTAAGACTAAAAATTTAAATAAACAGTATTTTCATTTACATGCCAAAGTAGGGAGGTTGACAGTTCTGCAGATTTCATGCATTAGCCATTTTGCTCATAACTTATGGAGGCTTAATAAATACAGTAATCAATGTCACAGAATTTTAAAATTTTAATTGAAAGCAAGACATTTATGCTTTAAGTAAATCTAAATTAAAACTTTAAATCCTATAACTGGTACCAGTATCTTTAAAAGATTTCTATGAATTATTAAGTATTTAAACCAAAGAATGTCAGGATACTACAGTGTGTCCCACGCAAGAGTTGGCCAATGACGCGGGTTCCTGCGGCGCGGCGGGCACAGCTCCTACTCCCGAGCGATCGGGTGAAATATCTACGCTAATGAAGCTGCGATCAGTGTTATGATTCATGTTCTCACATTTACATTTGGAATTACAATGAAAATAACCACGTACCTCATCATAAGAGATGCTGGAAATGTTCTCCTCTCACATCCACACAACACTGACACCATTTTAGGAAATTTTCTTTCACGCGCATAAGTTCAGCTTCCGAGACAGAGTTCATTTCTCTTGTGATAGGCCTATGTGATATTGTCTTTAAGTTCTTCTAACAGTATGTGAATATTATTTATGGAGAAACTTGAAAAATAAAGTGTATAGGTCAACTTCCCGTACATTACAAAGGAAACGGGTGAAATATCTACGCTAATAAAGCCCGCTGTTGGTGTAATGGTTCAGGTTCTCACAAAGGAAAACATATGTGATTTATCTGGCACGTGTGTCGTTGAACTTCCACAACCTTGACTGTGTCAAAGCAGGTCAGTATTCCTTCAGCTAGTGTCATGTGTTGTTGCCACGACATAGGCCTACGTATACAATAGAACAAAGGATATTTATGTACGATTCGTATGTGATTACATCATCTTGCAAGGACGCAAGACGTCGGTTTTTAGCAAAATTCCCAGGTGTACGTCCTCCAAGCAGAGAAGCCGTGCGAAACTTGTAAGCAAACTTCGGGAAACGGGTTCGATTCTCGATAGTAAACGAGGAACCAAGCGGCGTGTACTTACTGAACAGAATTTAGATAAAACCCACATACATTAGAAGAACTTAAAGACAATATCAGAAGAGAAATTAATTCTATCTCGGAAGCTGAACTTATGCGCGTGAAAGAAAATTTCTTAAAAAGGTTCAAGTGTTGTGTGGATGATGAGGTACGTGGTTATTTTCATTGTAATTCCAACTGTAAATGTGAGAACATGAATCATAACACCGATCGCGGCTTCATTAGCGTAGATATTTCACCCGATCACTCGGGAGTTGGAGCTGTGCCCGCCGCGCCGCAGGAACCCGTGTCATTGGCCAACTCTTGCGTGGGACACACTGTACTAACAGTTCCTAAAATATAGGGTAAAATCCCATCTACGGGGACCATTTTTTAGAACCGAGATTCTCTTCATAAAATACTTATATCACAAGAATTTTGTTATAGATAGATGTGTGGAGAGGAGATGATGTCTTGGCGAATGATTTGGTCCAACCCATCCACCCTAATTGATACACTTTCTTTTATATCACGATCTAGCGAAAACTCCCTTCTTCTCCACCATTTTTCTGTCCTCGTCCTCCTGATTGGACGTTGGAGGTGTGAATTCATATCGCTAAACAAGATATGTTTGTGGATGAACAGTGTGACAAACCTACAAAGGTACAAGCCACTAACTGCTCGTAAGAAATGGTGGTTGTGCTATTCAGTATATTGCTCCTTAACTAACATAAACGTTCCTAACCTAACAGTTGATAACCGTGTATCGCTCATAAACAAAAAACATCACACAGTCCGTGGAAATGTGAATATTGCGTGAATTGGTCCCCGTAATTGGGATTATGCCAAATAGGGCCTATAACTTAACATAGCATTTTAATCTGCAAAGAAAAATTGTTTAAAACAAAGGAGGAGAAGAATACGAGCTTTGGCTCCTCAGCAAAAGTGGTAATAGATGAAACTCACCATCTTGGAAAGGGGGACTTCTGACTTTCATGAATTCCTGACTTAGCCTGCCAAGCTCAGCTCTGTAGCTATCCACCCTTGTTCTCAAACGAGGCCTAGATGGAGCTTCAACTTCTCGAACTTCCAATTCCATCTGCTCAAGCTGTTTAAATAAAACAATTTAATAAATCTAAACTTCTACATTCAAGTGTTTTCATTGGGGTGGGAAATAAATTTGAATTACTTTCTGTACTTACTCTATGAAATGTACAAAAAAGATATAGGCCTAGGCCTATCATATCTATCCATTTTTTTCCCTTTCTCTTTTCAGTTACTGATCTTTTTCTTCCAAATTACTACATATTACTACATTTCATGACTAAAGAGGCAACTTGGACGTAGACTTATCTTCCTAAATTATATTAAGGCAAGGAAGAGTAATAATATAGACTACTTACTAGTATGTGTTCCTAACACGCAAAATCACTGAAGGACTATAGGCCTATATAGCAAAGACCAGTGAAAAACTATCATACTATTCACCTTTATTATATTTTTAAGTAAATTAACCAAACAGTCTAAAACAGACAACTGAGCGTGCTATTGTAGCCCTATGCATGTGCACAGAATTGGCAAAATTTAGAATTCACTTTGCATGTAGGCCTACATGGATTTGTGTTCTTACTGGATACAATTTAATCCTTAGTTTATTTATTTATTTAGTCCACACAACAACAAAATGACAGAGTGAATTAGTTATACAGTACAAGTTAAAAGGTGATAGTAAATAAAATATTACAAAGAAAAAAGGGACAATATAAATAAAATTCACTGTCTAGAAAGTAAAGACAATAATAAGAAGATCCACATTAAAATGATTTTCGGTTGCAGTGAAAAATATAAAGACTGTTACTGTATACTTGGACTATGCCAAAAATAATGCTCAGTTCTCATAACCTTACACAACAAGATCATCGATTTCTTTGCTTACCAGTTCCTGAGCTTCTTCCATATGTCTCTCGACATCCAGAACGAGAGTTTTCTTATCAGCTGAAAATATTAAGAGGTACAATCGTTACAATAACTTAGTCAATGTTTGTCTAATATGTAATTCATGGGAGGCTTCTGATCACTACAACCCAAGCAACTGTAGAGCAAAAACTTTAATAGGATCATTTTACGAATAATACAACTCGTAAAATTTAAAAAACAACAGTGTCATTTTAGCAGAAGTATCTGTGTACATACAGCCATGGCAATTAGATAATTTTCCTATTTTAGCAGTAATGTCAGCTGTCAAAACAGCATATTGCTGCTCATAGTTCTCCATCAACGTCGCCATCTTTCTTCGATTGTCAAATTTAACCAAGTAATTCAAAAGAAATACTTACAAAATACAAAATATTACTCATTACACATAGTTAAGTATCTAAAACACTAAAATATTAAATCTGTAATTTATGGTTACGAAAAGCATAATTACATATGACATATTGTGTAAAAACTTAACAACTTAACCATTTCGTACCGGAACCGGAAATAAAAGAAGGAATTCTTCACCTTTTTTTCCGTGGCGGTGTGGTGTAGGTCTGTGTTGTAGAAAATGTGTTCATAGTTATCTGAATCCATCTTTAAATAATAATAACAAACAGCTGTCTAATTCTACTTCAGTTATTGTAATACGTGTGTTTATTTTTGGGCAACTGCCCCTCTGATATATAAACGTTTGTGTTTAATACTTTACAGACCGTGAAACATGGTGCAGCGACTGGTGTACAGGCGACGACTGTCGTACAACACAAAAAGCAACAGGAGACGAGTGTAAGTTTTGTTTTAGTCTAATTGTAACAGTTAAGAAATCTGGTCTTTATATTGGGTAGAGCATACATACCTTTTTATGTCTAATTGATTCAGTTTTTATTTAGGTTATGTTACGCATGAATCTTGATGGTTGTTTTATTTCTGCAGTTTATATACTGTGGCATATATACCTAGGAGATGGCTGCAGTTTTCGCATTATCTAAGTGCAGATTTGCAAATGCGCTGTAAATAAAAATGATTTCTGTTGTTATTGTTTTAAACAAGCCATCGGCACCAAAGACTGATGGGTACGATTGAACAACGCATTTAAAGCTGCGTCTCCATTGATATACATTTAACACCAACATGTTGCAGTTAACATATGTTAAATGTTTGTCATCAACTTGTTGATGTATACAAGTCAAGGGGTTTGCCAAATTACAACTGTCTCCACTACAATGTTATAGGTTAACGTGTGTTGGCACGGTTACGAACAGAAATGAATAACATTCAAAAATAAAATGGCTCTGAAGAGGGCAGCCAACATTACAGAATGAGAGTAGTTTTATATACTAGTTATTATCTATGACTCTTAAATATTAATTTTGTACAGTTGTCTTGATCTTTTCAGAATAACTATTCACATTTTTCGACAATGGAGTATGCCATGAAAAATAATTTTAAAAGTAGATGCAATACTATTGAGAACACTGATATACCAAATACATAATACAAAATGGATGCCGGGAATATTCAGGAAGCTGTCGACTGCTTGTTGTTTACCCGAAAATTCCCGAACCAAAGCCGATTAAGCGGGCGATCGCTTTTCGTTTCCCGGAAATTCCCAACACGAAGCCGATATTGACCGACTAGTCAATTGACTTGACATGTTGTCCATTTTCTCCGGGAAACGAATTAACATCTGAAAATGTTAAGTGCAACACGCTGGCTTTGCATGTCAAGTCAGTTGGAATGCGAACTTGCAATATACATGTCAATATCAACTTGTTAATATTGACATGTTGGTGTTAAATGTATATCAATGGAGACGCAGCTTTAGGTAGGCTTTGAATACGAACTTGTATATGTGACTGCTGGGCAAAGTGGAAAAATCTGTGGCTCTCACTCCACTCCCCGCTGCATGTTGCTATGGCGACGGCCTGCTTCCCCTATCGGCTAAAGACAAATATAAGGTGCCAATTAGGCAGAAAAATAGAGCAGAAAACCTAAATGTTTACATGTATGCAGATGACATGGCTCTAACCGCTGATGACATACAGCACCTGCAAATAGGAATGGATCTCATCACACAATGGGCAGAGGAAAATGAGTTAATAATAAACGCCTCGAAGACAGAGTTAGTGGTGTTTAGAAAAGGAGGGCGTTTAACCCGTGATGACATCATTGTGTGTGGTGAACATACGCTGACACCGAAAAGGAAATTTAAATATCTAGGAATCACGATGCAAGTAAACAGGACCACCTTCACAGTCCACATAAAAGAGAGACTAGCAGCCGCAATTAGAAGCATAGGTGACATCAGACACATACAAAAGATGTCAGTCAGCACAGCTATGGAACTCTTCCAGGTGCTACCCACCCTCAAATAAAGCATGAAACCAAGGTACTTGAAGAGGGTGCTTGGGGTTTCAAAATTCACAAGATCAAGGTACACATATGTATTAGCCAGAGAAACCTACCTAGTAGAAGACCTGAGGATGAAAATGCTCCTGCCAAATACACCGGCATACGAAGAATTGCTGAGAGAGCTGCAGACAAAGAAGGACTCAATTGACGAGAGCTTTTACAGGACAGATGCCATGATGAATAAAGAATGGATGAGGGCAGAGTACGAGCTGAGGCACATAGTAATACGCTTCGCGGTTCACGGCTTTCATCGCATCTGCACCAGGAAGACTTTCCATCAGACGTGTGAAGAGTGCAAATGTGAATTGTGCGGTGAACAGTGCAAAACTTATCACGCTTTATCATGCAAAAATAGATCAGTGTCGCTGATTCAATTCTGCTCAGAATAGACATTCCCCTAGATTAACATTGTACCTATAATGCACATTGTGCACAATACTACTTATTATTAATTAGGCTCCGCCCATTGCGTTGCTATGGCGACAGCAGCTGACGGCGGGTGACCACCCGACCGTTCCCGAGCCCCGCGCTGACTCACTCGACATATATTGCGACTCACCAGAGTCCCCCACCACTACTACTCTAACGGGACCCGCGTGGAAAGTAGGGGTTTTGGGTGGGGAGATCCTAGCGGCGGCATCTAGTATGGACTGTTAAAAGAGAAAAATAATTTATTTCTCCTTTATTCTCTTCTTCTCTTTCTTTCCCGTCTCTTTCCTCTCTTCCTCTCACCTCCTCTTCACCCTACCTATCTATCGGAACCCCTAGCGTTATAGCTAGGAGTCTTAACCCACTACGCCACGAATGACAGTTGAGCAGTGAAGAAAAATTTCATATATTTAAGGTACTATAAGGGTGACTTCATGCATTCACGAGTGTTAACGCAAGAATCGCTTTTTCAAATTTTGAAATGTTTTGTTTGTTACGAAAAGAGTACTGTTGGTGCAAGGGAATTTTTCTGCATCAATTAAGCCATGTTTTATATCATAACACAGCGTTTTTAAAAATTGGGAAATATTATGTAAATTTCGATTTTTTATATATCAAATCGGTGTGAAATATGATGTTTGGTACAAGGGTATTTTTTAATTGTTCGATATTTTCTATAATTCGTGAAATTTTATTTTGTTTTTTATAATGGTAATTCCAATTATTAGAGCAAGCTGCGCTTAGTAGCGGCCGGCATGCGCCATAGCGGGGAAGATGCGCGGTAGGCGGTGAGGGGAAGCGAGCATGCAGGCAGGCTGGCGGGGAAGGCCACCGGGCCGATGGAAAGGGGAGCAGGGTGAGTCTGAAACTATAAACTTGCCACATGCCCTACCCCTTGTACCAAATATTGAAAATACTATTACAATGATGTGAGAGTTTCCCTTGTACCAAATATCCAAAATATGAGAGTGCCACTTGTACCAAATATTCAAAATACGAGAGAGGACTATGTCTTTATACTCTACATTTTTGGAATCTCTTGAAAATAAATATAATATAGACACTAGATTTTTCGATCTGTCAAAAGCGTTTGATACTGTATCGCATGATATTTTATTATCTAAATTAAGTTATTATGGCTTCCAAGAATCTGCATGCCAACTCATACAGTCATATCTAAGTAATAGAGTACAGAAAATATTCTTAAATAATAATGAATCCGATTTCTTGCCGGTAAAATATGGTGTTCCGCAAGGTTCTATTTTGGGTCCGATATTGTTTATTATTTATATAAATGATTTACCCTATTTACTAGGGCCATCTGCTAAAGGATACTTATTTGCTGATGACCTTGCAATCTGTGTAAATATGTCAAAGAATAATTTATTGAATGTTATGGATATTGAAAATATTACTAGTATGGTTGAAGATTGGTGTAATGCAAATCTGCTCTGTTTAAATTTGGATAAAACCCAAAATCTTAAAGTAACTTATAACAATATGGAAGACTGTAAAGGCAGAGAGATGGTTAAATTCTTAGGCTTTAATCTTGATTCAAAATTAAATTGGGTGCATCATATAGATGCACTGGCTGGTAAATTGAGTAAGGGCATTTATATGATAAGAAAATTAAGAAAAATAGTTAGCATAGATGTACTCAAAATTGTATATTTTGCGCATATACATAGTCACTTATCTTATGGTACGCTAATGTGGGGTGCACAAACTTATTGTATAAAACTTTTTAGACTTCAAAAGAAGGGTATAAGATTAATGAGTGGAATTCCACCAAGGGGTCACTGTAGAGAAATTTTTAAGTCTCTAAGAATTATGACTGTCCCTGCACTGTTTATTTATCAATGTTTGATTTATGTAAAAGAAAACTATTGTAACTTTCCAAAGCATAATATGTGTCACTCGTATAATACTAGAGGGAAAGAGAATATTATGACGAGCTTCTACTGTTACACTAGTACACAGAAGAGTTTTCTTCATGTTAGTATAAAATTATTTAATTCCCTGCCTATAAAGATCAAAAATCTAGAACTTGGCAGATTTAAAACAAAGTTGAAAGATTTCTTGAGTCATCATCCTATATACGAAACTAGTGAATTTTATGAAATTGTTAAGAATTTAAGTTAGTGAAATTGTATTATATAATCAGATTGGTTTTTTATTTTTATTTTATTTTCATTTGTGTAAGGTTTTACTATGTGTTACTTAAACTTAGGTTGTAATGACGCTTGTAATGCTTCTGATGAACTCAGAAGTGTCTGCAATAAAATTATTATTATTATTATTATTATTATTATTACTATGATATTGCGCAGGGAAGAGTTTTAGATTTAAAAGGTTAGATACCCAAACGACAACTTCGTTCATAACATATTTAATATATACATCTGTCCCATTTAAAACTTCTCTAGAACCAAAAATGCTCTTTTCAGAACCAACATAACATTTCACAATTATATAAAACAATATCCTTACTATTTATCGTGTATTACACATCTCTGTAGTAAATAGGCTGGAAGAATTCTCGATTTTTATTGCAACGATCACTAATGGCGTAGTGGTTAAAGCGATAGACTATAACGCTAGCGGTCCCGGGATTGAATCTCCGTAGGTGCGAAAATTATTAGGATAGGAATAGGTCCCAAATAGGTAAGAGAGAAGGGAGGTAATAGGGAAAACAGGATAAAAAGGGAAAATAAAAAATAAAATTTTCTGTGGTTCTAGTATTTCTAGATGTCTCTGCGCTGCTACTAGTTCCACCATTACCTAATAGATGTCTCCCACTGTTTAAAATAGTCCCCGCCCTAAACCCCTCCTTCCCGGGCGGGTCCCGATAGTGAATATGGGAGGAGCTTAATTGGCACCTTGTATTTGGTTTTTCCCCCCTATCTTCCTCAAGCCTGGCCTTCAGCCTTGAACCTTTCCCCTCGCAAGCTGCCTAATGCCGGTAATGCAGCTCGCTCTTATACTATGCGCTATATTGGAAAAAAACGAGATGCCTTAATTTGGGGAAACGATAGCAAAGGCCGTGCACTAGTACCCCACTCCAGCCCGCCTGGAAAGTAGGGGTTTTGGGTGGGGGAGACATCTAGCGACGGTGTTTGAACTACCGGTACTAGCAGCAACAGTAACGCTATCTACTACGCAACTGGTGAAACAGAAAAAAATAATTTATTTCTCCTTTATTCGGGAAAATGGTACATTGCGACACACCAGAGTCCCCCACTCCTACTCTCAATCCCTCCCCTAGCGGCGGCATTTGAACTTCTAGCAGGGACAGTAGAGCCATCTCTTAAGCAACTGATGAAACAGAAAAAATAATTTATTTCTTCTTTATTCTCTTCCTTTCCCTTCTCCTTCCTCTCTTCCTCTCACCTCCTCTCCATCCTACCTACCTACTTGAGATCTATTCATACTAGTAAATTTTGGTTCAACCGGGACTTGAACTCAGGACCCCTAGCATTATAGCTAGGAGTCTTAGCCATTACACCACGAGTGAATGTTGAGCACTGAAGGAAGCTTTCGTATATTTGAGTTACGATAGGGGGGATTTCATGAGTTTTATAGGCCTAATTGTGAAATATTATGTACCGGTATGGTACAAGCGTATTTTTCAATGGACTATTTTGTTGCAAGGGTCATTCTTATACTTATGAAATATTATGTGGAGGTGCAAGGGTATTTTTTTATTGTGAAATATTAGGTGACATGTCAATTGCAATTATGCATTACTGGCGTTGAGCAGTGACTACAGGCATGGCGGCATGGGCTGTGTTGAAGTGGGGCAGGCAGCACGCGGCAAGCAGCCAGGCGAGTGGAAAGGGGAGCAGCGTGTGTCGGAAAGTACTATTTCGCTCTTTATTCTCTTCCTTTCCCGTCTCCTTTCTCTCTTCCTCTCACCTCCTCTTCACCCTACCTACCTATTCGAGACTATTCCTAATAGTAAATTTTAGGGGAGAATCTGCACAAACAACATAGAACACCTGAAGGAAATGCAGGCAGAGAAGAGAAATGGAATACCAAGAAGAAGAACCAGGCCACGCTACTTGGACTGAAGTAGTAAGAAGAGGAGGGAGAAGACAGCAACAGATATCAAAACCTAATGTATTGATTGGTTCAAAGAAAGATAAAGACCTACAAGCTGGGGAAAAGACAGCCTGGCTATATGTAGGTAGACTGAAGGAGAGCACTACAAGAGAAACGATGACCAGATTCTTGAACAAAAATGGAATTGAAGGGGAAATTATATGTGAAAAACTCAGAACCAGAGGTAGTAACAAAGCTTTCAAAGTTGGAATCCCTTTCAGAAATCTGACAGATGTACAGAAACCCCAGAGTTTTGGCCAACTGGAGTATTAGTAAGAAGATTCAAATTTTTTCGATTATACTCCCAAAGAGGACAAGAGGAAGGCGGCTCCCTCGAATAAGACAATAAAAGTATTACTATGGAACATTGAAGGAATAAAGAACGTGCTACCGTATGTACCACAAATGATAATAGAAAAACTTGATGCAATAATCCTGACCGAGACATTCCTAACAAAACCACTAGAACTACAAGAATTTCACGCAATACACACATATGCAACTCCAACAGCAGGAAGACCGACAGGAGGAGTCTCGTGTTTTCTTAGAGAAACACTAGGTGAGCTGAAGGAAGTGCAAAAGGAGGAAAACTCAGTGATAGCTAAAACTACATCAATCACCTTGGTAGGGACGTATATTCCACCAGGGCTACCAACAGAAAACACAATAGAAATAGTGTCAAAAGCCATTGAACAAACTAGGAATGACAACAATGTAATATTCGCCGGAGACTTTAACTCACGAATTGACAAACCTAGCATAAAAACGGAACTACTCCTTGAAACTCTACAAGAAGAAGGTTTTAGACTGGCAAACAAAAGAGATGAACCAGCATACATTGCACCAAACGGAACCAGCTCAACAGACCTCGTGTTTTACAGAGGAAACCAGATAAAGATGATCAACCAAGAGGGGCTTTGGACTTCAGGGGCAGCCCCAATAAGAAAGCATATACCAATAGAAACAAATTTTACCGTCAAAAACGCAATGAATAACACAGAAATGAAAATCAAAGTATTGAGAAAACTAGATATAGAACTCCTAAAATAAAATGACAAAGAACTAAAGAAAGCAAGTGAATTGATAGGCAAGCGAAATATCAACGAGGCTTTAGATATAGCCACAACACTAATGCAAGCAGTGGTCAAGACTAATAGGAGCAGACACGCACAAATATGGTTCGATAAGACCTGCTACAGGGAGAGGAAGGAAACACTGCAAGCTCTCTACAAATCAAAAACTCACAAACAACAGACAGATCTACAATATTATGCAGAGAAGAGAAAGAAGTAGGCCTACAAACAACTACTTAAAGAAAAAAGAGCAGAACACCTGGAAAAAGAGGCCAGGAAACTAGCAGAAGACGCAAAGGCTAATCCATAAATTGCACTGAAAAAAAGAGTCTCGCCATCAACAGGAGAAATCCCTATGCATACATGGGAAAATCATTCCACGAAAATACTAAATCAACAACAGAAAGAGGAGGCGTATGATACTACACCAACAGAACACAACCGAATACAAAACCCAATAACCAGGATAGAAGTAAAGAGGGCAATACAACAAGGAAAAAACAAGAAAGCTGCAGGACCAGATAGTATCTACATAGAACACCTGAAAGAATCCATAGATATACTGAAAGATTTCTGGACAGATCTAATGAACAAGTGCATCGAACAGGGGAAGATACCTGAAAGTTGGAGAACAGCCACAATGAAAATATTGTATAAGGGAAAAGGAGACGAATCAAACCAGGACTCGTACAGAGGTGTAGTATTAGAAAATACTATATTCAAAATCTTTACAAAAATCCTGCATGAGAGGTTTTTGAATACAACTGACCGATTCATTCCAGAATGCCAGTTTGGCTTCAGGAAAGAGAGAAACACACTGCAAGCAATTTCATATCTTCTAAATCAAATAGATGATGCCCTGACACGCCCAAGACAAAAATTCTATGCAGTCTTCGTCGACTTTAGGAAGGCCTTCGATTTGATAAGCAGAGAGAGACTGATGGAAAAACTCAAGGAAATGAACATACTTTGACAAAAATAATAGAAGATTCTCTCAAATATAATTTCATCCAAATAAATAACAATGTGACTACCTCAAGAAAAGTGAAACAAACAAACTGTGTTCTCCAGGGCGATCCAATAAGTCCCACATTATTCAGTTTATACAGTCAGACATCACGAAAATAATAAAAGCTGGCTCAAAGGTAACATTAGTCTTGTATGCAGACGACATGGTAGTCGGATCTTCAAGCAAAACAGAAGTTCAATAAGCGAGTTGGAGAAATGGGCCATGGAAAATCATCTCACAGTGAACAAAGAGAAAACCGTAAAGATGACATTCAGGAAAGGTGGAAGACTAGCGGCTGGCGAAAACATAGAGCTATCAGGAAATCCTCTTGAGATAGTAAATAAAGTTAGATATCTTAGAGTCACTCTGCAAACAACAGCGTTGTCGTTCAGTGTTCATATTCAAGAAAGATCAGCAGCAGCCATCAGGGCCATCTATAACATCAAGCTATCCAAGCAATGTCACTATTTAACACAACCATAGCACCAATTGCCACATATGGAGTAGATGTCATCTGGGAAAAACTTACATTAAGTTACCTACGGTAACCAGAATAGAAAAAGTTAAAGTATGCTACATGAGGAAAGTAATGGGAGTGAGCAAAGCAACGCCAGCTAGACTAGTATACATACTGATGAGAGAGTCCTACTTTGCGGAAGACATACGCCTTCAACATTTACTACCCTCTACAGACCCCTACCAAAATCTAGTGAAGAGTAGAGACAGAAAACGAGAAGAGATAGATCAGGAGTTCTACACTACAAGCGCAATGTTAGACAGGACATGGACAAGGGAGTGTCAAGAGCAAAGACACGTCACCACCAGGCTAGAGATTCATGGATTTCACAATAAAATCTGCCAGAACACAAAATTTCACAAGCCCACCACAGAATGTATATGTATACTATGCCAGCAGAGTTGTGATACATATCACATTACGAAGTGCACAAAAGGACTAAGTCTATAAGTGACTATAGCAAAGAATAGCCTTGTGCTCTGTAGTAATGCTTAGCTTGAGTGCACCTTCCTCACTTTATTAATAGTAAATTTTGGATCGACCAGGATTCAAACTCGGGACCCCTAGCATTATAGCTAGGAGTTCTTAACTACTACGCCACGAGTGAATGTTGAGCGGTGAAGGAAGCTTTCGTATACCGATATTTTAGTTATGTTAGGGGAGATTTCATGAGTTTTAACGCAAGAATCTGTTTTTATAATTTTGAGATATTTAGTTAGTTCTGAAAAGAGCAGTGTTGGTGCAAGGAAATTTTCCTGCATCAATGAAGCCATATTTTAAGTTATAATACAGCGTTTTTTATAATTGCAAAATATTATGTATGGTGCAAGGGTCTTTTTTATCATGAAATATTTATTACTAGCATGTGCCCACAGCTTCGCCTGCGATAATTATTTAAAAAATTAAAAATTAAGAGCATAATAGTTAAATCATTATAATTATTAACACCTAAATCACGTGGACTAAATACCACGATTAGATAGCGTCGCCTGGTAAAAGCGACCTCAGATTCGAGTTGCTTGACCCAGAAAACCCTTGTATAGTTTTGTTTAAATCAAACGTTTGACCATACAGTATTTAGGCCTATATTGATTATCCCTCTTCTGTGCTGGTGGTTGAAAATTTAATATGTCTACTACGGGCCTTAACATTCTAAACAAATGAATCGACCAGCGTGGGCTTACAACATTCAAGCGATCGCGATGCTTTTATTTCCACGGTGTGACAAAAATAGCCAAAGACAACTGCAATTCATTTGACATTGAAATGTATTACTGAAATCTGATGCTTCGACAGCGCGAATCAAGTTTTCTGCCAGTTTTTCACTCATAACTCGCGAACGAAAGCTAAAATTAAAAATTCGGCTTCGAGGTGCATTCGCCCACCTTTCAGTCCATCTATCTTCAAAAATTTCAGATTTCTGCGTTCAGTAGATTTCGATGGGCATCGTGGACAGATAGACAAAAAGCATGTGCCCGCATGTGCCCGCGGCTTCCCCCCGCGATAATTATTTCAAAAATTAAAAACTAAAAATTAAGAGCATAGTTAAATCATTATAATTATTAACACCTAAATCACGTGGGGTGCATTCCACGATTAGGTAGCGTCCCCTGGTAAAAGCGACCTCAGATTCGAGTTCCTTGGCCCAGAATACCCCTGTACAGTCAGTTTCGTCCAAATCGAACAATGTTTGACCATATTTAGGCCCATATTGATTATCCCTCTTCCGTGTAGGTTGAAAATTTCATGTCTTCGGGCCTTGATATTCTAAATAAATGAATCGTCCAGCATGGACTTACAAAATCAAGCGATCGCCGGCGATAATTATTTCAAGAATTAAAAATTAAGAGCATAATAGTTATATCATTATATTTATTAACACCTAAATCACGTGGACTACATGTCACAATTAGATAGCGTCGCCTGGTAAAAGCGATCTCAGATTCGAGTTCCTTGGCCGAGAAAATCCCTGTATAGTGAGTTTCATCCAAATCGAACGATGTTTAACCATATTTAGGTATATGTTGATACGGTACCCCTCTTCCGTGTAGGTTGAAAATTTCATATGTCTAAGGGCCTTGACATTCTAAACAAATGAATCGACCAGCGTGGGCTTACAACATTCTAGCGATCGCGATGCTTTTATTACCACGGTATGACAAAAATAGCCAAAGCCAACTGCAATTGATTTGACATTGAAATGTATTACTGAAATCTGATGCTTCGACAGCGCTAAAATCACGTTTTCTGCCAGTTTTTCACTCACAACTTGCGAACGAAAGCTAAAATTAAAAATCCGGCTTCGATGCGCATTCGCCCACCTTTCAGCCCATCTATGTTTAAAATTTTAGATCTCTGCGTTCAGTAGATTTCGCTGGGCATCGTGGACAGACAGACAAACACGTCCTTTTATTATTTTAAGATAGCATGTGCCCGCGGCTTCGCCCGCGATAATTATTTCAAAAATTAAAAATTAAGAGCATAATAGTTAAATCATTATATTAACACCTAAATCATGTGGACTACATATCACGATTAGATAGCGTCACCTGGTAAAAGCGACCTCAGATTCGAGTTCCTTGGCCCAGAAAACCCCTGTATAGTGAGTTTCGTCCAAATCGAACGTTTGACCATATTTAGGCTAATATTGATTATCCCTATAATAATAATAATAATAATAATAATAATAATAATCCTCTTCGGTGTAGGTTGAAAATTTCACATTATGTTTGTGTGCCTTGACATTAAAAACAAATGAATCGACCAGCGTGAGCTACAACATTCAAGAGATTGCGATGCTTTTATGTCGAAGGTTTGACAAAAATAGCCAAAGCCTAGTGTAATTGATTTGTATTACTGAAAACTCATGCTTCGAAAACGGAATAAATACACGTTTTCTGCCCGTTTTTCACTCATAACTCACGAACTAAAGCGAAAATTAAAATTCCGGCTTCGAGGTGCACATTCCGACCCTTTAGTCCGCCTATGTATAGAATTTCAGATCTCTGCGTTCAGTAGATTTCGCTGGGCATCGCGGACAGACAGACAGACAGACAGACAGACACTTCCTTTTATTAATATAGATTTGGTTTTTCATAATTTTGAAATGTTCTGTTGGCATATAGCCTATATAGCGTTTTTTATAATTGTAAATTATGTTTGGTGCAAGGGTATTTTTTTTATTGTGAAATATTATTACCGGTGGGATAGGGGAAGCGGCCAGGCGAGTATCAAGGGGGAGGATTGCGTGGCCCATACTACCAATTCGCTCTTAATTTATACAACGAAAACAACCTCTGCACCAAAACAGCGGCAAAAGAGAACGGGTTTCCACTTAAGCTCCACCCTCTCCAGCTATGGATATGGCGGCCACTGCAGCTCACTGTTATATCCACCCGGGAAAAAAGTATTTTATGCTGCGCACGAGTCCCCCACTCCTACTGGCAGTTCACACTTTTTATTATTGATATACGACTGGATATGCCTAGTGAACATTGTAATATACTATAGAAAACGCTATAACAACTGCCAAATTTACTCGTCTTCCTAAGGAATTGACTAAGGGGTCAAATTAGTAGTTATAGAACTTGATGTATTTTTACCCTTTTCAATACACATAAAACATGCCAGCCGTATTATGGTTCTGAGTGAAGCAGGATACCAACTGTCCTCCTTGCATTAAGATAAGTAGGGGCAGATAGAGTCTATTTTAGTGACAGGTTAGGTTGGTTAGGTTAGGTTAGGTTATTAACAGTGATATTAGTTTAATTACCGAATTTGCATGTTGAGGAAATAGGGCTAGACCCATAGTATTCCTAATGATAAAGGTAGAGAAAGTTGCGTGAGTGTTCCAAGAGCAGCAGGAAGAATTAAAGGTGATGAAAAATTACTCTTGACTATGGTAGTCCCTTATGCTTCAGGCACGTTTTTAAAGTCATTAGTAAATCCACCGGTGGAAAAGTCCGATGAATGTACGATGAACACCATCCAACATTTTATTTTTTGCAGTGAGCCTCTGATTGCCGTTGACTTTACGAAAAGGAACTAATAACTGAGTGCTACCATTCTTATAGATAATGTTTTGAGCATAAAACATTTTGCATATTTAAAATACGGGGCATAAGGGTAATATCTGTCGCCTGCAAGCTCCCCTTCCACTCAATAACAAAAAAGACCCAGCATAAGGGTAATACTTGTCGCCCCAAGCCCCTTCCACTCAATAAAAAAGACCTGTGCACCAAACATAATATTTCACAACTATGAATAAAACAATATTTCATTAAAAAAAATACCTTTACAATATTTCATAATAAAAAAATACCCTTACAATATTTCATAATAAAGAAATACCCTTACAATATTTCATAATAAAAAAATACCCTTACAATATTTCATAAAAAGAATACCCTTACACCAAAAATCATATTTCACAATTTTAGGCGTAGGAGTGGGGGACTCAGTGACAAGTAATAGCATTTTCCCAAAGACCCTTGCACCAAACAATATTTCACAACTACAAATAACAAAATTATGTTTCATCGTAAAAAAAACCCTTGCACCAAAAATCATATTTCACAATTATTATAGGAGTAGGAGTAGGGGGACTCGGGTTGACAAGTATTACCTTTCCCCCCAAATACAGTATCTAACTTCAATGGGCAATTATATATAACCTGTGATGTCATTTTCAAAATATTTGGAAAACGACATTAGTTAATAGATTTTTATGTAGAATATTTTTTCTTTTTTTTCTCATCTTGAAACAAAATGAACTTCATTTTCGGAGGACTCACACTCTGATGAAGAGCAGTTTGTTAGCTTTTGCACGAAAATCAATTTATTTATGCTAATGGCAACTGTAATCTGATTCTCTGCTCTGCCATGCTTCTATGAAGCATCGTATTCGGTTTGATGAGTCTGATTGCAGTCGATCACTTTCCGTGGACAAACCGATGAGTTTACAAACAGCCTGATGCTTTCCTGGTGGATTGTCCGCTGACTTTACAAACACCCTGATGAAAGTCCGATGGCATCGATAGAATTAATCGAGTTTAAAAACGTATCCCACCCTACCGTCAGACGTGGAACTACAAACAGATGACTAGTGAAACACAACGTAAGATCAGCTGTGTTATGTATACAAACTCATATTCAAAGCCTACTGCATTTAATGTGCTGGAATGGAGAATATGTTTAAGAACGCTTGTGCTGAGTTTAAAAATATACCCCATGTTAATCATAGTTATGTTTTCACAGGGTTCGTACTCCTGGTGGTAAGCTTGTTTACCAGTATCTGAAAAAGCCACGGAAGATCCCTAGATGTGGTCAATGTAAAGACAGGCTTAGAGGCATTCAGCCTGCAAGACCAATGGAAAGGTCTCGAATGTGCCGAAGAAAGAAGACCGTGAAGAGGGCATATGGTGGCGTACTTTGTCATAAGTGTGTTAAGGAACGGTAAGTCCATACTAATTGCAGTTCAGATTAATAAAATTAAGAACATATCCCACGAAAATTGTTCCAAGT
Source organism: Ectobius pallidus (assembly GCA_964059195.1). Taxonomy (NCBI): domain Eukaryota; kingdom Metazoa; phylum Arthropoda; class Insecta; order Blattodea; family Ectobiidae; genus Ectobius; species Ectobius pallidus. Next base: position 119,289,211 of record CAXKWD010000006.1, read on the forward strand.
CTGAAAGTTTGGGGAAAAGATTGATGGGGAGTGAGAAGTCTACGGTGTTTTGTAAATGGGAAGCATTTTGCTTCACAGCGAATCACGTGTAAGGGCTGGCGGTTGCCAACAGTACGAGTTCCCTCTCATCATCACATACTTCCATCTTGCTCACATGATTGTGTGCCTTGTTGATAACCGTAACAATAAACACATCACTCAAAAAATGTGTTCTGAAGCTTGCATTTACTACTTATTTTAATAGTTCTACAGCCTATTGAGGTGGGTAGATACTGGTTTTAAGCACCTAAGAAATGAAATAATAAATCCGGTACCTGTTAGTTTAATCCAGTGGGACTGCTAGAGGCTCATCATCAGTAACTGTTCGACGCCATCAGTGTGTTGTAAATTTATAATGGTAGACTCTAAAATTTCGTCATATCCTATTTCCATCATGTAGTTTTTCTGAATGTTTTACACGATTCCCAATCTGTCTTTACCACATTGTCAATTTCTTTGTTTATGAGTTTTTCAATGTATTTCTAAGGTGAAAAGCGTATTACCTCGTGGCCCATTTCATTAGGAAGAAGATCGAGCTCATACATTTTTGCATTTTAGCCTAGTGGCAAGCCACATAATTACTCAGGTTCCCACCCCCCAGAAAACGCTATACTTTTTTGTTCTAACCGTTCAGTAATTTCAGATTGTCTGGTGGAAGTGTTTGGAATTTTGTTTATAGTGACCAAGTGGTAACCATTACTATTCTTCTAAATAATTTTAAAATATGTAAGAGCAGAGGTTTTCCTCACAAAGAATCTGACTGAAAGTTTCTCGGGTGATTAGCCAGGTGTGGAAATGAATTTCTCCCAACATTTCAAAGGTACATGCTTCCTCCATTTTCAAGGGCGTTGAAATGCCGAGTCGTCCTGGTGTAGAATATATACAAATTCAGATTGTGCAGATCCGACCAATCAGGTGTCGGTACCCCTCAGTCGGTCCTTTTATGGACCAGCCTCTCCCTGCTGTTCATCACCTGTTTGAGGCAGTGATCCCGAATAGGGCTGATATTAATTCCCACGTCTCTATTCAGGTTGTCTGGTTCCAACTTAATTTCATTAGCTTCTTGTATTAGTTATATTGACAGACAGACTAATATGATAAAGACAGATATGGGACAGACATCTGGCCGTCATTATCATCTTCATCCCATTCTCACCTTGTTTGGAGTGAGTGTATGTGTGAATGTTGTGTCTCGTCCTATGTGTTCGTGTTATCTCGGAGGTGGCCTGGGCATTGGGCTCATCGCTCATCCAGGGAGGCCCTCCATGTCCTTGTCTGGTCAAAAAAGTATGTATGTGATCCAAAGATAATCCCTCTCCCAACAGGTCGTGGCCCTGCAAGGTCCTGGCGGCTTGGGCCGCTTAAATCCTAAAAGGGATAGGTAAAGATAGAGAGAAAGATGAAAATTGGGACTGGAGAAAATTGCATAATGACGAGCTTGATATAATCTCTACTCTTCACTGAATATAATAACTGGGCAATTAAATAAATGAAATGGGCAGGACTTGTTGTACATGGGGGTAGAAAGACATATCTCAAAATATTGGGTGGGAGACCCGAAGAGAAAAGAGCAGTTGGAAGACCTAGACAAAGGTGGGAGGACAATGTTAGAATAGATTTAAGGAAAGTAGGATTTGCAAGGGAAGGTTAGATGGAGTTAGCACAGAATAGTGTTGAATAGCATGGCAATGAACCTCCGGGTTCCAAAATAGATGATATTTCTTTACCTTGCTTAGGAATTGTCTATTGCCTTTGAGAAGTAAGTTTTATTTATATTAAATTTTAAAGCATACAATTTCACATAATTAATGTTGCTATATGGGTTCTCCTTCATCATAAGTTGAAATCTACTGACAAGTTTAATACAGTAAATTTTGATCAAAGCATCATTGTATGGGACTAAAATAATTTTCAAAATTTGACATTTTCCAGATTATACAAAATACATAGGCTACATAAATGTTATCATTTAACATGCATCATAAATATGAATTTGTAACTAGTTATTTAACTCCAGCACAGTAGATGTTCTTCATTTATTTGTATATTGTACAATAGAATACTACACTATCACATTAATAACACTAACACAATAAACTCCGTATTTCCTAGCTCTTTAGCAACTTTCAAAGCCTTACTCTGTAACATGGGTTCAGACATTGATAAGTAGGCTTTTTGGCTGCACACTTACAAACCATTCCCATACTGTCTCGTTTATTTCTTAATTTCCCATCTTTGCCCGTTCTCTTTCATTCACTCATCCCTTATCTTTGTTCTTCAAAGTTTCGTAAATTTCCCTTTTACCGCATTTGAAACTCAACATAATTTTGGGCACTTTCTCACTTTCCTTGATCACCCTCATCTTTTTGATGTCAGCTACACATACTTTTTGTTCGACATGTCATTTTTAAAGGTGCTGTAAGTCAAGTGAAATCAACGCCTGGCGGAAAATTAAAAAATAATGCATGTAGCACATTACTCCGGGGTACTTGATTGGTAAATCCCACAGCTGAATGGAACAAAAACCACCCTCTTTTTTTACTCTAATGGTACTTTCAGGGCTAAGAAGTAATGTGCTCTAAACAAAGATACTTTATAATGCAGTAGTACATATATAATGCTGTTTTTCCACATTATACAATGAATTTTTACTTGAATCTTAAAATTTGCATCCCGTTTCCACGTAAGCACATTCTGTTTTGCACAAAGAAATTACATACAAAAACGTATTGTAGGCTATGTATCGGAAACAGTATATTTGTATGCTTCAGACAAATTTCTGAACTACACATTCTGTGTTGATAAAGATTCACTGACTTCACAATGTTTTCCTGACTAATGTATTCAAACATGTCTCATTATTTGTGTTGTAGAGTATTTATGCCATGATTTGAGAAAATCTGAGCACAAATAGGGGTTGATTCCCCCTCCCCCCCCCCCCAAAAAAAAACTGTTTAAGTATTTATGTTTTGGAGTATTTTGCATAGTTTTAAGGCTATAGATGTATTAAATAATGTTTCGCCATTTAAACTGTTAAATCCCTTAAGTTTCTATAAACTCCCAAAATACCTATGGGTAAATTATTCATTGAACAAGTTAGTTCCAGAATCACCCACCAGAGCACTAATGATATGATGAGGAAATCAAAAAGAATATTATCACACTAGGTATTGAACCATGGACCTCTAGAACCTTAACCCAGGAAGCTGACAGATGAGCTACGGTGAACACTGAGAATAGATCTTGAATAATGCAGATTAATTGTTTATTCAATATTTCCATACTGCAAATCGATAAGAAGTGTCTTTGCAATATATACCATAGTATACTAATTATTATCTTCGGAATAATAATATCTTCATGTAAATACTGTTACTGTCGAGATTTAATGCGTAAGAGGAAGGAAAAATTAGAAATACGAGCCTAGTTTGCAATGTTTACATACTCAGTGCTACCAAATATCGGCAAATAGTCATTACCAAGAATGTATGGTAGAGCCTACATAAAAATTATTTAAATAAGAAATATGTATATAAATTCTGATAAGCCTATCTTAAAATGGAAAAACCAATTCAACACTACAAATCATCTCGCACTTCTAAAACTGTATTTCACAGGAATTAGAATCAGCTATGTATATAGAATTTTAGAAAGTTTATACAGGGAAGTTAATATTACGAAAAAAATAATATTGAGATAGATCCATACACTGCTTCCCTTATTTTAATTACTAACCTGAACCCAGGTTTCGGTGAGCCTTCCCACCATGTTCACCAGTTATACTCCATCTGACTGTTGGTCTTCCTCAGCATCCTCTCGTGGGCTTTTGATGAACTTCTTGACGAGGTCATTTTCCGAGGGAATCTCAAAATTCAATCTAAATTTTTTAAATTTTATCCAGCCATCCATGAAAGGATAAATTAACCCAGCAATTTACTCTTGGAAAGATCTAACCCGAGTTTCTAGAAACACGTCTTCTGTCGTTTCATATTTACCCAGAGAACACTTATCTAGAAACTCGCCATAAGGATATGTGATTGTTAAATTATTTGAGTAAATGTACCTAGTGTAAATTTTGTCCATTGGATAATTTACCCATAGATATTTTGTGAGTTTATAGAAACTGGAAAGGAATTGAATTTCGAAAAATCCCTTCTTAGTGAGTCTGCATATAAAATAAAACTACTGACTAAATTTCATATTTATAGTTTATGGAATTTTGGCCCAGCAATGATGAATGAGTCAGGCCTAATAATTTTAAATGCATAGAGTTTATTGCTAGGGACATTAATATCAGGTTACTATCATTTGTTTAGGAAATTTTAACTAATTTTTATTTTTGGTTGGTAGATAATGTACCAGCAGGTGACTTCGCAATTAAATTGAATACCAATTTATAAAGTATAAGTGCCACAAGATTGGTTTGGTTTTGGGTGCTGTGGGGAGTTATTTCAAAATTTGCTCTTGTTCTCAGAAAATTTGGTATTAATTGTTCTAGGACTTTAAATGTATTACGAGATTCTTTGGCCATTGTACACAATTCCCTGTATACTACAGTGCCTTTTTTTTTTTTACTCGTGGCCGGGCAGTCGGCTGGAGGTAACTGGAAGAGCTCAGTATTTCTCACCGTTCCTGGCTCCCGCCTTTCTCCGTGCATGTGCTGCCTTTGTCACAGAAGGTCCTTGTGCTGCCACGCATCTCTCACACCTTTGAAGAAAATTTCCATTAACACGCATTAATTCTTCCTCTGAAATTGAAGTAATTTCTCTTCTGCTATTGTCTTTCAGTTCTTCCAACGTATGCGGGTTGTTCCGATACACTTTATTTTTTAAGTTCCCCCATAAATAAAAATCGCTTACTGTAAGTCTGGGGAGCACGGTGGCCATAGTCTTTTGCTGATGACCCTATCTTAAAAAATGTCCTTAATTAATTGCAACGAGAGATCAGCTGTATGTGCTGTAGCAGAGTCTTGTTGAAAATATGCCTGTGTGCACTCAATGTCACACAAGTATTCCAGGAATGGTTTGATTATTGTATCCCTGTACCTCTGTCCATTAACTGTTTCCTCAAAGAATATAGGCCCTATAATTCGGTACACATTCACAGCACGCCAAACACCAATTTTCTGGTCATGCAATGGCATTTCGTGTACAATATCGGGTTTTTCTGCACTCCAGTATCTGTTGTTTTGTGTCGATACATGACCATGTAAATGAAACCATGCTTTGTCTGTAAAAAGAAATTAACTTTGGGTCCATAGAGCCATCATTAACTTTACCCAACGCCCAATTGCAGAAATTTACTGTACTCACAGTACACGTGGTTGCAGTTCCTGAACTGCGGCTATCTTATATGGTTTTAATTTCATAAGTTTAGTGGCTTTCCAAGCCGAGAATTGTGAAACCCCCGTTTCCTGTGATAACCTACTCAGAGATTTTCTTGGGCTACGTTCTAACTTTTGTCCTATCTCATCGAGTTTTTCCTCTGTAGGGTCATTCCATGTCAAGTGAACCAATTTTTTGTCAATTTTGAACATGACCATCTCCGATTTTAGTCATACTTGGTTGTCATGAAGTACCACCTGAGATATGTTAAAGTGCAAAATATCAGATTTTTATGTGTTGTAGTTTTCCAGTTATACCCTTCTGAAATATGGAAAAAAACCAAATTTTCTGCATAAGTGCAATCACAAAATGACGCATAAATCAAGCTGGAATTGACATAGATGAGTGGGAAAAGTATCAAAATGTAGCTTATATTATGAGCTTTAATTTGATACGTCACACGAGTACTTTCGAAAAAAAATATTTTCAAGGTTACCAAAAAAAAATTTGAAAACTGAATTTTTCAAAAACCTATATTTTGAAAATTTTGAAACAATTCTCATAGAAACATACATATTTCAGCATCATGTCCTACAAGTTTTGATAAGGGATCGCAATGGGATCATATTTTTTTACATTTATAACAAATACTATGCACGCTGGGTAAGAATATATGGCACCGTAATCTTGCACTTAATTCTAAAATTTCATTACAATCAAAAAGAAAAACTTACAGAAAACATGTTACCTTCCCTTCTTCAATGACAAAAACGTGAATTTATTGTCTACAGTAATTTTCTAGAGCCATGGTTGCCGCATCCATCTCTTCCTTCGAGAGGTAATAACTACGGCCAGTGGGACATGTAGGTTGCACAAGGGTGAGGATCTGAGAGAGAGGCACAGTCAGTTTATTTGGACAGTCACTTTTGAAAGTAAATGATGGAGAAGGACCTGCAGGGTGCAGAAACATCAGTTCCACTATCTGTGCTGTCTCATTTTTGTCCACAACTACACCAAGCCACCAATGATTGTTGTTCTCACATGTAACATATCCTTTTACTTCTGCTAGCTTCAGCCTCTGTTGCACACGTGGTCCTAACACTGAAAAAGTGGATGACTGTTCACTTCTTGAAAATACCTTTGTCAACAACACTTTATCTGACAATGGGATGAAACTGTGGAACTTCTGTGTGCCTGGTATTGCTTTTGTAGACAGAAATCTGTCTGCAAGTATTTTTTCCTCTTTGTTGTATTGTGCTTCATTGAAGAAGAAGAACTGCATGGAGTCGATGTTTTCCTCACTCCATGTAAACAGCTGTGCTGGTGTCATGATTTGATGCTCGTATGGCCGCTGTAGGCTTGCCTTTCCTGCAAGTCTTTTCACAGTACCACCCAGACCGTCACATACTCCTTTCCCATGGGCTGTTGCATAGAAATGCCACTCTGCCTCAATTCCAAAATCATGAACATGGTGGCATAAGTTTGAAAAGTTTTTTCTGTTTTTAAATTGCGCAGCTGCACCATCTGAGAAGTAGTAAATTTTTTTCAAATCTCTAATTACTTCCAACTTCAAATGAGAGATAAGCCTTTTCTGGAATAAATGAACAGCAGTGGTGTCATGCTGTAGACATTCAGAGATACATACAATACTTTTGTAGTGTATATTATGATCATTGTAGTAGACTGCTATAGGAAAAATAGTTGCTTGATCATTGTTCCAATGAAAAGACTGGGCTTCATCCTGTAGTACAAACGAATAATTTTCTGCAAAGTCCATACATACCACAGCTTCATTTACTCCAATATTCTGCTTCAAGTGATTATAATATTCTGCCTGTCTTCTTGCAATAAAAGAATGTCTCTTCAAAATCAACAACTGTTCACACAAAGTTTCTATAAACTCATCTGCAGTTTTGATGAAGGTTACTAAATTACATCTGTCAACAGAAACCCACTGCTTGTATGTAATGTTGTCCACCAGTTCATTATCTAGCAGCAACTGTAACTCATCTTTCAAATTATCTACACCTGGACATGAAGGACATTCATTAAGGTGGCATGCTGTGCCTGGCTCTTCACACATTAACTTCGCTAAACAGGAATTATAATTACTTATATCTGTGCCATCATTCAGTGTAATTTGTTTGGATTTCAACACTTGTAGCATTAATTTAACATTCTGATGCACTGTACAAACGCATACTGTGTGGGTACCACTTCCTCCAGCCAAGACGCAATGTTTAGGTCGTAAATCAGCAAATTTCGAAAATCCAATCTTATCAGTAGGATTTTTGTTTTTGAACAGCTCGTACACTTCCTTCAAGTTGCCCATCACTAGCCTCTTCTGTACATGAATTCTACTACTGTCACCCGTTTTCACAGAAACAAAATCTTTTTTTCCAGGCATAAGACGGCTGACATCATCACTGTTGTAGAACCCTATTACCTTCTCAATCACAGATTCATTTAAAACCTTTCCTGGTTTAGGATTTGGTGTTGCCAGAATACCCTTCGCTTTCACCAATGCTTTAGCTTTTCTTGCCATTCTGTTGCTAACCTGAAATTCATTTTGTATTTCACTGCATGACCAGCTTTTAGGTAGTACTGTTAAAATTTGCAATTTTTCACTAACACTTATATTTTCTTCTTGAAACTTTTCTTTTAGCTGACAAATGACTTCACATGATTCTGATTTATGGTCAACAGTTTTCTCTGTATTTGTACTTGCTGCTGTTAGTACCTTTTCTGTCAAACATTTTTTTATTTTACTGTATTTTTTATCACAGTATGATTTCATTTGCAACTTCCTCTTAGCAACAGGTGACTCCTCTAGAGAGCTTAGAGACTTATTAAGGTACTCTAAGGTAACATCTAAAGCTACAAATGATTCATCAACATTAGTAGGCCTAGTGGTATTGGCTACTGGTACTAAACAGTCATCTGTTGTATCTGTAACCTGTTTCTGCTTTGATAGTTCTTTCCTACAACTGTCACAAATTTTCATACCTACCACAATGGTGTCAAACATGTCACACATCCAGTCAGTAACAGGCCTCACACTTCTTTTCACACCCTGATGTCTGTCTTTCTTGAAAGGGTTGCAGCAGAAAATCTTTGCTGTTTCACTTACTTTTTCAGCCATACTGGGGAAATACACAATGCCTATTTTAATCACTGAACCCACTACTTTACATGCAGCAATACAGTCTTTGTACAGCCTTTGAAGAAAGGAAGCACACTGCATGAGAGTCAAGGCACAACTGAAGCCAGGTCCAACAGGTTACAACTTGCATTCCCTGGCTGACTCACATGCTTGCAGACTGTGTTTACTCATACCCATTTGACCACTTGCACAAGTTGGTATATGCATGTTGGTAAACAACTCCCTGGACAAAGGAATGGATTTTAGAATTAAGTGCAATATTCCTGTGTCATATATTCTTACCCAGCGTGCATAGTATTTGTTATAAATGTAAAAAAATATGATCCCATTGCGATCCCTTATCAAAACTTGTAGGACATGATGCTGAAATATGTATGTTTCTATGAGAATTGTTTCAAAATTTTCAAAATATAGGTTTTTGAAAAATTCAGTTTTCAAATTTTTTTTGGGTAACCTTGAAAATATTTTTTTTCGAAAGTAGTCGTGTGACGTATCAAATTAAAGCTCATAATATAAGCTACATTTTGATACTTTTCCCACTCATCTATGTCAATTCCAGCTTGATTTATGCGTCATTTTGTGATTGCACTTATGCAGAAAATTTGGTTTTTTTCCATATTTCAGAAGGGTATAACTGGAAAACTACAACACATAAAAATCTGATATTTTGTACTTCAACATATCTCAGGTGGTACTTCATGACAACCAAGTATGACTAAAATCGGAGGTGGTCACGTTTTTCCATTGGTTCACTTGACATGGAATGACCCTGTAAGCACACGGCGAGTTTTTTTGGGTTTCTTATCAAGAACAGAACCCGTTTCTCTTAATCTGTTTACAAGTTTACGAACTGTCTCTCTGTGAGGCACAGGGATACCAGGGAATCTGTCTTCAAATAGCCGTGTCACTTCTCTACAGGACTCTGTTTGCACATAGGAATCATACATGAATATGCGGTGTGCTAAAGTATACCCACTTCTTGGCATTATAACAGAACTATCACAATTTAACCACAAAGAACAAAACAAGAACCTCCGCTAGCAATGACCGCACATACACTGACGGGGAGAAAGGCGGGAGCCAGGAACGGTGAGAAACACTGTGCACTCGCAGCTACCTCCAGCCGACCGCCCGGCCACAAGTAAAAAAAAAAAAGGCACTGTATATCATAGCTTCTCAAAGATTCCCAAAGGACTGTTCTTAGTCTGTAGCCATTATACCAGTCACATTTTCTGGATAGATGGTAGGCTGTACCTTTATGGTAATCCTTGATTAAGGACAGCTATCCTTCAGGTTATTCTCTCCAGTACTTATCAAATTTAATTTTATTTTTATTTTTTCCAGTATTGTACGAGCTTTCTTGATTGAAGAACAGAAGATTGTGGTGAAAGTATTGAAAGCTCAGCAAGCATCAGTAAAGGCAAAGAAGGCAGATAAATAAACTTTTACTTATATGCATTAATAAATTTTGTGTTGGTAATCTTGTCTTTACATATCCTACTTCTGAATTTCCTCATAACAAAATAATGTTTTTAGCCAGAAAAATTAAAAAAAAATGTTTTGAAATAAATGTATAAAAATGTGACGGTACATAAAGCAGTGGAGGTTAGACTGAAACTTAGATAAATTAGAAAATACAATAAAAGGCAGCCGGTTCTGATTGTCTTGAAAAAGGAATTTATTCAGCAAAAACAAACTTTGAAAGAATACTAGACAATACTATTTTAACAATGAAATGCAGTTAATAATTGCATTGAATCTCTTTCATTAAAAATTTATTGTGGTTCAGATGTTTAAAGGGAAAGAGAAACAGTAGAACAATGAGTTAGGTCTGTGCAACGTTGCCAGACCTTGATAAAATTTGAAGTTTCAATTATTACTAGGGTCTTTTATAAGCATTTGTAAGAATATTGGCATTTGTTTCATATCTCCACACATTTTAGTTTCCGAAATAACTGAGTCTTACTGCTCGTATGCCAACCAATGCGTGCTTTGGTGAGTGGTGGTACGTGTTTCAAGGACCTTTGTCCCCATCCTCGGGTACTTCGTGTTTTAGTTCAACTCATATAATTATTTTAATTTCTTCACTGCTTAAAAGTTCCATCATTTTAATGATACTTGCATTGATGCTTCATTCAATCTAACATTCTACGTTCAAAATGCTGTTTGTCATAATTCAAATAAGTTATACAACTGGGTGTAGATCTTTTGACAGATACCATGCAAGCATGTACAGAGTTGCCACAATGAGATGTGCAGCTGCTATGATCACATATGCCAATCAGCTGTATGCTCCTGACAATTGGCAAAGATACTAGACAAATTGCGCTCAGGCATTTTATATTTTAGGGCATTTATTTCAATTTTACGTCATTATTTAGTCATTTTCGTGACATTTTCTTCCTTATTTAGTCATTTTCATGCATTTAAATACGTAAATAAATTAATAGGTTACTATAATGCAACATTTCGTGGGATCTTACTTTAAAATCAGTTTTCTTACTTTTCTTCTCAGATGCTCCAATCGAGAAGGAAGAACCAAGTTCTTAGACCTACAAATCATTTCTGCATTTACAGTTTTTACAATTATGTACAGATTAGTCTATACCTTTGTGTGTACAATATTTTTTTTATAAATAAAATATCAGTTTTAGGTCATTTTTTATAATTATTAAGTCATTTTCTTTAAAATTTAGGGTCATTTTATAGGTCATTTTTCAAACAATTTTAGGTCATCAGAATCCGGGCCCTGGTAATTACTATTAATGTACAGAATTAAGACACGAGTATATTTATGAAACGAGCAAATAAACATGAATTGAATTTATTTTACTTTGAATAAAGGTTTTTAGGAATAACAACATTATTTATCCACAGCATTATTTAGTAGATAATGTTAAGTAATTATCCATTTATTTATAATGGATAAATCATGTGTAATCATGTACATTCAAGTGTATTATGGTATGAACGGGATTTTTATTTTTAGCCTGTGAGAACAAGTATAGGAATCCACCCTTTGTATTATACAATATTTGTTAGACAGTCGTTAAAATCTGTGAACTAATGATAAAAATAAGATAACGCACTGTGAAGCGCGTCGACAGCTGTTGTTTTTCTGGTGCAGGGCTGTCAATCTTAACGCTTTGCAAAATTACTGAGAAATTTTACTTTTAAGAAGGCAAAAATGAATGTTAAAATTTTCATCTTTCTAAACCGAGTATCATATTTTTTTTTTTTTTTTTTTTTATAAAGAGTATTATCCATGTGAAGCAACCAAAGTTGGTTACCCTGGAGTGTTATAATTTTCTCCTTTGAATTATTATCATCTACTAGTAAAAGTGTTCTACTTTCGACTGTCTAAAAAAAGTGTTATTTTTGCTTTCAAAAAGATTTTTTTTGCCTTTTTTTAAAAATTAATGCTCTGGTCGACTCCTGCATCCAATGCTACCGTTGGAAAACTCAGTCTTTCCAACACGTATCTTCCTTTAATTTGGCGGTATCCAAGCCCTTGGACTGGAACAGACAAGATAAAAATGTCAATAAGTATTATTTCATAATTAACATTTTCAGCATCTTTTCATGTCTACTTTTGTCCTTTAAACTTTATCATTTTTGGCTTTGTTAACTTCCTCGAAATTAGTCGTGTGGGAACTCGGTAAACAGTTAACTGAAACACGTACTTCGCCTAAACAGAAGGCCTTCCCAGGGGTAGAGAATAAAAGCAAAATCGTGGACTTTCAAATCAGTGTACAACATAAAATACCAATTATAGCAAGACAAATTAAATAAGTTACGCAGTAGCCCAAGCAGAAGGGAGGTTGGTGCAGGACCCTCTTTTCTCCGCTGAGCTATCCCATCACTAGGCCATGGTACCAACAAAGTCTCACAGTCGGGCATATTCGCTCATCGTTCGGATGTTCGCTCTGTTTCTTGGAGTAGAGGGGAGAAGTGGAAGTAGAGCCAATGGCGTGGTCGATGCTTACAAGCTTGTTATTTAACTTGTCGCACTATTGTTATGGTTATCATGTTGAGTGCCTAGTTGCAGTGCGAATCATGGTGATTGATATAGGCTTTAGGTTTCCTCAAGATGAAGAATGGATACGAGGCTCGTATATAAAGTAAGTTTCCCTGGGGCCATTTACACTGGCTATTTTTTAATACGTTCTCCACTGGAATTCAGACCTTGTCATACCATTGGACCAATTTTTGACTACCTGTTTTGAAATCAGCTGCCTGGGATTTGAACCATTTCCACCTGTATCATCAAAACGCTGCCTCTGACTCCCGTTGCGATTTTAAGCACCCTCTCACCTCTGGTTTAGGAAGTTGCCGTGGAGAATGTCCCAGAACATTGTGCACTTTGCTTTCCACTCTCACGTCTGCCTGAATTTCTTCTTGCATGGAGATTCTGCTGCTCGGCACCAGACTGCTACAAGACAGGTATTGCAAAGCTGGTCCCCCAGTGTGACATGTTTCAATCCAGTTGTGAATATGATGAAAAATAGCTGAACACTTGATTGCATAAATATTTCAGTGAAGTTGTGTTTTTCTTTCTGTAAACGGCCCAAGGGACTTGCAGATCTAATACAGCACGAGCATTTCATTCCAAATAACATTCAGTGGTAAGTACTAAGCTTTGTATGTTACAGGATTAGCCCTACTAATGCATGTAATTACAGGTTTTCACTTGAATCGTGCAGATTTTCATTGTGAACTATATTTGCATGCACAGGAGGTTTCACATTACAACATACCCAGTTTTTATTGTTATTTTTTTTCCCCTTAATTTCTAACATAATCTTGTGAAAAGCTTATCATTCACGAATTATATTTTTCATATATCACATATCAAGAACTGTATAATTCAAAAATTTTCATTTTGTAAGAAATTAAATAGCAATAATAAAATTTTCACGTTCTTTGCCATTTGATATAGGCAAGAAGTTCCGCACATTCCCAGCAGAGGGCAGGAGAAGACTGTATTGAATGCTGCTGCCATCTGTTAGAATTAGTGAGCACTATTTGTCTAGGGTCCTCCAGTTCTCAGCCTACGGTGCATGCGCATAAGAAAAATATACTATTTCATATAGGCAAGAAGTTGCGCAAATTCCCAGCAGAGGGCAGGAGAAGACAGTGAGCACTATTTGTTCAGGGCCCTCCTGTTCTCAGCCTACGGTGCATCCGCATAAGAAAAATATACTATTTGTATACAGGCCAGAAGTTGCGCACATTCCCAGCAGTTCAAGTAATGTTCCCAGAATTTCTTTAATGGATCCTTCCGCTGAGGGCTGGTCATTACGCTACCAAAACCATTCGCCACATTTTTTTGCCTAATCCCTGTGTGTCCTCACAGAACACAAACTCCTCCTAATCGAAACCGCCCTCTGCACCCACGTTTGCGTTCCCATTGCTGTGTCCTCCTCACAGAACACAAACTCTTCCTAATCGAAACCGCCCTCTGCCACTGCTCCTACGTTTGCGTTCCCATTGCTATCAAGCAGCCAAGTCGATTTGAGTGAGAGCAAGAGTGGACTAACGTGCATTCGGTGTCTAATTACTGGAAAAGTGAGAATAGAAATTCACTGCACGGGCAACAGATGGCAGCAGTAGTAGTACTGATTGCTCCTGCCCTCTGCTGGGAATATTTATCACTAGCAGAGTAAGTAAATCCCGTCAATTGAGATTGTAAAAACGCATTAACTTATACTTTAAAAAACGACATGGCTGAGAATAGAAATTCACTACACGGGCAACAGATGGCAGAAGTGGTAGTACTGATTGCTCCTGCCCTCTGCTGGGAATATTTATGACAAGGAGCGTAAATAAATCCCGGCAATGGAGATTATATTGTATTTTATTTATTATAATATTAACTTATACTTAAAAAAATACATGGCTGAGAATAGAAATTCACTCCACATGGAACAGATGGCACCAGTAGTAGAATTGATTGCTTCTGCCCTCTTCTGGGGATATTTATAAGAGAAAAAGGCGTTGGAGGGCTGGTCTTCGAAGTTTTTTAAAATTAAAACTATTCAACAATATCAGAAATAGCCGAAGGCGTTGGAAGGCTGGTCTTCGGACCCGGAAGACAGGTTCGAATCCCACTAAATACAAGTGTTAAATTTAAAAATAATAAAAAATTATATTTTTTAAAATTATTATTATTTAACAATATCAGAAATAGCCGAAGGCGTTGGAAGGCTGTCCCAGTTTAAAAAAAAAATTAAAATAATAAGAAATAATATAAAATAGTTAAAATTCAAATTAAAAAATAACATGGAAATTAACCGTGGGTGCAAGAGGCCTGGTCTTCGGACTTTGAAGACAGGTTCGAGTCTCAGTACAGACAAATTTTAAGTTTAAAAATCGTAAAAAGCTATATAACGTTGTTAAAATTTAAAATACATAGCAATATGAGAAATAGCCAAGCGGTTTAGATGGCTGGTGTTCGGACTCTGAAGACAGTGGTTCGAGTCCCGGTAAAGTAAAATTTTAAGTTTAAAAATAATAAAAGTAATATATGATGGGCAAAATTCAATATAAATTTCAATATCAGAAATAGCCACGGGCGTTAGTGGGGTCGTCTACGGACTCCGAAGATACGGGTTCGAGTCCCGGTAAAGAAATTTTAAGTTTAAAAGTCATAAAAAGCTATATAACGTTGTTAAAATTTGATTTACATAGCAATATGAGAAATAGCCAAGCGGTTTAGATGGCTGGTGTTCGGACTCTGAAGACAGTGGTTCGAGTCCCGGTAAAGTAAAATTTTAAGTTTAAAAATAATAAAAGTAATATATGATGGGCAAAATTCAATATAAATTTCAATATCAGAGATAGCCACGGGCGTTAGTGGGGTCGTCTACGGACTCCGAAGATACGGGTTCGAGTCCCGGTACAGACAAATTTTAAGTTTAAAAATCATAAAAAGCTATATAACGTTGTTAAAATTTGATTTACATAGCAATATGAGAAATAGCCAAGCGGTTTAGATGGCTGGTGTTCGGACTCTGAAGACAGTGGTTCGAGTCCCGGTAAAGTCAAATTTTAAGTTTAAAAATAATAAAAGTAATATATGATGGGCAAAATTCAATATAAATTTCAATATCAGAAATAGCCGAGGGTGTTAGGTGACTGGTCTTCGGACTCAGCGGATATCAAGGTGAGTGGATCGAGTCCCGGTGAGGAGAAATTTTAAATCATAATTAAAAATGTATTCTATCAGTTAGCAAAAATTGTAATAAACTTAATGTACTTAGTTCAGTTCCTAGTACAGCAGGACTTTAAAATATTTCTAGAAATCTGGACTTATAATATATTTCTAGAAATCTTGAAGGCTCTGGGCTTCGATCCTCTGAATCTCGAGGCCAGGGCCTTGGATTTCTGAGAATCTTTCTAGACGGAAAATGGCGGTAAATTGAATATAAGAAGCCATACAAACCTTCTACTTGTATCGAAGCGTCGTGGCGCAGTGGTCTAATGCGGAGTGCTTCGGATGGAAGGGTGCAGGGCACGGATACCACTCCTGGCAAGATTTTCTGTAAAATCTAATTCTGAGAGAAATTCCAGCCAGGAGCTAGCGAGCTGGCAGAAACCGGCCAGCTGGGTTTTTAGAATTTTCTGCTGAATGGGATGGAAATTGAGTGACATGATTGAATTGCAACCGGCAAAAAAATTTAAAATGGCTGCAAGCGTTAGAGGGCTGTCCTCCCAACGCTAGGGTACCTGGTTCGAATCTACATAAAACCAAATTTTATTTGATTATATTTTATTTTGCTTAATCAATGCTTACAAAAAACAGAAATTTTGGCTGATATCGTTGAAGCTCTTATGCTTCCATTCTAAAGGTCGTTGGTTCGAAACCCGCTCGATTTTTTTTTTTTTTTAAGAATTTCACTATAAAAAAAATTGAGAGGATTCGAAGCATCGACCTTTAGAATTCAAGGCTTGCACTTTAGCCCTCGAGAACAATTGATTTACACAGTATATGTAGAAAAGTTATTGAATCTGAAATTCCAAATAGATTTTTAAGAATCTATGTAAATTTTCAGATCCCCATAATTTAAAAACACAATTTTCTGAAACATGTTTTTTGAATTATATATATATAATTTTACATTTGACATATATATCTCCTGGGAAGCGCTCACACGACTTTTTCTTACTTTTACTTGAAAAATTATGTTTTTGTCAATTTCTCTAATATTGCTGCAACAGTTCTGTTAACCATTTTTACTAAGAAAACTCAAATTTCCTGAGGGGTAGTTGTAAGCTATTCCCATTTTCAGATTTATTACACCTAATTTAAAATATAGCTTCGACTGAATGCGCACTTATTCATTGAGGTCACTTACTCTACAGGGTGTGCAATAGTTAGTTTACCTGTATACTCCTTTTCATATTTTTCAGTTTTTCTCCATTATTTCAATCTTTCCTCCCTCTTATCTTTCTTTCCTATTACTTTCCTTTCATCATTCCCCCTCTCATTTTTCTTTTCTTCATATCTCCCTCTTTTTTTCTATCATGCCTCATTCCTTTCACACTATCCCTATTTTACTTTGTAATTTATCCTTTTTCTCTGTCTGTATATTTTCAATATTCTTTCCCTCCTACCCTCCGTTAATCGCTCACTTCTACCTAGCTTTTATACTTTAACCCATTCCTTTCTTCTTTCTAGTCGTTTAGCTAACCTTTCCTTCTCTATTTCTCACCTTTAGTTCTGCCCCTCGCTTCTACGAATTATCTTTCATCATTCCTTCACTCCTATCTCTCCCTTCTACCTTTCTTCAGTCATCTTCCTTTCCCTTCCCTTCACACATTCCCTATCTTACTTTCTGTTCTTTCCTTTAGTCCTCTTGTCCCTTCTTTCCTCTCTTACCATTTCCTTTCCTCCTTCATTCTTTTTATAACTCCCAAATTCGTATATCATAAAATACAATTGTGGTTATGAATGAGCGACATAAGTAAAATAGATTCGAACTCAAACTTTTACCATGTGAATAGAATTATAGACTTCATTGCATTTTCATGGTTGAACTGACTGATGTATGCATAAATATGCAGGACAGAAAAAGTCATGTGAGTGCTTCATGCCAGATTTTGTTGTTGCAGCCCTTAAAAAATGCCCTTCTCATCTTTGCCTGCTGCTGTTTGAAAGACTCATATTGGTATATAATATAATTTATGTACATATGGTGAATAGATTGAGTCTTGTAAAATATATCTAAAAGCTGTACTTAATTAAACACTTTGAGCCAAAATAAACACAAATTGACCAAAATTATAAATTATGTTTACTCCGTATATAATAGACCAGATGACCACGATAATCATGATTAAACATTAAAATTCAGATTGTGTAAAATGTTATAAGCATGTAGGCCTATTACCGGCATTTTATAGGCATTACTTTTGTACTAACATACAGGTTCTTAGTGACAATATTGTACCAACAGGAGCCATATATGATTCATTGCAACATATTCAATAAAGTTTTTCCTTAATAAACATTCATATTTTATGTACAACTTTTTTAAAAAAGACAAGCATGAAGAAAGCCTATAAAACGTTTAGTCAATATTTCATAGCAAGTGTAGGCTAACTTTTGTCGCTATGTACATTAGGAAACATACAACAGAATAGCATTTTAAAAGAATGAAAACTGTGGACTAAAGGACTTTTTATAAGTGAAAGATTAAATATTAAAATAACACCAATTAACACTGACATTTGCTTTTACGATATAAGCAGTCAGTAACTTTTGTGAAATGAGCCCTTAAATACACAACCAGGAGCAGGCAGAGATCTGCAAGGGCATAAACCCTCGTAACAAGGCATAACATATCAGCTAATATGTAATGGTCAAAACTTAAAATCTAACATATTGTATGTAAACATTGCTATGTACAAATTAAGGGGATATATATACCTTTATAGCATTGAAACATGCAAGAATTTACATTTGTATATCTTTGCCCCCATCAACTGATTTAGTTCCAAACTTTGCATGTATTATGTTCATTCTTTTTACAACAATAATATTTTATTCACATTTCAATAAGAAAATATTTTTAAGTGCTAGAATGGTACTTTATGAGATTATGTACGTTACAGGAAAATGTCTGTCAGTCTGTCCATGTGTCTGTACACGCAATAACTCAAATAGGCTTTATCAGATGTTCATGATACTTGGTATGTGAATTTATAACGTCCATGGGAAGAAGCCTATTGATATTGGACCATATCGGTTGAACAGTACCAGAGTAACGACTAATTAAAGGTCACATGCTTTTTAATTGGGAAATCATGTCTACACTACAATGCCACATTTCTAATCATTGCGGGCCTTGACTCCAATGCAGTCAGATGTTTGTTTATTTCGTTTATCAAGTTGAATACTGTTTATATACAGAAGCTATATTACTTTGAAATAATTAGGCCAACGTACATTAAGCGGAGTTCTTTGCCAGTGCAATTTGTGAAATGTTGACATATTTAAATAATTTCTTATATCAGTGCATACGAGTATTAAGATTAAGTACCAAACTTTAGACCTTTGTTCTTCCGTAAGCCCTGCTTAGTGAATCTGCTTAACTTGGAGATAGATTACAAAAATAACTTATTTTCTGCTTATCGTAATTGCAATTATCAGTGATTAAACAAAAGCATTCTAGCACTTTGTTACATCAGTTTACCTGATTTTATTTATTCTATTAATGATGCGCAGGCCTCCATTGTAATAAATAAAAAACATGCAAAATTTGATGGACAGATATTAAAAATTGTTAAGTTATTTCGGACAAGTTCGAAAAAAGAGAGAAAAAAGAACAGTATTTGGTAAACTAGTAGAGAGTTTTTGCAGATAAATTAATAAAATCCTTTCACAGTATTACAACTAAAAGTTCTTTCTTGACTATAAAATGACTTTTTAAAAGGTGAAAAGGTATATTTTCCCCTCAAAATAATATGTAAGAAGGAAGAGGAATTGTGAAAAATTGGTATTCAATACAGAAAGCAGTAATTGTGTTATTTGAATTAAGTTAACATTAACAATAATACATAATTTACTGCTGAAAAGACCTTAGCTTATTAAAATATAAATATTGGAATATCTATTTATGTATCAAGTACGCAAAATAATGCTTTAGCAGACAAGTCTAGTATAATGGCCGAGACGTAAGCCAAGGCTGAAATACTGGATGAGTCCAATAAAGTTTTTGTGTACATGGTGCATGCAATATTTTTTAGTAAAAGCTCTCTAAATTATATGAAATGAAACTGTATAATTAATTGTAATGGAAGATAAGTCAGCCATTTGTTAACGTCATATTCTTATGGCCATCTGAATCACGGAACGACAATGAACCATACGTACCAATAAGATATGCAGTATAGATGCAATGAGTCGCTTTTTGTAAACAATAATGAATAGGAACTAGTATTTATGAAAAGCTTGTGAAAATATTAATGATAATCCCGAGGAAATTTCAAAGCAAGTCAGAAACATTGAACCGGAGCTGGTGTCAGCAGTAGACTAAAAGAAGGAATATATTGTAACTAAATGCTGGTAAATTAATGTTTTTCATATGAACGAAGATGTGAAAAGTTGTTGGCTTATATTTGTTGTTATATGATGAAATAGGTTACCCTGTTTTGTGAAAAGCCCCGGTAAAGTTTCTGATTATCATAAAGAAACATGTCGGCTTAAATTTGTTGTTTCATGACCAATTATGTGCTTAAATCCATGTTAAAGTTGGTACGACTGGTCAATGCCATCTAAATATTGTTTATAGATTGCCATGATGACTTTAAAGTACTAGGCACATAAAACTGCATTTTGAATGCAGTTTTAGCGGCCTTGGTTGCTAAAATGCAATTTTTCGGTGTGTTACCAGTCTGACAAGGAGCTGTTTTAGAGAGCATGTACTAAAAAGTTAATTATGATAAAATTATGCATGACAGGAGAAAAATCAACTCAGCCTGTCATGAGTAATGAAAATAGGCCTACATATTTTATAGCATTACCTGCACATAGGCCTATAACAATAAATGTGTAACACTTTTTAAATATTCTAAATAGTTAATTATAACTAAATATATTTATACATACCAGATCCAACATCTAATGATATACAATCAATCTCTCCACGGCTCTGGGCCAACCAAAATACCACATCTTGATTTTGTGAATCCAATGTATTTTAGTGTTATAGTTGCGATTTGACTATTTAGGGTCATTCTCCAAAAAAAGAGCAGATTTCAATGTTAGATTTTTTTTTTTTTTTTTACAATGTAAATTTTTAATGCAATATTTCATTCTGCAGAGTATTACTGAGGTACTGGTCCTACTTACCTAGTGGTATTTTGCATTAAATTAACAAGGTTAGAAAATGGCGCATTCACGGAGGGGAGAAAATACAGCGTGTTTCAGAAAAATGTATACACACTTTGAACTGTTATAGAAAATTTATTTCCCGTTCTACAAGGTTAAATTTCTGGGAGAAAGTAATGTTATATTTCTTCAACAGATGGCAGCAGAATAGATTCAACAATCGTCCAACAAACGTGCCATAATCATCCAACAATGAAAAGTACCAAATAATGCTTGCTCATTCCATATTCCCTGCCATTCGTGCATTATACAGTTTTATTACCAACAAGATGGCGCTCCACCGCACTGTCATGGACGTACGAGCATACCTGGACCAAAATTTGCTAAGGCAGTGGATAGGAAGCAGGGAGCCAATCGAGTTTCCTGTATGCTCTCCAGATCTAACACCGCTGGATTTCTTCTTATGGGGCCCACTAGAAGATGTGTACAAACGTAAACAACATAACTTAAGACATACTTTGGAATGAGATTCAAGTGATGTGTGCAGAAATCTCATTGGACACTTTGGTACGATGTACGGAATCAGTGGTGACTCGTACTCAGAAATGTATTGATGCTGAAAGCCATCATTTTGAACATTTGAACAATCACATTTTCATTAGAAAGCAATTTATTTTTCAAATTGGGCTTTAAGCTTTCCATTTCCAGAAATTCAACCTTGTAGAATGGAAAACAGATTTTCTATGACACTTCAAAGTGTGTATACATTTTTCTGAAGCACTCTGTAATAAGGGAGTGGAAGTTCTGTAAGAATTAGATTAAAATTACTGCATTAATTGTTATCATGAATAAGAACAATATTTATTACCATACAAAAGGATTACCACACAACTTTTTATTTATTTTTATCTACAGTCGAACCTCGATAAGTCAAACCCCCATTACTCGAATTTTCGATTTTTCGAAGTAATTTATATTTCCCGAACAAAATCCCCACAATTACAATTATAATTGGTCTCTTTAAGTCGAATTTCTACAACTCAAACTTTTTGATATCTCGAAGCTTAAATTATATCTTTGACACTAAATGAATTCTATAACTCGAATACTTATTTCTAAGGTCATAATAATATCATAAAGATTCGTTGCAATATAAGATAATGAATTACTGAATACAGCGCGAAGTTTAGAGCAAACTTCCTAGTTCTTGTAATTTTACAACCCCAACTAAGAATGTTGTTAGCTGGTCAGGTATTGGACGAGGGTATGGCATTGAATGGAAAACAAGGAAGTTGGCACATTGACCTTGGCAATTTTTACTGTCCGTGAATAACACTCTTCACAGATGCAGTTTCAGATGGGGGTGTTTCATTGTCTAAAATTGCTAGGGGGAAAGAAAGAAAAACCTTGAAGATTCAGCAGTAGCTTTGTGTTAAACAGCATGTTTAGTTAACACAAACTGTAATGGAAAGAAACAAGCGATCTACCAACACTCCAGAGCCCGAAGTGTGGTCTACCTTCCAGTAGCAGCAAAAAAACTACAAGGTGTTCCTGGCGGTGAATTTCGAAGTTATTGTTGCATCAGATGAAGACATAGTGAATGCAGTAAAGATCATGAAGATTCTGATGATGGAGAGGGAGACGAAGATGTAAACGCTACGAATTTTCAGTCAAGCATTCCAGGCGTTACAAATTCAAAGAATGTTTATAAATTTACAGCCATATATGAGTGTGTGTTTATGTCGAAAATAGTCAAAAACTTTGTGGAAGAAGCTCGAGAGAAGAAGTCAAGCAGAAGAAAATTACAGACTTCCTGAAGTTATAAAAATTTGCCTCCTTTACCAACAATACAGTATTTTGTTGTAATTTTAATTACGCTATATCATTAATTAGATTAAGAATTTTTTTTCTTTTATTAAGGCTAATGTTTTCATTCAAGAAAAGGTAAGACTGTTTAAGTGTAGTTTTTAGGCCTACAGCAATCACGTTCTCTACAACTCGAATTTTTGATAACTCGAATTTATTTTTGCATCCTATAATGTTTCGAGATATTGAGGCTCGACTGTATAATAGAGTATCACTTTCAAATCATAACTTTAAATCAAAACATGATATATTGTCATATACTATTAGGCTTTACCAGTATCTTCTTTAAACAAAAATAATAAATGCAGACAGTCAAATATGTCATCAATTACAACATTAATTACACCCCATGGATAGGACTCAAGAGTAACAGTAACGGAGGTGAAATTTTTCTCTATTTGTCAAACAGCTTGAGAACATTTGAGGTTACAAAATCCTATTTTTAGAGTTTAACTCTGCATTGCTTATTAGTATAATTTATAGCAAAAGTAAATATAAAAAATACAACTTTACTTTTGGGTGTAGGTTTCGAGTCCAAGGAAGACAGAAAGACTACAGTGCCATCTCTGTGGAAATAATAGAACTTTTATATACATCTCCTTTATAGATTATAACAACGCATTTGACTCCGTGGAACATAAATGTCTATTAGGAACATTACTTCAACAGGAGTTCCAACCAGTGGTCACGAGTGGCAAAAGACAGGGAAAGGTGGAAACTACTGGGTCACCCCTGACTACACATCAGAGACTAATGGAAGTGTGACAGTGTCGAACAAAAACTCCTTAGGACTTGCTCACTTAAAGAGTTAAAGTTTACTGAGGACAAGCAGGAGGCCATGGCCCTTATGGGATGTATTCACGGCTAATTTAATTAATTCATTCATTCATTGTTTCACGGAGGTGAGGTCTCACTTGGGGACAGGCATGTTTAGTGCAAAAATTGTCTTTACAAAATGATATATTTGCTTTTCAGCTATTAATGACTCATTTTTTGAGCTGTTTGTTCATGTTATAACACTAAAATGGAATTAAAGTTAAAGTCTGTTGAATTATGAAAGAATGAAAATGACAAGTAAGCATGGGGACATGACATGGAGGTGAGATCTCACATACTGTGCCCTAAAATGCAGAAAATTGTAACTTTTGTTTAAAAAGTGGACTATGGGATCAAATAGACCTTATTTCAATCTAACTTATCATAATAATTCATAATCCACAAATACTTATTTTACACCAGAAAATCAAATGTGACATGAATCTGCCCATTTTTTTGGAGAATGACCCTTTAGTTAATGTGAATAAATTTAAAAAAAAAAACATTAGATTTGAGACAGATCTAAATCAACAGAAAGAAGAAGACAAGGAAAAGAGAACTATCTACCAACCAACCGTAACTTGTTTTTTCATGTATGTAGGAAATAGGGATTTGCCTTTAAAGTGTTCTATTTTATCCCTTAAATGCACGAACTCAGTTTTCCACACCAAATATAAATTCGTGGTGGACTGCAAAGAAAACAGGCAATGACAAGGCTCATTCTATTACTTTATAAATAAATAGTTATTAACGTACCACGACAATTGTGATTATGTCTAAATCACAGACCAGATCAGAATACAGGAAATAAGTGTTTCCACAATGACAGCATAAATGGGAAAAGGGTGAAAAAACCATAGCCCCCCCCCCAAAAAAACACTATGACGTAAAATACGCAAGTATGAATATGCACTAGATGTAGACTGCAAGATGCGAAAGGTTCGGTACAGCTTGATTACTCTATTAGCCAGTGTGCAATACAGGGTCTCGCTTCTCATTGGCTGCTTTTTGTAGCCAACCGTGGAAGAGAGCTACAGAGACATTGTTCAGCTGACCAGCACCCCATTCACAATAACACAGACAAACTTTGAGAAACAATACACCAGACAAAGGGAGGACAACTTTTACTTTCTCTATCCGTCTTGTAGTTAGCGTTGCTGACTACAGGTCCGTCGGCCCGGGTTTGATCCCCGGTACCTCCTCGGATTTTTCTGAGATAGGGA
This sequence comes from Ectobius pallidus, assembly GCA_964059195.1. Lineage (NCBI taxonomy): Eukaryota > Metazoa > Arthropoda > Insecta > Blattodea > Ectobiidae > Ectobius > Ectobius pallidus. The sequence goes on from CAXKWD010000006.1 coordinate 119,313,976, forward strand.
GGTCTGGTAAGGGTGCACTCAGCCTCGTGATTCAAATTGAGGAGCTACTTGATAGAGAAGCAGCGGCTCCGGTCATGGAAACCACCATTAACAGCCGTGGGTGTTGCTTGAAAGATTTAAGATATAAGCAAATTATTTTAGCTAAGATATTAAAATAAAAATTTCTAATTGATATCTCATCTAAAGCCCTATAGGCGATTTATTCAATGAGCAGTTCATAACAATGAAACAAAAGATAAATGCTAGCAATTATGGCTAACTTTGAAGATAAAATTAATGTTAAATTAATGTGACTAGACTATTTTTCATTTTTTACACACCTTACTTGTTTATGTGCAAGTATTAATGTATTGTTTACAGATTGGAGGTGGTTTCGCTGTGCTGTAACATTATAACCTGTATGGCCATGCTAAAGCTACGGTACAACCTGCATGTTCAGTGAACATCATCAATTGCCAGTGCATTCTGTCAAATCGGCATTTGTTATGTGATTGTAAATGACTGTATAATGGTGAATCTAATTACTTAGCTAAATTTCGGCTTCTCTGATATTTGTCAAAATTGGAGAAAGTGCGATAGTTTTCCATGAAAATTCAGACTAAGAAAGGAGTCATGCAAATTCCCAAGTAGAAGTATAAATAGCCTTCATTAAAAAAATCTGTAGTTTTTCTTGTGGTATAGAACTTCTTCCCAACAATTAATGTACTTTTTTCAAGTGTTTAATTTTACCCGCTTAATTTCCAGATATTTGGTTGTATGAAGACAGAATGAATCAATTTATGCAATAACATTTCTGATTTACCGAGATATAAGGCCAACTTTTGCTTACTCGGAACAGGATTCTTCCTTACCTCTGACATTTCCTGTCAAGTGAAACACCACCATGGCTCGGATTCCACATAAAGCTATAGTTCCCAGTTACCGAAGAAAAACCTAAAGCAATCGTTAATCCACAATAATGGGAGTTTCTCTCGGCTAGCCACCACTCTCACGAGAACAGGTTCATAGAAATGGGACATTGGTGTCAATAAGAGCTTAATTGAATCCACTTTAATTTAATGGGGAACTGTGCCATGTACTTGTACCATAAGTAGGGTAAAGTCCAATCATGAAATACCATGTCGAGTTTTCTACAAAAATATAAGTTTTCTCTGAATATAAAAATGCTATTTCAGAAATCTGTTTGGGTGCGTGAATACCATAGCTCGTTCTAATAAAAAAAATTAAGTTTATTTTATGTGCGTTTTGGGAATGCAACACAAAGATTAACGACTTTTCCTTACATTTACTACCTATCACTCTAGTATGAAGGAAATTTAATATCTCGTGATTTTCTCTAAAACTGTTGTAACGATTTTGTTGTGTTCAGAAGATGAACATTCTGAGGGCTAGACTTTTATTTAAAACATTCGTTCATAAAAAGTCCCTGAAGGGTAGTTATAAGACAGACATTGGTCATAAAAACTTTGGATAATACAGAGAGAGGCTGAGGCAATTGAATACACACTCCTTGCAATGTGGCCTCTTATTTTATATCAGGGTGTATTCTCCATGCTTAGGGTAAAGAAAGTTATGTGATTGTATTTTATTAGTTTTTACAACTCCTTTACATCAGGATGATTTAATTTTTCACTCAATAATTTTTACTAATAGCTAAAACTTTTATATCAATCGCATTTGTCAATTAATCCTCTTATTTCATACCCGAACTTAGGTTTGAAGTCAATCTTGGTGAATAATAGGACTTTGAACGAGGCTTAGGTAACTAAATGCACACTACTGCAATAGAGCCAGATTATATTAAGAGTAGAGGAAGTCACGTGATTTGCTTAGTAATGAGGAATGAGAAACTGTTAACACGGGAATAGTTAATCCATCACAACACACGATGTTGCTGCCATCTGCTTACAGATGTAATAACTAATATTGCCACGTGGGACACTAATATTCAACGAAGTTGTGGGTGTATCTCTTCCCTCATCTTATGCACAGGAATAGTAAATATTCAGCGTCTTATACACAAGTGTTTTGTATAATTTTAACTTTGTCTGGACACATTTTCATACATTTTTGTACACTTATTCTGCAGGAGTTTTGTTTAAAATTGATCTAAAAAGCCATTTGTATGATTTTTTGTTTATTTAAAAAAAAAGTAAACATCATCTATTAAACATGTTATCATCTAAAGCAGGGCATGTGGTCCCGCAACCTCATTTTTTTTGGCTTCTAAATGTATAAATTACCATCAAATATGAAATTTATAAAGTCAAAATATAGATGTTCCCTCTCTGATAAGTCACTTACACAGTTGCTTCGTTTATCAACAACAAATATTAAAGTTAATATTGATGCATTAGTTTGTGAAAACATACATCCTCAAATTTCCTACTAGTTTTTTTGTAATTTGATATTTTTTTAATAAATTAAAATAATAGACAAACACATTTTTTCTTTGTATACCATACCTATTAAAACTCACTGACAAAGTTGCATACAAAGTATTTCATAATGCGGCTCTCCAAACCGCATTTTCTTTAAAGCGGCCCTTGGGGAACTTGCAGTTGGACAGCCCTGATCTAAAGTAAGGAAGATAATTGCCACTTAAATTTTTATTTTTAAGGGTGGACCTCATTGGGCATTCTATCTAGATTATTTTTTAGATTTGCATTGCAATTGTTACTTTATTTTCAAATATGTTTTATTTTCCAGTTAATTTTTTAACCAATCTTTACTATTCAGCTCCATCCTTTGTAGATTAATCCAAACCAAACTATGCAACATTTCAAAATCAGGCAAATATTTTAGATATTACTTACTTACTCAATGACAATGGACAATTCCTAAGCAAGCTAAAGGAATATTACCTATTTTATGGTACCTGGAGGTTCATTGCCCCCCTTACCTGAGCCCGCCATTCAACTCTATTCTGTGCTAACTCCATCCAACCATTAAGAAATACATATATACAATGGATCTTTAACTATAGACAATGGAAAAAGGACTATATGTGAATATCCATCCAACCATCCCTCGCAAATCCTACTTCCCTTAAATCTATTATAATTTGTCCTCCCACCTACGTCTAGGTCTTCTAAGTGGTCTCTTCCATTCGGGTCTCCCAGTCAATATTTTTTAGATATGTCCAGCCCAGTTAATCCTCCATGCCTTACTATACCCGGTGAAGAGTCCAGGTTATGAAGCTCGTTGTTATGCAGTTATCTCTGGTCCCCATTTTCATCTCTCTTATGTCCGAATATTTTCATCAGCCCCCTCTCAGATTATGATCTTCCTGGTATTACCTATTTAGACATTACCTTTTTTAAATTAGAACTGAAACTTCAGATAAACGAGTCTCAAGTTATGATATCCACTTTTACTTAATCCTCCAAATACCGTTATTAAATGGAATTTTGTCTGAAAATTTAGAATTGTGTATAGAGGCATACTCTATCACTTGATATGATAAAAAAACTTTTTTTTGCTAATATTTCCTAGCGTATGAGTCCCTTAAGGGGGTAATGAGTGAAACTTATATTTTGTATATTTTTAAAGCTACGTTCTTGATTTTCGTACACATCGTGGTGCAACAGATAAAGCTGGGAAGAAAGTTTCATAGTTATTCAAAAATTAAAATGGAAAAATTTGTATTTACAAAACGAAAATTTTTTCAGTAAGATACCTTAACGTTTTTTATAGGACCAACGGAGTATTTAGAGAAATATCACGCATTTCTTTTCTGCATCTTCACTACAAATGGAGAAGAAAATAAATATCCAATGCAAGTCTGAAGTTTAAGAAAAATCATGATAACCACACATTTTTTAAAATTGTAAAACAAAAACCCATGCGCTATTTTGTTGGTTATACCCCATACAACTTACAGACAACTCCTTGTGTTGAATCTGTAGAACTCATTTAGTTCTGAATAGTTACAAATAGATTGAAATATAAGTTTTGGAAAATGACTTTAAACCTTTGCATGTGTAGATGCAGCCTCACACCTGTTTTCTTAACTAATTACGGAGGCTTAAAAGTGTGTGAGGACCTGGAACTTAGCCAACATATAAAATAAGAAACAAAGTATATTTTAACACAAAAAACAAATAATGCCAAGTTCAACCAGAAAGGGTTAACATTTCACCGATTACCCCTTAAGGGGGAGGCATTTATAAAATCATTATAAGCATACAGGAAAATTTAATTTTCGTTCATTATAGCAACAAATTAGGGGACACACTACTAAAGAAAACCTTAAATTTTTTTTTTTTTTTTTTTGTAAATTTTAATTCTTAATACATGTTTCATGTTGCAAAGTGGTATCCATATAATGCAATAGCAAGTTGTTAAGAAGTTGAATCGGCCTACATGGCTAGAACAGTTGAGAAGTGGCGTGGCACTAGTATATTGTTATTATATCTTAGTTTAACAATTCAACTTCATTAATTGACACACATACTAGGATGAAGCAATGCTAATTTCCTTGATGGAATGCTTCAACTGCATTGGCAGCCGTTTCAACTGCTTAGGCAACCATCTTCAGCAACTGACTCCCATGTGGGCACAACCATATTTGTATAACAAATATACAAACAAACACACAACACAACTTCAACAACTACAGTTCAAATCACATGCACTATACTACAAAACTGTACACAAACATTTTCCTGACCACATGGAAGTCAGTTGCTGAAATTGGCTACCTATGCAATTAAAAATGCTCCGAGGTAATACAAACACACACAGTGTAATTACTCAGGTAGCATCTTGCATTCACATTCATATGCACGAATTTAAATTAATTTTTCCACCAAAATATACTTTTATAATATAATTTTAATTTCTTAAAACAATGTTTCTGAATACAGTAAGCAGTACCAACCCCCTTGGTCAAAGTGAATGAATGGCCAAATTCACAGGTTGATAAAATTAAATTTAAATATTAAAAGTGTTATTTTAATTAACAATTAATAAAACACTAAAATATTTATTTTTAAGGCTATTACAGCCAATTAATTAGTTGAAAGATTGACTTTGTGTCTTATGTCTACTTTATAATTGAAGAGCGTTTTTTCAAAAGCAGATATCTACATGGATGGCTCAGTGCCAGCCTTTGTTCTAAGTGCCATCAAGAAAAATGCTAATATTTGTGTGTATTGACCAGCGAAGATCGTATTTTATCTACGCCAAACATGACTAGCAGCCATTACTGTGTCTGTAACTGATACAGCAAGGCTGTTTATCATGTTTGGCTTAGATAGAATATGATCTTTGCTGGTCAATACACACAAATATTAGCACTTTTCTTGATGGCACTTAGTCACCTCTGGCACTGAGCCATCCATGTAGATATCGGCTTTTGAAAAAACGCTCTTCAATTAGAAAAAAAGATTAGCCTCATAAGAAAATAGTCCCACAAATTAATAGAATGTCTCCTTAAACAATGTGGTTATATGACACAAAGAACTGATTGGCTGATTGGCAGGCAATGAAAAATTATTCAATTTTTTTCTCCATTTCCAGTAAAGCAAAATTTAAAACTTTTCGGTCTTCAAGATGAAATATCTCAGACACTACTAAATATAAATTTCATTACATTTGCATGGAATCTTTAAGATCTTCTAGTGAACAATTCTAAAATAAGATTTCTAAATTTTAGATGATTAAATTAATTTCAGGTTGCCCCAAAGGCTTAGGCAGATTTTGAAGTTATTATTTGTGTAAGATTTTGATCATGTCTATAAGATTTACAACAGTTATGAACATGCTTGAAATTGTATCTACTAAGAGAGTAATATAGTTTTGTTCTTTGACCTCTTTTTGGTCACCCCTTGTAGCAAGGGTTGCTCGTATAAACAAAATTTCAAGAGGAAAGATTTAAATAATATTTACTAGGTTTAGAAGAACTTTGAGTGGATTTGGTACCGTACCTAATAAGGTAGTTACGATTTTTTTTGTTCTTCAGCCCCTCTTTTCACACACCTTGAGCTAATGGCTGGCACTTGAACATTAAACACATGAAGTATATTTTTTTTATAATATGAGAGTTACCGTGAATTTTCTGTTTTTCAAGAAACCTTCCCAATTTCTACACCCGCCCATTAAAGAGCTCTACAAAATGATCCGTCTCTATTATATTACGTATCAGTCTGTAATTAATTTGTGGAGAATTAAGGCAGTTATGTCCATAAGAGAGTTATATAGCCTGCGTGTGTGTTTATATATATATATATATATATATATATATATATATATACAGTCAACCCTCGATATAATGGCACCATCCGTTCTCTTAAGATTTAGTGGCACAAAGCGAGGGTAGCACTAAAACTAAATTTAATTTTTGAAATAAAAATGGCATAATACTATATTTCCCATGAATCTCGAACTAACAGTTTCCCCCCCACAATAATGAAAAATGTGATGCAGTAGTCTTCTGCCTAGACTTTGGAAATCTTTCAATGCATTCACAAACTTCTCGTTTCTCTTGAAGTGTAACAACAACTCTCTTTATTTTAACAATCTTATGAGGAACTGTAGTCATATTAGCAACTTTCTATTGGAGTTATCTCGTGCGTTCCGCTGTTTGTAGCTTCCAACCACTGGTTTTTGCTTCGCGCTGGGAGTCTGACTGGTATTGTCTCAGTGAGTGCATCGTTTGGGACCTGCTCTGCGAACCTTGATTCTCTATTAACTGGCCCTCAGCTGGTTTTGAGAGACAGAAATTCATATAATTCAGCTTTAAATAAAATTAACTTTCAAATTTACTAAGGTCACAGTATTGCATTGTCATTCTTCTACTAATTAATGCAAATAATTTCGTAATCCCGTGTGGTACTCTCATGGAAATCCTTTGATTTTAATACCCAGAAACTATGTGGTAAACTTGTCCACTTATACTATTTTTAGCATGATATGTATCGCTGCAGCTGCTCTGTGTCTTTTTGTGTGAAAAGGATTTAAGTAACGTTGGCTAATGCTTGATCCGTGATATTTTCATTAATAATTTATATAATGGCTCTTATTAAGTTTTAGATTTCCTCACTCATACATCTAAGCATCAGTATTTCAATTTATTTGAATAAGTACTTGTAAACTATATGCTGTTATGAACTTGATCTTTAAGTTTTTTGTGTTTGGTTATATCGGATATAATAGCTACATAGTGTATATTCATTCTCTGCCTTATCATTAGTCTAATTGAATTATTCTTTGATCCTGAATTTCAATGTTTTTTTCTGGGGGGGGGGGGGACTTTTCTTATTAAATATTTGTGCATATTAACTTCTTTGGGTATTTTATATGATCAAGCATTAGCCAATGTGAGTTGAGCTGTCTTCTCTATAAGGTTTAGTTTTTTGCATAAGCTGACCCTTTTCCTGTTCGAAATATATTATGGATTATTCTGCTGCGTATTTATATATATATTCAAATATTTTTTCATAGAATTCACACTACAATTTATGTCGACTTTGGGGGTCTTTCCTTTAAGATAGCAGTTGATATCGTTGATGTGAACACTATTTCACATAATACAGTACTATTTTGCGCAGTCTCCAAACTTATCTCGCTTGCTTGTATGAAAAGATCCACTTTTATCACCGATAAGTAGTTTCAAGTAAAACTACACCATTGTGTGACTGCTGGAAATAAATTTAGGAAAAACTTAACTAAATCTTCATGATTTTTGGCGAAAATTAAAAATTTAATGTAGCAAAAATCAATTTCCATTGACATCTCTACACATAACATTATTATAATTCTGAAGTCCCAGCTAATGCAAGTCAACATTTAAGTTGTTTATTAAGTGCCACAATGGTACTTGATGAGATTGTGTGGGGGACAGGAAAATGTCTGTGTGTCTGTACATGCAATAACTCAAATACGTTTTATTGAATTTTCATGAAACTTGGTATATGCATTTAAAACGTCCATGGGAAGAAACCTATTGATTTTTTATCAAATCGGAGGACCGGTACCGGAGTAATGCCCAATTTGGTGCCTATTTTATGATAATATATTAGAAAGAATTGATCAAATGCAAATCAGTTATCATGACAGCATATTGTTTTACAGTGTTCATATACGGCTTTGAAAGTTGCAATACAGTTAGCCTTGACAAATAAGACTACCCACATATTCCTTCACATATACTTATTAAACTAGACCTTTGTTCTTCTGTAAGCCCTGCTCTCTCTTTTAAAAATCCAAAATTTTTTAAAATCACAAAAACTTTGTTTTTATAAATTTATAACGGCAGTATTTTGGCACAGAACTGTTTGAAACAATATTTTCACATTATGAACAGTATTTCGTGAATCTGTTACTAGTTATCTCTACTAACGAAACATCAAACTCTAAACAGTATTTTTTAATGAAGTATAATTGGTAGGGGGAACTAAAGAAAGAAATACGGGGTTGGTAGATAGAATTCTCTCCTCATCTAATGTGTTACACACTTATTGTCATCTCTGTTATGGCGACTATATCTACTGGAGATCTCTTCTTCTGCTGAGGTGGAGACATATTACAATACACAACCTACCTTGCTGTCTTGCTCCATGATTCCGTTGATCTGTGCAGAAGTTGCTCCATGCAAGCTTTCTCCATGCATCCGTTGCACCTCATTGTATAAGACGCTTTATGTGTGTGTTGTTCGAGTCCTTGCCTAAAAGAGAAAAAATTCAGAGACTGAAAATACTGGCGAGTGGTTATTAGATAGTAAATAGAAACAAAAAAAATAGGAAGTAAAATAAAATGGAAAATTGATAACTTCAGCTCAACAATATTTATTTTTTGCCTTGGCCTTTTGATACTTTTCCACCATCTTCACAGCATCTTGTTATGCAGATGTAGATGTATTGATAATTAATAGTAATTATGCAATGACCCTAAAGTGGCATTAATTAAGAAATGGGTATGTTTATTAAACAAGCAATGTGAGTTTCATAATTTTCATACGAGTATCTTAATTACCATTAGAGGCAAGTTGCATACGACTGAATTTGCTCGAGACCATAAGTGTAAGTTTTGAGATTTTAGATTCAAAACAAAATTGGCTGAACTATGGAATGCATTTACCATAAAATATTATAATGTGGGTCAATCCATATCAAATCAACCAATGAGAGTTGCTAACTTATTTTATTTTATTTTTAAGTATATATTTTCTGTTTCTATGTGTATCTAGGAGTACAAAACAATTTTTTTCACATTTTTATCGCTAACGTTTTGGCAACTAGTGGCCATTTTTCTTAGAAGGATCTGGATCTGTCATTTTTTGCATTTTCAAAGGTTAACGGTAAGTTAAATAACTATTTTATTTATGAAGATATCAACTTGAAGTAAAAACCCTCTTAATCTACAAGAAACAGTCTACAATTCATGTTATGACCAAAAATTTGTTAGGTCTTAAGGAAATAAACTAAAACTTTGTTAGAAAATGCAGTTTCGATTAGAAAAAATTAACAACTTTATAAAACTTTTTTCATAGAAGGGATGAAAATACATGTTTAATATTCCAATATTAATATTTAATAAAATAGGTCAGCAACAAATTATTTTATTATTGGTTGATTTCATATGGATTGACCCAATGCTCATTCCTCTACAGATGTAAGTGTAATATTCAATGTGTATTTTCAGAATAAATCCTACAGAGTCTAGACCTGATTGGAATATAAAGAAAAGAGGGAAATGTCCATCGCTTTTGTAGGAGGTAATAAAGCAAATTTAGTAAAGTCTGAGCGAGTGAGGTGTGCGATTGGCTGAATTCAAACTCATAAGTAGGGTTCGGATGTTCATGACAGGTATTAATTTTGTCCTGAACTCCAGTCTCGCCACAAACACAAATTAAACACGAATTGCACACTTGTTATCGGTAAAAATCAATTTCTGCATAAACCTTGCTTTATTGCTTAAATTAAACATTTAGATATATATATAATCAATAAGAATATTCTTCTTCACACATATTTTGTAAGTCAAAACTTACCAAAAGGACGATCGTTTCGGTGAGTGACTTCTCACCATCATCAGCTGTTCTCAACTGTCGTGTTTCCTTCTTTATCCACCAGATGTCCTCCATGTAGTAGAAATTTAGCAATGAGGTCATTGTCCTCATTGCTAAATTTCTACTACATGGGGGACATCTGGTGGATAAAGAAGGAAACACGACAGTTGAGAACAGCTGATGATGGTGAGAAGTCACTCACCGAAACGATCGTCCTTTTGGTAAGTTTTGACTTACAAAATATGTGTGAAGAAGAATATTCTTATTGATTATATATAATATACACTTCACAATGTTTTCCCGATTAATTTAATTAAATATTTAGGGCCGATTGTATAAACAGTTTGATCTCGGATCAGAGACTAAATTGATCTCAGTTCACGCTGAACTCGGAAATTTTTGTTGTATAAACGCTAATCTGAGATCAATTCGCACTGAACTAGGATCAATTTTGACTGGAGAAATTTCTCCGATCAAACTAGTTGATCTCAGTTCAAGGGGCTGTTTTCGTATTTGAGACATAAGATTAGCTCATTATAAACATAATATTAGGCCTACCTGTGTGGTTACGATAAATATAAAGAAAATACACAAAAGACAACTTCATACATTTCTAGCTATAACGTAGTTGTGCGTGCATTTCTAGCTATAAAGTAGTTGTGCGTATATAGGCTATGTTTTAGGCTCCTTATAATGCAGTGTAACATAACTCTACAGCATAACCTGTACGTTATTATTATGTTGCACTATTTACTATAATACGAAAATAACCCTTGCACCACAATTGCAACTAATACGAAATTATCAATCTTCGCCATTTCATGCAGCTCCTAATCTTAAACACAGGAATTCTCGCTTATCACCTCAATGTTCACTTGATGGCATAGTGGTAAAACGAGTGGCTGTCATGCTAGCGATCCCGTGCTCGAATCTCCTTGGGTTCAATTTTTTTATTGTAGGAATAGGTAGGTAGGGTAAAGGAGAAAAGAGATTGAATAGTAGAAAGGGGGAAAAATAAAAAATGTCCATATTTTCAACGCTGCTAAACGAGAGACAGTTAGGAGATTATGGTGGAACTACTAGGAAATCCCAAGTGGGAGGATCTTAAGGGGCGACCTGTTTTTGGATTTTCCCCAAATGCTTTCTTCGTTATCTTTCTTTATGTGACCTATTAACTCTTTCAGAACTGATATTTTACATTGTAATAAGGCAGTCATGAGGTAAAAACTTCAGTGGACTATTAAGTTTAAAATCGATAGAGAAAAGTTCAGTGGAATAGGCTACCTGGTTTCCACGAATGACAAACATAACAGATGAACAAAAATTCCTTAAGTTTTACGTCTCCGCTCTTATACAATTCATGAGACGAAGCATTTATACGTCCTTAGCCGTGCAAATGTTAAGCCGATTTATAACGCCAGGAATGAAATTACCAGAACATTTTTCATCGCATTTTGCTCTTGCACGGATATTCGCATACGTCTTTTTGGATTCTACAATATCTTTATATTTTCCCAAGACAATTTCAATTAGGAACGATCCTTTTTCTGCTTAATTTTGATAACACATTTCGCATAACACAGTCTAAATACGGAGGAAAACAGAATAACAATGCTCTCGTCACGCAGTACTCATCTGTTTCTGCGATGTTGCCAAGCGCTCATGTATGAACTAGGATCAAAATGGAACTTCGATTAGTTGATCTTAGATCAGTGTTATACAATACGACTCGAGCCTGAACTCAGATCATTTTCTGAACTTAGATCATAATTGATCTCCAGTCAGTGATGTTTATACAATCGGCCCTTAGAGTTTATTGCTCTATATAATGGGAGAAACGACAGAAAGTAACTACTTCAAATTAAAAATACTGTATTGCTTTTAAATATGAAATGGAGGAAAGAAGACCTGAAAATGGTAAAAACAAAAAATGGATTCTAAAAAAAAGACCTAAAAATATGAATTGGAGGGGGAAAAACCCTAAAATGGTCAAAGAAATTAATTCTAAAAAAGACCTAAAAATAAAAAATGGTGAAATGATCTTAAAGAATACCATTTTTAAAATCTAGGAGTCATGATTAGAATATCTGCACTAGTGGGCAACGTAAACCCCTGTTCAAAGTAAAAAATTCTGTAACTCCCTTTGGGTTTTGATGTGTGTCTTTCTCCCCCATGTCCAGCCCATTTCATCCTCTGTGATTCAATTACCCTTAGAACAGTACAGGTTGTAAAGTTAATAATTTTTCGCTCTTAAACCATCCTAGTTATAAAACTATAAAACAATGTGTTTGATAAATAATTTTTATTGAAAATATATAAAAATCAACAAACAGTTAACATTTTAATCAAAGAAATTAGATCTTCAAATTCTGACTTACCAGGCAATTAGAACAGCTGCTTGTGATCACGACTTGCTGATGAATCTTCCAAAACCACTGTTGAAATACTGACAACAGCATCATGACTTTGTCGGACTTGAAGAAATTTCAAACTTCCAACGAAATAGTACAGCAACTGAAAATTAAACAAAAAAGTTATACACTCACATCACTTTCTCTATTGTCAGAACACATAATACAATTTCTCGCTTCACAGTCTGATATAGTATATGAGGTAAATTAAAACAAATAAATACTTCATAACCAAAATAAAATAGGTAAACTGATATAACAAAGTGCCAGAATGCTTTTGTTTAATCAGTGATAATTGCAATTATGATATGCAGAAAATAAGATATTTTTGTTATCGATTTCAAAGTTAAGCTCCAGATCGATTTATTAAGCAGGGCTTACGGAAGAACAAAGGTCTGAAGTTTGATAAGCATATGTGAAGGGATATGTGGGTATTGTTATTTGTTAAAGCTACCTGTATTGCAACTTCCAAAGCCGTATATGAACACTGTAAAACAATATGTTGTCTTGAGAACTGATTTGCATTTGATAAATTCTTTCTAATATATTACCATAAAATAGGTCAACCGATTTGATCCAACATCAATACGCTTCTTCCCATGGATGCTTATACCAAGTTTCATGAAAATCTGATAAAGCTTATTTATCACGCATAAAGACACACGGCCAGACATTTTCCATTCACCACACAATGTCAGAAAGTACCATTCTGCCACTTAATAAACATTTCCCTTGCATATAAACAAAGTTAAATACCTTCCAGTGGGGAGGGGGAGGGGGGAAGGAAAAAAAAGATTCAACATAGGGTACATAATGAAGGAAAAAATTTGGTGGTTTGATACAAAAAGTCTAATTGTTAACAAAGAAAAACTATAGCAAGCTCCTCCCCCAAAATCCTGTACCAGGATAGTTCAATCTATAATAATAAAAGTGTTTTTCTCTTTGTGCATGATGCCCAGCAAAATCTACTGCATGGAGAGATCTGAAATTTTCAACATAGATGGAATGAAGGATGGCCGAATACACCTCGAAGTCAGATTTTTCATTTTTGCTTTTGTTCGCGAGTTATGAGTAAAAAAAATGGCTAAAGATCCAGGAACAGGAATTGTTTTAATTTAAGGATATTAAGAAGATACAGATTTTACTGGACTTTTTAAATTTTACATTACCGGTAGCCAAAAATCTAATGCACATTACATATTATTATAGGCCTATATATATATATCTATACACTGGGTCTTATAGCGCTACGATACACAGATAGTTCCAAACCGTTGTTCAGCGATATGAAAATATGTTCTTGGATCTCATGGGTTTTGTCCTCACAACATTGACTTTAGTCTTGTGTAACAAGCACTCAGTCGAACAGAACTTAAGACAAATTCACAAGTCTTTTCATTTTCCATGTCACATAATACAGTAAAACCCATTTTTACACTTCTCAAGGGACTGAAGCAAAAAAGCGTAAATGGCAAGAAGTGTAAATTGCAGGATGTGCAAAATTTAATACATGAAAATAAATATAGGCTAGGTACCTATGTACAGGTAGGGGGGGGGGGGGAAAGCGAGACTCTTGTAGCTGATTTCAGAGCCTTGTTCACACCAGTGTCCGTGCATATTCCTTAGACCTGTGTAATTGGACAATGACAGCACGTTTGACTGGTAAGTAACACGTCCTTGGTTTGAATCCTGCCAAGGAAGAAATTTTTTGTTTCCTTAATGTACATTGTTTTCCCACTGCTTTTCGATTGTCACAATAATTAAAGGATTATCCCCAGTAAATGAATTTTACTAGCTTATTTTCTAATGGGTTTTGAAATGGGCTAAGTCAACAGTCGACACTAGAACAAATTTCAATATATTCCTTGCTATCCTGTGAATGCTGCTAGGCATCACAGTGGCTCATACCGGCAACTTCTTAGATATTTTAAACTTTAAAATTCACTTCACGGTATATCTTCCCAACTCAAATTGTTGGGTATTTTAGTCGGTCCGCTTTTTTTCCCCCTACCTGTACATTTATTTTATCTATCTAAAATATGTCGCACAATATATAATATTCTCCTTGTTGCATCCCACATATGAAATGAATAAATAATTGCTCTGACTATTTGATAGATCTAGATAGTATTCAAAGTTGAGGCAGAGTGTTCAAGCTCTTTCGCTAACTGAACACATGTTCTGACATGTTAAACAATAAGACAAAGAATTTCCGACTTTTCTTGCAAAGAAATGAATTTTCTATTGTTTTTCTTCAACACCATGATACCACCAAGAATCATGCATTACAAAAACACCGGTATTGCTTCAAATCACCATGAATTACGTTACATGAATAACTAGAGTATAATAAAACGTGTTAAATTGAACCCACACAAAAGAAACAAACTTCACACAGACTAATGCAAATAGCTACTGACACCGCATCTGAGAGAGTTGGCAACATAGCAGAAAATTTAGTTAAGGGAAAGTAGTTCATCGTAAATCAATGCTGCCAATGGAGAAAATATGTAAATGGCAGGAAATACAACTGTTTGAAAGTTGTTAATGGCAGGAACGCTACATATTGGTATAGGATAAAAGACGGAACCAGTGGAAAATGACGTAAATGGCAGGAATGTAAAAAGGGGTTTTTACTATATATAGAAATCAAATAATTTAAGTAATCTTCCAATTTTGACTTACCTAATAGTTAGAGCTGCCAACACATGGCTTCAGTTAAGTGTCCTACTTCTGAGAACTGTTGACTGCCAACAGCATCTTGTCTTGGAGCAGGCTTGAAGACATCTAAACCTCCCAAGGAAGTGCAGCATCTGAAACCAAAGAGAAAAAGTCATGTGAAACAAATAACTTCCTTTGCCCATTTCACAGATATAACATAACGTACTAGCAGGTGTCCAAGGCTTCACCCGCAATTATTTACTCAATTGATAAATGTTTTGTTTAAATCATTTATTTAACACATGAATAATTAAAGCATATACAGGGTGTTAACGAATAACACCGAAATATTTTACCTGTGTATAGAGGGGACATAGACAAGCAACTTTTATTAAGACATTTTTGCTCTAAGGCGTAAAATGTGTATGCTACAGGGCATTAAAGTCCTTAAAATTTGGTGCTTATAACTCAATAATTGAGCGAAATAGGGTTAAAATTTTCATTAAATTGACTTCATGTCTTCTTAGCGATCGATAAAAACCTGATTCTTAATAATTCATCAACAGCTATACCATAATTTAGAATTTTCATAATCTGCAAAATTTACTGACTAATCACATGATTACCCGCCACTGCATAATGTTTTTATTCCTAATTCCAGACCTAACAAAAATATTTCGTTTGTCATTTTTTTCCCTCAGAGTTGTAAGATATCGATCGTAATTTTTTACAATTTTCCCGACCACTACACAATATTCACTGTTCCTTTGTTTCCCATCATTTCAAGTATTAGAAGTCAGTGGCGTGCATATCCTTGGGAGATTTTATGTTTTAACAGGAAGAATTGAATCCATAGAGGAAATATCTCATAATAAAAATTGCTTGTCTATGTCCCCTCTATACACAGGTCAAATATTTCGGTGTTATTCATTAACACCCTGTATATATATACAGACATAGTTTTTACATAAATTGCAGGAATTACATAATTTTATTCTTAACTATCTTAAAAGGCCCGGCATTGCTCGGGTCTTGTATTTTGTAAATTCGAAAATAAGTTATGATGGACTTTCAATTTTCAAACTAGCTCTTTATGCAAGTATTTAGAATTTGAAATGAGGAAGAACGACTTATCACACTCAAACTATTCCCCCAGAAAAAGCTAGATATAGCTTTTTACAGCTTATAGCAGATATAGCTCGAACCAGGTCAGATGCAAGTCATCGCATGTGGCTTAGCCGCTGCACAGCTAATCCGCGAATGGAGAGAGTTGCTGAAAGTGTTATGCTGCGCGTGTAAGACAGCGAGAATTCAGCTGGCTGTTACCATGCACATTATTTTTAATTCTTTTATGATATGTAAAGTTAATTATAACTGGTTAATTAACAATAAAACTGGCAAAATTAATTTTATATTTGGGCCTATAGATTTTTTTTGTTTAAATTTCCTTTCCAAAAATTTGGGTACAGGTATTATTCAGAAAGGGTAGGATTTCGGTATATACGGTATATAATTTAAGGTGAACTTCAAATTTTGACCTACCCAACAATTAGAATAGCCAAACACCCAGCTGAACAATCGGGCTCTCAGTGAAGTTCTGTGTTCTACTTCTGAAGATTTCGGACTACGACTTGGTGGTGACCTTTCTGACATCAGTGTTGGACGAACGCCTCAAACTTTCCATAGAATGCTGAGTAGGCAATTGAAACCAAAGAAAAAATTGTGTGAAACACTCACATAATTTCCTCTATCCACAATATATCTCAGCATAGAGAACACTGCTGTATTGCAGTCAGTTGTTTCAACCTCATTCAAAGAAGTTATTATGTGATGCAACTCCAAATCTAAGTTATTAGTGTATAAATTAATAAGGTAAAATCGCATTGTAGGGGGACCCACTTTTAAAAACAACTTTCTTTTCATAAAACACCTATTTTGTTATACATAGTTCTCTTGAGAGGAGATGTCTCGACGAATAATTTAGTCTGACCCACCTGCCCTAAATGATACACTTTCTTTTATAACACAATCTAGCGAAAAGTAGCATGAACTCCATATTTTTATCTCTGTATGATAAAGAAAGTCTTGAAATTATTTCAATACAAATGTATTATCTGCAATATCGAGAAAACCAAATTTATGACCTTTGAACTTAGAAGTGGAAACCCTTCAACTGAAATTAATCTAGTAATAAAAGGTGAACCTGTCAATGAGGTCAATAAGCATAAATTTTTGGGTCTTGTAGTAGACAGACATTTAACTTGGGCCAATCACATAGACCACATATGCAACAAAGTCAGTAGTAGTAGTAGTAGTAGCAAACTGCGGATTGCATAACAGAGCCGATATCGCAGAATTACCACCCAACACAGAGAGGTCCGTGGGTTCAATCGCAAAAGCCCACACCAATCCAACAAACAACTGAGGAGGCCAATCCCAAATCGCAAGAGGTAGAAACATGTTTTATCGAGAACTCACAGGAGATAGAAGAAGAAGTTGAAGAATCAGGAGAATGGCAAGCCCAAAGACGCAAAAGGCGAAACAGCAGAAAATTAATAATCGGCAGAAAACAAGAAACAAATGATGAGATGAGAGCAGCAGAATGTAAAATGTGGCTATACGTAGGCAGAGTACATGAAACAGCAACTGTAGAAACTATCACAAGCTTCCTCCAAAGAAGCGGAATAACAGGAGAAATCGAATGTGAACAACTCCAGACAAAATGGAAAAACAAGGCCTTCAAGCTAGGAATACCTTTCGATCACTACGACAAGACTCAAGAAGGAGAATTCTGGCCACACGGCCTGATAATCAGACGGTACAATTTTCAGAGGACAAGAGGAGAACCTCAAGCAGTCGACCTCAGAAACTATTAATCGTACCAGTAAGAGATACATGGACGCAAGCCTGAAACTACTGCTATGGAACATAGAAGGCCTAAAAAACGCAATTACAATGACACCAGTAAATACGTTTGAATTTTCGACGCCATCATTTTAACAGAAACATTCCTTGTAACAGACTGGACCTTCAATGATTTTTACTGCATCCATTCTCTGGCAGAGCAGGGTCCACTCGGCAGACCAAAAGGAGGCATTACATGCATGATCAAAGCAAAACTCTCACCTTTCGAGATCCTTCACAAATCGAAGAACATGCTACTAATAAAGACAAGAAGAGGCACTTTTGCATGCGCTTACTTCCAACCAGACTATAATGCAGAAACAATTATTGATGAATTGAGCGTGAGCTTAAATAAGACCTCAAATGACAGCATGGTTATTTTAGCAGGGGACTTCAATTGTCGGATAGACATACCAAACCAAAAATAGTTTGTTATTGAATACCTGGAGAGCGAAGGACATACATAAGTTACAATGGATCCAGCTCCATCGATCTAGTCTTCACAAATATGAAAAACATAAGCTCAACCTCACAACGAGCAATAAAAGAAGTCGCTAGGAAGCACTTACCAATCGAAACATCATTCAGTCTTAAAAAGAGCCAATCCCAGCCAGCTCCTGTGGCTCCAAGACCGTCGAGGAAAATCAGCAGGGAACTAATAGATGAAGAACACAAGAGGGCCATAGCAACATATCTCAATGCTGGAAACATAAATGAGGCCGCGACCTCACTGGAACTACTAGTGAAAAATGCAACAATTCCACCTAATCCCTCACACAGAAGATCCAAGCCATGGTTCAATGGAACATGCTACGAAGCGCGGAAAACAACCTTACTAGCCCTACACAGAGCGCAAAGTTCGCCAACAGATCAAAACCAACAGAGGTATGCCATGCAAAGAAAGGCTTACAAAGAACTGATAAGCAATGCCAAAATGGGTTATCAGGAAAAAGAGGAAAGGAAACTAATCAAAGAGGCCGAATGGGACCCATTCAAAGCCCTACGACAGATAAAACCACAATTTTCCAGACATATCTCGATGAACGTATGGGATAAACATCTCACTTCAATACTGCAGTCAAGAGATACGTGCCCAAAAAAGGACTCAGGCGACTCACAGTCTGCACTCGAAGAACACATGTTCACAGTGGAAGAGGTGATATCCGCAATAAAAAGTTGCAAAAACAAGAAGGCATGTGGCCCTGACGAAATCTACAACGAATATATCAAGGACCTGAGCCAAGATCTCGGGCAAATAATAACAGATCTGCTCAACAAGTGTCTTTGCCAGGGAACAATCCCAAACAACTGGAAGAAGTTCACAATAAAAATGTTGTATAAAGGGAAAGGTGATGCAGAAGACCCCAACAACTACAGGGGAATTGCTCTCGAATGCTCTCTCCTCAAGATACTAACACGGCTAGTAACAAAAAGACTGACACAGCTACTAGACGCTCATCTACCTGAAGAACAATTTGGCTTTCGGAGAGGGAGAAACACCACCCAAGCCATCCATTGTCTTCAAAAAGACATTGAAGAAGCATTGGCAAAGCCAAAAGGGAAGCTACATGCCATTTTTGTGGACTTCTCGCAAGCTTTCGATACAATCAGTAGAGAGAATATCGTAATAAAATTACAAAATATGATAGGGCACCAAAATTACCTATGCGGCCTTATAAAGAACATACTGTGTGAGAACTACCTTCAGATAGATGACGGGATTGCTCAATCAAGTCCAATAAGACAGACGGTAGGAGTCCTACAGGGTGACCCCTTAAGCCCCCTACTATATATAGTGGCCACAGCAGATGTCACAGAAGCACTACACTCAAAAAAGGTCAAGATGTACATTTACGCGGATGACATTGTGATGGCCTTGTGCTCAGCTGAAGATTTGCAAGCCTCCCTTGACAAACTAGCAGACTGGGCAGAAAGCAATGAAATACGCATCAACGAAGGAACGACAGTCTCCATAACCTTCAGACGAGGCGGGAAGCAAATAATCTTCCTCCACAGATCAAAACCTCTGACTGCAGTGACGCACGTGAAATACTTAGGAGTAACCTTGCAAACAAAAGGGGACAAATTCTCTTTACACGTGAAAGACAGAACCAACGCGGTTGCGAGAACCATGAACAGCATCAAACACCTGAGGAAGCTATCAGTAGACACAGCAATAAAATTATTCAATGTAAAAGTATCGCCTGTCGCCACATATGGCATAGAAAACATCTGGTCACACCTCACAAAAGAACAATTGTCCAATCTTGAGAAAATCAAAGCCTCCTTCCTAAAGAAAGTCTTATGCGTGTCTAAGTTCACGCCCTCCCGTCTGGTACAAGAGAACAATTTTACATAGAAGAGATAGGACTGAAATTTCTACTACCGCCCACACCCAACTATACGGCAACTCTGAAAGAACTCGCAGCCAGAAGAGAAGAAATCTGGGATGAATTCTATGCCACTGATGCCATGATACTACAAGACTGGAAAAAACCAAACTACGACCTCCGACATGTGATGAGCAGGTTCGCGGTGCACGGCTTTCATCATCTGATATGCCATAAAGTAGGATACCACTTACCAGGACAAGACAGAGTGCAAGCGTTGTGGTGAACCTGTGACAGATAACATGTAATGTATTGCAAGCAAAGGCATGAATCATTGACAAAGTTCTGCTCCGCAGAAAACTGAATCGAAAAGAAACCAATGCACATTGTGCGCATTTCTCTATTTATTCATTCATTCATAATTACAGTAGAGTTCCGCTACTCCGAAAATCCACCTATTCCAAAGAGTTCAGAAAAAATACAGATTATATAAACTTAAAAACAGGAGAAATTAGAAGAAGTTTGTGAAAAAATGTGCATTTACTGTTATAAAAAGAAGTTAAATAGAGACATACATAGAGCCTAAGCTTGATGAAAATGCCTGAAACCAAATCGGAATGAAAGCTGGTTACTTATAGCACATGTTGGCTGACATTAGCAGATATCCCCACACTTAATTTACGTCTTAACAAGTCAATATATTGATATTATTCATGAAATCCGCCTATTCCGAATTTCCAATTAGTTCAGAATAGCATAGGCTTACGTATAATTAAATTCTGGAAAACTTATTTTGCGTTTAATTGAAATTGCTCCAGAGTATCATTTGTGATTTGCAATGTAGGCCTATTTCAGTTTGTTTGAAGTTGGCAGCATGACCTAAGGTACAAAATTCCAGCAAAGTTAGTATGTCTCCTATATCCTACGCTGCATGTGTGGTAACTCAAGTTTAATAGAAAAATAATTATATCAGGACAGGCCTACAGATAGAAACTTTCATAATGTGTAGGACTTAGTTCCCGAGATAGGGTTTCAGTTGACTTTAAAAAATTCTTGAGGGACCTAGAGTCTGGTCGAGCACTCTGCTCCCTTGCAGTGCAAGGTGTTCCCATAGGTTGGTCACAAACACTCCCATTGGCTGCTGACAATCTTCTATCTTCATTGTTTCATCCCACAAGGCTTATCTATTACTGCCAATAGTTTTACATATGCATTTAGTTATAGCCTATTATGGTTAGGTTCAAGTCATCACCGTTAAGTTTCCAGCGTTGAATATTGTCTGCATGACCAAACACCCTCTCCCAGCCTAACAGAACATCATCCAGCGCAAGGAGATAGTGATATAACAGCAAAATTTTAGGTTAATTTTGTGTCCACATTATAAAGAATTTTACCTACATTTAGAATCTTTGTACAAATGTAAGATGCTTATATATTATGGACTCTATACGTTCTAAAGAATAATACAACAGATTTGGCTGTTTTCAGTGTTCCTAAAACAAAAATATCACAGGGAGCAGCGTGTTCCACCATCCCCGCTCATTCTTCTGTACTGTAATCTAACCTTTCAAATACGGAAGTCTGGGCAAAAGAGAAGAACAGGTAGCTCCTTAAGCTCTGCCCACGTATTGCTATGGCGACGGCCCGCTTACCCTGATCCCCTAACCATCAACCTTTTCATGCCGGCACTGCAGCTCACCAAAGCATATGGACTAATTACAATATGAAAATAACGCTTGTACCAAATCATCACCAGAGCCTATTTAGCGTTACTCAGGACCCACCATGTGATGGTAGAGGTTGATTTGGGAACGAGAGTTTTTAGATTTGAACAGTATGCCACCCACAAGACAAGTCGATTAATAAAACCAAAATGACCCTTGTACCAGTTATAACTTCCCTTGAACCAAAAGGATATTTCACAATTAGGCATCCCCACAATTACATTTAATACAAAATTATCCACCTCTGCTATTTCATGTAGGTCTCTAAACTTAAATAGACAAATTCTTGCTTCACACCACAACGATCACTCAATGGTGTAGTGGTTAAGATGACTTGCTATCATACTAGCGGTCCCATGTTCGAATCCTGTTAGGTACTTAAATTTGTAGGATAGGAATTGGTCCCCAATAGGTAAGTAGGGTGAAGGAGAGAAGGGAGGAAAGAGGAAGAGAAGGGGCCAATTTTCACGCTGCTAGTAGTTCCACCATTAAACCTAGATGTCTCGTTTAAATAGTGAGTTGAGTGGGAGGAGCTTCCCAGGTGTGTCCAGTTAGAGAATTGGTGGGAGGAGCCTAATGTGTGACCTAAAACCATTTTCCCTTATGGTACATTTCCTGTCCTTGGTCAAATGTTAAGATGCTTATAGGCCTTATGGAATATGTAGGTTTTAAAGAATAATAGGGGAAAAATAAATTTAAGATGAATGTTTCCACCCACCACACCCTCGCAATGCACTTTCAGTGGCAGTTAGGTTATGAACAGTGATATTAATTCAGGAAGGCATTCTGAATTTGATATTAGACTTGAATAGCCCGCTGATTCCTTCCCCTCGCTTCCGATCCCGGCGGACGCACCTATTGTACCATGGCTTCCTTGATAGTCGTAACGCTGTTTTATGAGAGGTGTGGAAGGGTAAAAAGCTTTTGCATTTAGTTAAATAACGATAGGTAAATTCTAGGTCAGTGACAGGTTTTGTTAGGTTAGCAACGTTATAGGAGAG
Organism: Ectobius pallidus; assembly: GCA_964059195.1. Classification (NCBI taxonomy): domain Eukaryota; kingdom Metazoa; phylum Arthropoda; class Insecta; order Blattodea; family Ectobiidae; genus Ectobius; species Ectobius pallidus. The sequence goes on from CAXKWD010000006.1 coordinate 119,337,019, forward strand.
TTCTTTAACTCAGCGCATTTTCGTGCGCATGAAGTGCGCATGCATCGAGAGCGTTCCTAAACACAGCGCTGGAATCCATCGGCTCGTTCTCCTTTCCAGCGCATGATCCATCGCACTTCAAACGCTTCCATCGGTCTTTGGTACGGATGGAAATGCGATTGACCATTGTCGTCTGCTTTTCGGTATAGGGACGTCGTAACTCGTAACACTTAACCTATACAGTATGTCGACACAATGAAGGAAACTGCATTACTGCAATGAATCTTCAGATTCAGATAGTGATAGTAACATTAATATTTTATTATATGACTGGTTAATAAAAAAAATCCCTTTTATAAATTGGCGATTTCTTTCAATTTAAAGGATTTGACATATCAAGAACTTTGGAAATTTTACTGAATCAATATCATTTAATTTAACGCAATAAGTTTATTTTTAATGTTTTTTGACGTATTTTATGCTTAATGACAAAATATGCCAAGATTTGGAATTTTCAGTTATGTTTACATATGGTAATCCATCGGATCGTTCTTAAATGCATCGCTCAACGTACTAATCGCATATCCATCGGCTTTAAAAAAGCACATTTTCTCCGATGACTTTAAGAACTCTCCTTATGTTAGCATAAATCTATTTTTCCCCGCAGTAATAAACTACAGTGAGTCTCAGGCAAATGGGTGCCGCCGCGCCGCGCGTTGGGTTCCCCGCAGATGACGCTCCTATCCCCGGTATGCGGCAAAGGAACTCCCCGGCAGTTGACTGACTTGTCCGTGCGTGACAATGAAAATAAATGAAATAAGTTTGAAAATAACGAAAATAGGCATCTATCTTATTACAGGAGATGCTGGAAGTGTCCTCCTCCTACATCCACACATTTTTGGCATCGTGATAGGAAATTCCGATTAATACGCATTAATTGTTCTTCCGTTATTATTGAGTTTATCTCTATCCTAATGTTTTCTTTTAGTTGTGACAACTACCGAATACCACTTTCACGTCTGTAAAACACGAGAACAATGCTCAACTGCAGGCTATGCAGGAATTGTTTACTTATCTGCGGGGCCACAGCTGGCCGCGATGCGGGTAGTGTTGAGTCATCACAAGAGAAACACGGCGCCGCGACAAGCGGCACCAATCTGGCTGAGACTCACTGTAGCTTAAAGGGTGGGCGGATTAGTTAACGGAAAATCTCCACGTGACCTGTGCTTTTCATTTCAAATTACCAGTACTGAGTTTTACTGTATTATTCTCATCCATTTAATGAAATTCCAAAGTCAAATACCTGTCACTATAGAGATTTATGAAGAAATACGACCATTCAGCCATCAGAATCACCAGATACAGCATCAAGGGTTACGAAAATGCCCCTGCAAAGATAAAGAATTGCATAACTTTTAGGAAATAAATTACATCGAGAAATAGGAACCGGCAATCCCAATATTATAATTAAACTTACCGTAAGAGGCCATACACAAGAAGTTTAAAATTCAACGTGCAACAACCATCCTTCTCGGCAGGCAAAAGGCGATTGGGGGCGTTGCCGACATATTCGTCGTCGCTAAAGGCCAAAACTGATACGCCATATTGGTTTCCTTTTAACAGGATAGCCAACATTTTTGATGAAAATTCCCTATAGAAGGCAGTGTTGCTAATAGTAAAAATGATATATAGAACGTCTTCGGTAAAAATACAATGCACATCTAACAGATGGCAGCAGTAGTTAGTACTGACTGCTCCTGCTCTCTTCTGGGCATGTTGAGCATTTCCAGTGATGGTAAATCCCGTCATTTGAAAATATTATTTATTGCCTACAAAATTTAATTAAAAGAATATTAGCGACAAACTTACGAAGGTGGAGGAAAGGAGTTAATTTAAGGGTCCGATTGTCCTGACTTCGACATAGCCTACATATCCACGTTCTTGTAGTAACTCGAAAAGTATTGGAAATATTTCGGTTACTTTTCCACTTAATCATATATTTTTAAAATAATTGTTTTACCTTCAATTTTGCCCATGATCCCTGATGGAGGAAGGAAAAAAAGGCTACATGCATCTAGGATTAGGTGTAGGCTATCAATTCAATTTTTATGTATATTATTTAAATAAATTTCCTATAGTGTATAGTAGTTTCCCATAAGAGCCTTGGACACACAAATTCTCATGTTTAAAACAAAATTATTGTTTACCGTTTTAGTGTATTTTATTGTAATAAAAGGTTACACATTCTAATAGCTTTTGTTAGGAATAAACAAACATGCACACAATGCGAATTTCCTAATATTATTACTGTATATGAATAAAAGGCAAAATGGATTTTAGTATAATAGGTATATCCAATCCAAACTTTTAAAATGCTGTTTCATTTTTAATGAACTGGAAAAAGTATTAATTAAATTTAGAAAAACACCATTAATTGTCAGAGACTTTAATATAAATATTCTTAATAAGGCTGATAGCTCTATAACAAATTATTAAAATTTCAATAAATCCCTTGGATTATATCTTTGTAATACTGTATTACGTTTCCTACCAAAGAAACAGAAACTTCCTCGATGATCATAAACCTATCTATCATACATAAACACCAAGTATCAAATTTCAATTATACCTTTAGGGAGAGGGGATGCAGTTCAACTACTATGTTTGGAATCAGAGCTGTGCTTTAGAACATAAATCTAAATGCTGTTTCAGGGTTTTGCCTTTCCTGTCCAATTATCAACAGCCTCACTGTCTAGACATGGATAATATTCATTCATGATGGAGGCAATCTTATCTCCTTAAACAATAGAACTCTAAACTTAAGTCATAACTGGAAATTGTATAAGCGAACTCTAGGTGATTTCATTTTAGGCATCACAAACTATATTCACTTAAACAGATGGTCTTTCCCTGGCGACTTGACACAGTATGTCCCTTCTTACTATACTCCTGCTACTTGTTCTTTTCAGTTAATCCTCCCCCTCCCCCGCCAGTCAGCATTCCTTTGGCGACAATTGTTTGGGAAAATCAAGTTTCTGTGAAAACCCCATCCTCTGTTGTTCTGCTCTTCATTCAGGGATGTCTATTAAACAATTGTGAAAGTTACAGAAGTAGAATTTTATTTTAAAAGTACAAAATAGGCATTTTAGGCACTAAAAGAGTAATCATAGGCTCCAAAGGTCCAAATAGGCATTTCAGGGCACTATAAAACTTTATAAATGTGATTTATCATGAAATGTCAACATATTCAAAAATTTTAATGTTATTTCATAAGGAACAAAATAGGCATTTGCCTTAAAATTCCAGATCTAGTGATAAGACTTGCATTAGCCAGATTAGGGCGCACACACACACACATTGTTTGCAATATCTAAACAAAGCGATAACCTTAAAGACATCATTCCGATCACCATTGGATAACAAATGTATTGGAATATTGTACCGCAAGACACAATCATCTTCGAATAAACTTCTGCAGTCTATGAGTAACAACTTATGGGTCGTTATTGATATAACCTTGTCCTTCACTGCAATCTCCCTGAAAATAGAGTTTTCAGACGTAAAGACTGGCTGGCTACGGGAAGAAAGGGAATTTTGTCACCCTAGGAGTACTTATGACTGGCGCTCAACAAAGAAGAAGGCACAGAGGTCTATGTGCTGACGACCAACTGTACCACCAAGTAAAATAAACCAAATACAACCAACTACACCCATCACTAGTTTGCAATTAGCGGACAATAAACGTTTTTAAAGAACTTTCCTAGTGTGTATTATTCAAAGAAAGTGTGCAAGTCACGCCTTTACAGTCCGCTATAATCGCACAGCTGCACCAGTGTGTTATTTCATATGGGATAATATGGTGGTAATTATTGGGTGACAAATAAAGTCAGTTTTAGAAGGAGGTACCTTAAGAAATTATTACAAATGCATTGGACTTCTTAGTGTAACAATATTTTATGAAAGTTGTGATTGGTAGGTAAACTTCAGCACCAGTGTACCGGATCACGGCTGCGGTCATTGCTTCCTTTATAATACATCACACACTGAGGGGACACTACGGAAGTTGGGAAAAATAGTTTTAGATCGGGCTCTAGGTTACTCCCACCAATTCTTTAACGGGACCCGCCTGGGAAGGAAGGGATTATGGTGGGAAATATGGTGCAAGGGTCATTTTCGTATTTTTTTTTTTATTCTGTGTATTTTTTATATGGTGCAAGGGTCATTTTCGTAATTTTTTTTATTCCGTGTATTTTTGATATGGTGCAAGGGTCATTTTGCTTTTCTATATTTTTATGCATATATGAGGTACGATACAGTAGTGAGCTGCAGTTGTCAGCATTGAGCTAGTACATAGCCGTGATAGATGTAGGAGTAGTATTGTGTCTAGAAAATGGCATGCGCATTGGCTCAGAAGCTAGGGAAAGCAAGGGAATCAGGCTAACAGGTGAAACTGGGCAGAGCTTCACTACTGCATGACATAAATCTTTCTTTCGCCCAAAGTGAAAATATGTGCTGATGAAAAAATGAAGTTAATGTAGAGTACGATTACTTCTATAAAGTCTCTGGGTTTTTACGTATATACCTTAGGAGAGAGTGTCACCGTTCCTGTCTAGGGGAGGTAACTGCACCCTGATTGGCTCAGCTCCTCTATCCCACTCTGTGTTGTCTGTCTCTGTCTTGCTGTGGCATTATCCTTCCACTCAACAATAGTATTTTCTACAACTGGTAACGTGCTGCGTGATCTTCACTCTGTGCTCAACAGTAGCTAAGTGATCTTGTGCGCATGCGAGTCTGCGTAAGCTGGTAACGAGAAGCTCGCTGGCTGGGTTAAGTCTTCAAGGTCAGGGACTTTGTGGAAGTAATCATACTCTAAACATGATTCTTTACACTTGTGTCCTTGTGACTCTACAACAGCTAGTGAGTTGAAGATGAAAATGTCTTCAAACAAAAGATTTTCTATTCCCACATTCCCATGTTCGATCCCAGTAGAGTTGAAGGCATTTATGTGACACCGTATTTTCGGCATATAAATAACATCTGCTCGCTGGTGCAGTCGGGAAGTCAATTTTCAAAGTTTGCAGGATCAATTCAGACAGTGGCAATGTGATAGTCCCATGTCTGTAGATGTACACACAAGTAAAATAAGTTTGCCGGGTGGTGCAGGCAGTATGGCTGTTTCAACACAGCCATAAAAAAACAACAAAATAAAAAATCATATACCTTATTACAGATGATGTAAATGATGTCTTATCTACAGATGTATTACATTTTTTAAAGGAAATTTGTTTGAAAGTATCAATTCATTCTTCTGAAATTGAGTTAATTTCTCTAATTTGTTCTTCTAGTGTGTGGTGGTTTGTTGCATACATCTAGTTTCTCAAGCTCCAAAATCTCATGTTTTCATGTACCTTGGTTTTGTCAATGATCTGCTGAGCTAGGACAATCAATCAAAGGAAATAAAATGAAGAAACCAGTTACACTTACTACGTTTTCATGCAGAATTCAGATCGATCTGAACACGATCCCATTCCAACTGTTACACATAAAAAAATACAAGAATCACTTGCAAGGACACTGCATCCATCCTGCTACAAGCCACTGCCTGACTGACCACCTTGCCAGCCACTTGGACAATCGTTAAACACAACGTACTATACTTAGGTACAGTAATGAGAATCTATCACATTGTGTCCTTACCAGTACTTCCCAAATTTTGATGAACATTCAATTTTTACAAGACTTTCTTATTCAGGAAGTGGATTCAACATGGATAAGGATTAGTGTTTCTTGGGTACTGATTGCAGAAAATGTGAAATTCATCTTTACTGCTTTAGATATAGATGAGACACCAGTATTTAACCTTTCTGCTACCAAGGCTTGAACTGTGCAGATAAATACATACTATCAACACTGCCACTTTAATACATTTAGACCCTTGTTTTCATTCAGACCATGCATTCAGCTAATTTATTTAATCTACTTTCATAACAACAACTTTCTCTCGAATTTCAACATAATTGCTTTTAAATTGTACCACTCCACAAGTTACATCTGGATTATAGGTATAGTATTTTTATTTTAACTCATGAATGTTATACTCACCACGATCAGAAATGCAAGCTACGAAAGTCAATATTTCTACTCCAGAGGAAAGTAATTTAACATCATGGCTGAGATATGTTTTCAGAACTACCGAAGCAGAAATGTGGAAATTTTGGAACATATAAATTATGGTGTTTGGGGAATCTAACATTAGCAAATTAAACTATCAAAGGGATTTAGTAAATGATGGACTATCCTATACACAAAGAGTAAGAACTTACCTATACAGTGCATTTTTTTTTTTAAGTGAAGCTAAAGTGCTTTTACCATTGCTGCATCAAAAGCATTCTTTTTGCACTCGTAAAGCGCTTTACAGGTTTGCTTTTAAAAAGAACGCACTGATACAAAGCATAAGAAAGATTTTTAAGATACATAAAGAGGAAATGCAGGAGTTAAAACATACAAAAGCAGTTCAAACTAAATAACAACAGTGGGGTCAGCCCTTTACCCTCCTTGGTAACAGAAGGATTAACTAGTATTCCTCAAACATGCACTTCCAAAGATTAAAACATGGATCAATGGATGAGGATAAAACATTACATTCTAAATCATTATTTGCACCATTTACATGTATTTTGACTGAAGTAGTTGGATTCCACGTAATTTTACAAGCTTGAAAAATAGAAGATACTTCAACATTTTCAGCAATTTAATTATTACGTCTTGCCATATATTATTGCTGCTACCAAGATAGCATTTTTATTTTTTATTCAAGGCATAGTCATGGTTCAGTCGAATATATTTTTTAGATGGTCAAAGAAAGGGCGACAGCCACTCTTAACAACATTAACAAAGCAAGAAGAAATGGGGGAGGGGGAGCTTTAAAAAAAATGAAATACAGACATTCGCACACTTCCTATTTAAACACATTCCAAAATATGTACACAAAACATACAGTTTACATTAAGCTACAATATTGTTAGTTCTTTTCTTTTTTTAGTATAATTACAAAAGCTGGAAGATATTACAATATATACATGTTAAAACCAGGTCTCCTATAATACATGCATACTTTGGCTGACTTTGCTTCTGATAATAATTATGTATATCAATTCACTGAAGGTGACTTTAATTCAATTACAAATCAGAAGCAATCACAGCTCCTGCAATAACTTCATGGTCTGAACACCATTTAGAACAATTTACATATCATTGCAGACATTTTTATTTTATTTTAGCAGAACCTAAACTTTGGTGATTTCTACTGTAGACTGTGATGTTTTATTTTAAAAATTCACCAACCAAGTTTAGAATTCATAGCATCAGTCATTTGCAGCATAAAATATGAACAGCATTATACAGAAACAGTAAAAAGCAAGTTTATACGTTTTTGATTGATATGAATATGTAACATGATTGTCACATACTGTGATTCAAGCTATATCTGCAGTCTCTTTGGTTTTTCTCTTTTTTCTCAACACACTGTAAGTCTACCTTCAAACAAAAGCAATAACATTTTATCATTTGGTAACAGACAGCAAACACTTCCCTTCTAGAAACACCAAATATACTGAAGCTACTAAGGCAGAGTTTTTTACAATAAACAGTAAGAAAGGAAAGCCAGTTTCCGTATCTAAGATCAAAGCAATAACGAAGCATTTTGATCACTCATCCACAGCAAGAATATAAGGAGACAGGAAGGAATACCTACATGAATTCACTAATTCTGGAGAAGCATGTAATAAGAATGACATGAAATATAACAATGATACGAATGTACAACATTGAACATAGTAGGAACCAAGTTTGGTGAAAAAGTAATCCAATATAATTCATTCAACTTGAAAATTTCTATCAATATTATTATTTAGCCAATTGTAAGTTTGAAATCTCAACCTTATGACCAAACTGGGGAACTGTGCTGGATTTTTGCTTAAACATTCTTTCAGCTAAGTTTGAACCCACGATCCTTGACTTAAAGGGCCAACATGCAACTCCGCCACTAACATCTACATGGGAAATTTACAAAATTTTCCTGATTTTGTGACTAGCAATGTCTTCAATATCAGATGCTGTGTTGTCCTACTTGGCAGGAAATTATCCACATTAATGAATTGGGGAAAAAAATTATAATCCAATGATTCTGAGAATAAGAGAAGGCACAAAAATAGTGATGATGAAAATGAAAATCATAATTTTAGCCTATAGAAGACAAAATAGATGGTAATTATTAACAATGCTGTGCGCGCTTTATGACTTGGTTTCTTTACTGTGAAGTTTGGAATGCAGAAAATTTTAGCTAAATATAAGAATGCATACCTAGAAAACACAGGCTAGAAGCTTGTTACATCTATATACTGGATAAATTTTGTGTTTATTTGTATTTTAGATATAAATTATTCACTCTAACAGAACTAGGAAAGTTTTTGAAAGCAGAAATATATAGGAAATTCCTAATTCCTTCTCCATACTTCTGAATGCTGGGCCAAAAAGTATACAAATCATCTAACACTATACCTAAGCATACTTTGGGCTCTACCTATGTTGAGAACAAACTAAATGTAAGAAACACACAGATTCTTTTAGCTCACTATACATATCTACAAATTTTGATAACAAGCTGACCTTCTTCCTTTCCTACTGTTTATTATTTTACTGTATATTATACACACTAAGCAGAATTTGTTACAACATCCAGCTAAGCTATCTTCAGATGGAAGACCAGAGTGCCTAATTTTTGTTTGTTTATATACAGTTATAGAAAAATACAATACTTTCATAGTCACCCAAATTCATGAAAATAGATTATAGTGACCATCGAGATATTTAATATCGGATGTATTTGATAAATAATTATGCTAAAGAGCACAACACTGAACAAAATGTTAAGGCATTGGTGTTTCTAATTATTGCAATTGCCATCCAATACTCATTAGCTAAAACACTTAGGCCTATATCATATTTGAATTTTATTTTTTCCTCCAGGTCAAGCTAATACGAATACTGAACAGTATAGAAGTCATAAAACCATGATCTTCCTCAAAATATGAGCATACCATTGCAGTTGCTTAATTTTGTCCAAACTATGGTGCCCTCTGACCAAAATGTTCTTCTTAAGCAAAAAAGTATTTTCAAGTCAGCACCTCTGTCTCAGAGTATATCATTAAACATACTTTTTCAACTGACTTTTTTTTTATTACAAATTGAAAAAAAGATGTATGAGTATAATGTCACTGTAGTTTTCCTTGGGAAGAAGTTTTAGAGCAAGTCTACTGTTATTCCACTATTAATCAGGGGGTGTTACTTTTCATGAGGTTGGTGCGATACGACATTGGGGGGTTACTTTTTTATGAAACTGGAGGTCGAGTCATGAAGCTATGGGGAGGTGGGCACCCCAGTGTTAAGATTATACTGAAACAAAATATGCACTTCCATTTTTACTAGTATTTTTTGGGGGAGAAATTACGGTAAGACTTGGGGACCATGAGCAGGAATACCCAAGTATAGGGTTACCAGATGTGTGTATTTAGCAGGGCATATCCATATATTTTAAAGTTGCCCTGGTGTCCGTAATTATTTTTAAAAACCTGCAATATGTCCATACTTTTGTAAAAACAACAATTTTTTTAAATAACTGAAAAGAAAGTGTTTGTTTCCAGATTTTCTCTCTGAGCATCTATCTCAATCTAATTCCTACTAAAATCGTAATCTCTTCGCACACTTGTGCTCATTTCACAATTATTATTACCGGTATTAATATTTCTGGAAGAAATGTCGAATTTAGATTCTGGAGTTATTAGTAATCACCAGGACGTTACGGAATGGTAGGTACCTTATTATGCTGAGTTTCAATTTATGCATTCAGTTTATAAATTGGGAAAAAGAAGACGCAAGTTTACTGCTGAGATGGAGATGACAGGCAAATGCTTCAAAAAGGGCTGTTTTGATGAGGAAGTCAAGCGTTAAGTTGGCAATGCTGGGACATACGTTTCTGTTGCTAACCATGGACCATTCGTTGTCTGTGAGGTTCGATTTGAAAGAATTTACATGTCCACAATGTAGGATATCTGAAAGCCAACAAATACTTACTGACTGAAATTAGGTCATCAGATAAATACATAGCATATCTAAAGCTAGAGCAGAATGGACAAGAATGTACATACAAGCATTAAATTAAACTTTGGACACAGTCTTTTGAGACAATAGAATGGGGAGATATTGTACGTCCTAGAACCAGCCCTAATGTAAACAAGTCTGTCTCACTCTAGGCAAAATACTTGTATCTACATAAGAGTAAAGGCTAGTTTACACGACAAAATTAGGTTTCGTAAGTAAGTTTCGCAACTGTTTTTTGCTTGAATGCGCAAGCGCAAGATGTACTGGCGACAATGAGTTACGAAACTACGCAGTTTCGGCTGATTCCAACTTTTCAGGAAACTATAACAGTAATTTTGATATTTTACGCTTATTTAGCTTGTTCGCGTTTCGTCCATTGAAATGGGAAGTGAGGAAATTGTGAAATGCCTGTATTCATACGTGTTTCAAACATTTATATGGGATTTTAATAACTTGAACTTCAGAAATAACAAGAAATGTGTGGTTGCATTGGAAAGAAAATGTGTGTAATTAGTTTCACGAAATCACTTTCATGAAAGTGGTTACGAAACCTAGTGTCATCGTGTAAACTAGCCTTAAGACAGGCATATTACTTGTATCTATGTTAAGAGTGAGATAGACTTATAAAATTTATAGGAAGTTTATATAGTGAAGTTAATAAATTTATAATAATACATGAGATGGAGAATTTAACATACAATAACTTCACTTAATTCAAACTAACCTAAACATGTTTTGACCCAACATCCTGACTCATTGCTGAGTTATTTGATTATCTTTCATCTACATTTATAAACATCGAAACTCACGTAAAACACAATATTCTAATATATTAAATTTTTTGAAAAATTAATTCTTTCCTACAACTGACAACATCTCAGAAAAGAACAATTGTGGGTTACTGGGTTCATGCATAAAGCCACAGAATGACTCTGAATACGTGTTCAGTATTACATATTTTACAATGACCTGGTTTGGTTATAACTAAAAGGAACTGAAATGTATTCATATTGAATGATTCCACCCTGAAACCACTAATTTCCTTTAGTATCACTTCCATACAAAGTACATCAGTCAATTTATTTTAAAAATAACATCTAAGGCACATTTTTCTTTAAATAAAGCACTGAATGATATTTGTCACAGAAGGCAATCATGTTTGGAATCAAGAATCTTACCAAATGTGTTTTTAAGTTTGTTCTTATTGTGATCAACAATGTTAAGACCTACAATCCCCCACTTTCTATTGCGTACATTGTACAATACATTATAATTTTTACTCCTCTGACAAGAAACCATTAAATCTCTAGATTCACAAGTCCACTAATTAGTTTCCAAAATGCATTTCAGAACTAAATCAAAGAGGACAGAATATTCTCAACAGGCTTGCCAACTCTACCAAAATTCTCAGTACTTAAGGCACTGTCAGATAAAAAACTATCATTCTTAAACCATAAGAATTATTTAATTTATAAGCTTATGGTGACTTTACTTAGTCAAACTTACATGGCAGAATCTTTGAGATGATTTAAAAAAATAAAAATATATAAATAAATAAAAGTGGAATTTAAAACATGCCAAGCCTTCTGTACGTTTCACTTAACATGAATAATTCCACCTCTATTATTATTAGAGGTGAAGCAGCAAACATGAGCAAATAAAATATGGTGTAACTTAGTAGTCCTCAGGGAATCTTACCATAGAATTTAGCAGGTTAAAGCTCGCAAGATTATACTTTTAAATAAGCATATAGTACTCCAAATGAACTACAACCAAGAGGAAATTTTAGAATTATGAGATTAGATAATTGACCAATTCAAAATAAATTACATATTTTATAAAAACTGAAATATGATAATGACAAAATTCTTCCAAGTTGGCAAGTCTGATCAGTGGAGGAAGAAGCAAGCTGTGCAGTACAGTAAAACCTCGTTTATTTAGCACTCATTGATCCAGATCTCTTTTTTTTAACCTAACTCTATTAGAGACTGCATTTTATCTGCCAATGCACTAATGAATATACACAGTTGAGGGGAGTGTTGGTCTACCCTCGTGCATTGTGTGGTGGTTTATTTCTGTCATAAATCACACAGTTTTTAACTACTTAGGGTCTTTAGCAATGACTAGATTCCACTGTCTAAGTTATTGTTGTTCCCCATAGATTCTGTGATTTGGTGGGTGGTAATGAAGGGTAGCACCCGGCCGCGGTCAATGGATTTTTCTGGATGTAAAAATCCTGGGCACGGAGTCCTCCGGGAAACTGGGGGGGGGGGGGGATGTCGTAGATTTACAGTACAAAAAATAAATTACTTTTTAGTACACACTCTAAAGCGGAAGTTAGTAGATCAGAAGGTAGATGTCACTACTCTACCTCTGTACTCCTAAAGAATCACTTCTCTCAGCTAGTTCCAACTGTGCCTATTAGATGTCTCTACAGTGTCTTTTATATGTTAAGAGGTTTATTGTTCACTGTCTATTAACAAGCATACTAAAACTTGTCATTTAGAAATCTTGTATTTAAGAAATAAATTTGATAATAATAACTTTTTATATTTTTTTATGACTGGGGTGCGCATAAACGCGTGATATCTGCATTATGAGACCGAGGTTCTAACCGTTAGACCATAGCAACTAGTTGAGGAAAGTGATCTCAAGCTGTTCCTCATACAGACTACTAGCTACATGTTGTAAGGTCTTTTTCGGAGAAAGTTAAAAAAATGTGTAGTAATTTTGTATTATAAGTAAATAAAGTTTAGTTTTATCAAAATTACGTTATTGCTTTATTTCAAATATGTTTATGGACAAGAAACAAACTCGTACCAAACCATTTTATTTCAAAGGACTAGCGATAAAAGTGTGTTATTTATTTGCTTTCTTTATGCAGGATTATTGAACAGAAGTGAAAAACTGAGCTCATTGGTGGTAAAATTAGAGAACTTTTACTTATGCCTCGTCTGCTAAAGCCTTGTTTTGCGTACTTGTTACATAAAAGCTACTCTATTTTAGTAAAAGTAACAGTTCTTGTATTAATATATAATTTGTTTTACAGCATACAAATAAACGACAAGCTGCAAGCTGTAAGATCAACAGTACACAGGGTTAGTTAAAAGTCTCACACCACTATACCTAGATGTAGTTAGCAATATTAAATCTGCACAGAAGTATCTCATGTGGGTACTTTCTGAAAAGCGCTCAATGAGCACTATTCAAAAATATATAAAAATATTTAGGGTGTTTCATATAAAATAATTGAGTTGGAGTTAATTCCAGTTAAACTGAAGTCCCCAAAATTCGGTAATAATGCTTCTGAGTTCTCCACATACAGCTATTCCAACACACCGAGTTTTATGTCACTGAACCACATGCTTCAAAACTTATTTATGTGGTGAAGGACTTTTAACTAACTCTGTATAATCTGTATTTCATATTTTTCACCTTAATATCTGGATAATCAGTATTTTCGTTAATCAGGACGACTTAGTCCAAATAAATGAGATTTCACTGTAATGCAACAGGTCTAGAAAAATTTCAAAGGAATTGAATTTATAGTATTGCAAAATATCTAGACTAGATTACCTTTTAACTAGTGATCTGAGGCCTAGTTCTAATTTAATCTTAGTCAGTTTACTATCTCAGCAATTTTATGACATTCTGGTGCAATAATATAACTTGTTGGCTATTATCTCAAATATTTATATCATCGTGATATATGCTAACTTTCCATGCACGCTCACAGATTCTCAGACTGATAAGACTTTTAAAGCATATCACATCCGCACCGGGGAAAACTGCACTACATTCAACTCCACACACACACATTGAATGCGAATTATCAATAGCCAAAACAATGCACTCTCATAATAGGCCTACAGTAACATACATTAATTTATAAATATTTAAATAATTATATATTTAAACTGGAAGCAATCTAGTGTTGCTTGTGATATTCTTAAAACAGTGCTTGTTAACACCTTGCAATATGGATAAAATTAACCTGCCAAACATTTATCAATAAGGTTGGTTCTACTTGATTTAGAAAATGGATATTTGTTTTTAATGAAAACAGTATAACCAAATGTCACTCTTTTTTACGAGAAGTTGAAGACTACTACTCTAACAAAAAGACAATAACAATGGTGCTGTTGTTTATTTAGATTTCACTCTTGGTAATTAAAATTTTCTCTTTGGGTATATGTGATTTTTAATGAAATTAACTGAAATGTTTTTGGTTTTTCTAATATTTATGAATATAAATGTGAAATTTTGTGATAATAAAGTACTCATCAATACTTTAAAAATGTGATATAGAAATAAACAATGTTCAATTTTACTTGCATTATATGCTGTGATAATTTAATCAAATTTGGTCAATATTTTAGTGCAAGAAAGTTCATCCTGTATTACTCAAATTTTCAGCAAACAGAATAGAAAACAGAACCACATAAAGAGTCAGTTGTATGGTTAATTTTTAACCAACTTGCTGTTCAATTTAAAAAAAAAAAATGTAATTTTTTAAGGAATGCAATCTTATGGTGAAGTGTTCTGAAAATATTTCCTTCAAATTGACAGTCATGAGTCACTTCCAGAGGAATTAAATATAATTGAACAGGTGTTATGTTCGCCCTACTATAACACGGACTTCAACACTACAGTGTGCTCTTTTCTTGCTTTCAACTTGTTATACTTCACTGTTTATTACCAAATGTGAATCAATTAAGACACTGGTTTCCAGTCAGAGAAGAACATTAATTTACTAAGCCACTTCGTGACTACTTCACAATTCAATAAATATTTTTTCTTCGTTATTATTTCTTTTCTTTTTTTAATATAATTATCATCACATTGTAAGAACTCAAGTTTACAGATGCATCATTGTATGATAGCTCTTGTAAATTTAACCCTGGCAAATAGTGTTAAAATAAGCAACAGGATTGACCACTTGGCCTTGCTTTGAATGTAAACGCAAACACAATAGTTCTGACTTTGTAGGCAACACAGAATTGGCAAAAGAAAGCAAAGAACCTATCGATGTCTTAAGGCACATCCTACAAGGCTTCCTACTCACTTAATGTAAAATTATACCAATATTGTAGTTACATTATAAAATATATTATTTTTATTGAATTATACAATTAAAAAGCTACTAAATTTACAGGGTGAATTCAGATCAAACTGCATATGTTTGGTGTATTCAGTACATTATTCGGTATATTCTACACCTATATGAAAACTTGGATATCACATAGAATTTGATTTGATTTCTTTGAAAACTGTCATATTAAACGTTCCAGTCTTCAGCATACTTTCTAAGTGATCTGTGAAAGTTTTTCTGGATACTTGAAACCCATTTTTTGAGGAATTGTTACTTTTGATTTCGGGGAGGGGGGGGGGAATATATATATATACAGTATATATATAGACACTGCATTACAGTTTGTGTATTTTTATCAGTTAGCCACTCGCTTGCAACAAGAGTGCCAATTTTCTACCACATACTCCATTGTATTCTTATGATAATTTATTACTGCCATGGATTAAGTTGGATCTTGTAAAAAATAATATACATTCTGTCAGTTCATGCTATTATTGCCCAATGCTGACTTGTGTTGGTCATTTTTACTTTGAACCTATTTCTGCTTACTAGTTTTTTATGTTTTGCAGTGACAAGGGAACCTTCCAGGTTGTCATGTCGAACATACCCCTCAAATTTTGCACATCGGTAGGTCACATGCCAAAAATTAGCTGCTCATATAAACTTTTAGTGGATGAAAATTAATTGTGAATCTTGTAAATTAGAAACACTGAGTCAACTCTTGAAGCTGGCGGCCTCCCCTATCTAGCGCGTGCTTGGCATTGGCTGTCACAGTGCTTCCGAATCCGTCAGATATACGCCTATGTATATTTGCCGTATCTCTCCCTTTCCTTATCGCTAATGGAGGGAATAATATTATAATAATGAATAATATCCTCCTCTGATACACATGTTTGAATTCGGAAGTTGTTGTTAAGTAGTTAGTACCTGTTTAAGTTTTTAGGATTAGCTAAGTAAATCTCATGTGCTGTTTACATTAGTTAATTTTTTTATAACTTTGGCCTATAATAATGAGTACAATTTATTATTACATAGTATGTTAGTCCGAGTTCTTAACACTTAAATACTTTTGTCTGGAGAATAAATTTCAACACTGAGAATAAGTTGATTGAAGCACTGGTTGTGATTCACTGTGCATAGGAAATATCTTCAAATATCACGCAAATTGAGTGGTCACACTTCTATAAAACCTACACACACTAACAAATAAGCAATCCCTCAATGTCTATGCAGATTATATAGTTTTAAAATGCGGAAATGATAAGAACAAAAGATTATATAAAAGTTATTTAGTGAAACACATTCCGCGAATAAAAAGGCAGCTCCTTCCCTCTATCGCACACCCTGACCCCGCTATCATGTGAACCCAGCATGCAGGCTACTCAAGCAAGTTCTACATGTGGCCCCCCGTTCTTAACTTATGGAACATAACAAACACGTTTTCACCCACTTACAGTTTGTGTGAACAGCTAATTTGTTGCATGTGTCCATCTATGATGAAGACCTATCAATGTGCAAAATTTGAGGGTAGGTTTCGACATGACAACCTGTACGGTTCCCTTGTGAGTGTAGATGGTTTTCAATTTACAGTGAAGATGCAAAGAAAACTGTATACAGTGATGCAATGAAGACAGATTTTCCTTTTAACCCTTTCACTGCTAACGACGGAACTGTGATGGCGCGGAGAATGGCACCTACGTGTGCTATTGACGGTACTGTTCCGCCCGCGAAGTGGGTGCTATGAACGAGACGATTCCACAAGGCATGGAATTTTTTAACACGGTTTTAACGAAAGGATAGTGTCCTGCCATCTATTGGGGTTAGATAGAACTTAATTTCATTGCTTTCCCTGCTCTGTGGTGCAATTTGTAGATGAAAATCTGAGGCCTTGCACAATGTTGCCGCGAAGATAGTGCTACGAATTAAACAATTGCTCGTAGAATAGAATTCTTTAACATGGTTTCAACGAAAGGATAGTGTCCTGCCATCTCTTGGGGTTAGATAGAAATGATTTTCATAGCTTTCCTTGCCCTGTGGTGCAATCTGTAGCCGATAATGTGAGGCCTTGCACAATGTTGTGATGTCTGAAGAAGCCATTGAACTCACGAGTCATATGACAAGCGGGGAATCACATCAAGGCCATGGTATGTTCAATTTCAACACAGTCATTGCTTTCACGAGCAAGGAAAAACATTTCTAACGTGATGACGGAGTTCTGGCGTATTTTAAAACTGCCTTCTTATTTTTCGGATTTAGCGCCGAGTGACAGTGAAAATATGTCAGCAAGGAGGGTATGTCAGCTTGCCAATATCTCAGCAGTGAAAGGGTTAAAAAGAAAATAAGGAAAGAAAAATCAGCAGCATCTAAAGCAAATTAATAGTTTTGAAAAGTACAAAATAAGTAATGTCTTCATTTTGAGTAATTAATATCCATTTTTGATCTCAAAATGCTTTATTATTATTCTAACTGAAACAATTTTAATGCTTTATTTATAAATAATAATATGCTGAGATAAAGAACAGACTGAGAAAGTTTGAATATTGTGTTGTTCGGTAAAGTGTCCTTTTTTTTATATTTATTTATTTATTTATTTATTTACATCTGGTCATCCTGCCTATTATAGTTTTCTTGTTACTATCAGAAACAACAGAATATCATTCATATTTTAATTAATGTACGTTCTGACATTCTGAATTTAAGTCATTCTTATTTCATGTTTATCTTGGTATCTATTAATCTTATAATGAAATATTTAAAACAGAAAATGTTAATTTTAATTTCCTCTATGACTTTAATGTGCTGTGTTTCCATGGATCGCCTAGGAAAATGAATACAGCCATTTTATTGGTCGTACATAGATGTTTCATTTTTATTAAAATTGTCAGGGACATTTTTTCAAAAAGCAAAATTTTGAAAAAAGATTTAATGAAAAGTCCCCTTAATATTTCATTAATGGAAACTAAATTCTGGGTGGTTTGATAGAATTCCAAAAAAGTTCTTACTTTAAAAAAATCAAGTAAATATATTGTAGCATTTAGCTGTTATAGGTGTACACAGACAGACAGCGTGTTCCAAAAGCACCTCCCCCCCCCAAGACATTGTGAAACATGTTTTCCCACTGTCATCTCGATTTCAATTTTTTGTTACGATCACAATACTTTCTCTTTACTAGGTATATGCAAGAAAGTAAAATACCACATGAGTGTATATGAGGTAAGGAAAAACCAATAACATTTACTGTACGCCCATTCTAAAATATTGATTATGAGCATGTTTATGCAAGAGGCACATCCCAATATTCTCATATTTCGGATTCTAGTAGCTTTCAGTTGCCAATAAGAGAACCTACATACCAGACTATTACTTTCAGAGTTTACATTCCAAAGCTTTACTGGCAAATCCTGTATATTACTAATTGCAACATTATTTATAATGGCAGTATAACATACATACAGGCAGAGATACAGATAACAGCACCATCAAATTCAGAGCTAGTTCTCACGTTTCAACAAAACCAGCATTTAAACAGTCATTTTATGGCATAATACTCTGAAACCTTTGCTAGCGAGTACTACAAAAAATATGGCTATAGTGGTTTGCAGTCTCAGATGACTACTCAAAACCAGAGGGTATCACATTTCAAAACCTGCATCACACTGCTTTGCCAGCCTATTGGGAACACTTTTGTAACTTGATTGCACCAAGCACGATTTTAAAGCAGTGAAAACCTATCTGACTTTTCCAACATAACTCTACACTAATCAATCTTGCCAGATCACAATAAAAATGTGAGACAGGATATACATATATACTCATTCCTCTTTGAAGAATGCTGGCAAAATCTACAGAATCAACTGCAGACTGTTAAAAAAAAAAGTCGTAAATTAATTTCACAATTTACATTCAATGTTATACCATCCAAGTCGTAAGTAAATAGGTATTAAATTCTTACTGTACTAGAAATAAGGATCAGAAGCGATCAGTCTTCTTCAATATTTTCCCATCTTACAACAAATGGGAGACAATTAAGACCATCATCTCTTCAAAGAGTAAGATAAGGATACATCTTAGCTTTCTCTCACATTTTTATCACAGTATACTTTCAAAATAATCTCTCCTTAGTTTAAATATTACCACAGCTTTTGACAGATCTTCATCCTTTCATGTCATACATAAACAGGTCCCTGGTTATCATTATCATCTAAACTGATCCTACTAGGATATGCAGGGCCACCCCCATCATCGAAAAACCTTCGAAAAGTAAACTCGAAAAATCCATGAAAGGGTTTTCCATTGTCTGTTAATTCATCTGACTTATCCGATCCTGACGAACCTGAATTTCTTAGCCTTTCAGGATCAACAGGATCAAAGTTAGATGTGTCTGTCGGATATTGTATCCGGGGTATGTGAGGTGCCTGCTGTCGACGAAACCCTCTATCAAAGTCTACGGATCTAAAAAAGGGATGCGATTTCACTTCCTGGGCATTTTTTCCTATCCTTCTATCTGCTCCAGTACACAGTTTTAGAATGAGGTCCATTCCTTCAGGTGAAAGATTAGCCGCCTCTGGTATGTGAAGAGTGGTCTCCCAGTTTATCACCTGGAAGCAAAAAACAGTAATCATGCACAGAACAAAATAATAATATAATCAAAGGCATATGGGTAATTGTCGACTGTTTTTAGCAAATAATCTTAATATTTTTCTTATTTATCTATTTATTGTCAAATGATCTGAAAAAATGTTCAAAAAGTTGGTTCTAGTAACCCAAACCCCTACATCAAATTAACCCTGTTCATCCTCATCATCTGGTGTATTATTCATGATTAAACTTGAACACAGTAGTAAGTTAACCAAGATAAAACTTAACTTGATCACGATGGAGTGATCATACAGAAGTGAAACAGGAGAAGTTCGAATAAATGATGATACAATTAGAAGTTCTTGATAGAACAGAAAAAGAAATCATATGCCTTGATTATTTTGATTGAAACTAACATCAAACTATGGCAGCAAAATAAGTAAATATTTATATTGGGAAGTGGGATTGTTCTTTATTTATGATGCTTTGTTTACCATGAGATCAACACTTGCGTAAACTGTAATTTAGCTTTTTAACTACTATAATCATAATTGTGACGGTGAAGATAATTTTTTTAAATTATTGAGGAAAATTTCAATAAAATATTTGTGTTTCACAAGTGATGTTTGTAACACAAGGATAACTACAAGCACTTTTTAACATACGACCTTACTATATACTTAGGTATACAACTGTCAATTCTATGTGGGAACAATGAAGCAAATTTTCCTCAAGGTCAGGTCACAGCAGATAAAAGGTTAAATTTTATGATGGAATCTTGAAGCAACAAGGTATTCATATGAGGTATTCACTGGAAGTTTTGCCCTTAAGGTTCAAAATTGCTTGTGATGTTGAGAAGCAAGGTTTGTTCAGGAGTTGCATTGCACCATCTTGTCACATGATTGTAGTAGTCCAGCTACAGTAAAGCTCTATCTACAATGTGCAGTCGGCTGTCTGTAGTTTGTAGCTGGTAGTCGGTAGTGGAAGTATAACGTGTGGTGAGTAATGGACACCATTCACAATTTGCAGTTGCAGTTGACAGCAGGCAATCGGCAGTTGGCAGACAGTAGTCGGCAGACGAGAAATTCATCTCTGACTACCAACTGAACGACTGCAAGTAACATATTACGAGATTGAAAATTATTTACTAGTGCAAATACACGGTTAGCATACTATGAGAAAGCAAGATGTGTTTATAACATATATTATGCAATTATAAAGCGATTCCTCCACCTTTTTTATACTGTAAAATGTTTTCCTAACCTCAATGTTGACTGCACATTGTAGACGGCTCAAGTGCTGCTCCCAAGCGGCCGATTGCAACTGCAAACTGCCGACCACCGACTACCAACTGCCGACTGCGCATTGTGGATAGAGCTTAAGTCACAGTCATGCAGCGAGTTTTGAGGACAGGCATATCATAACAGTGAGCACATTTTAATTTGTTACGAGTTAATTTTTGTATAATCCATTGTCAAACTTATACAGAACATACAGTGTAAGTACTACTATTCTTCTAAAAGATCCAAAGCAATTAAGAAGTTCATTTTATTATTATTATTGTCAATATATTTAATATATTTCTCAATTAATTTTTTTTTTTTTTTTTTTTATATATATATATAAACGGGTGCTGAAGATTGATAGCTTCAAAAAGTTAAACTGAACTATGGTAAGTCTAGGGGAAAAAATACAAAAAGGGGTTAAGGTAAATAGTTAAATACTTCAAAAATCATATCATAAAAGCTATTACTTCTAAAATTTTGTCCCTATTAGAATGAAAATACATAAAATTTAAGAAAAAAATTGTGACCAAGACGTGTTTTGACCTACTGTTTTGTATGGAACGACCCATATCAATTATTTATGGAAGTCCAAATATATAAATCTACTACCTCCAAACCTGAACATGGGACTTTATGAACTTACTTTGTATTGTGTTTCTGCAGGAGTGTTGGCTAGGAAAGGTGGTGACCCAACCAACATTTCATATAGAATAACTCCAACACTCCACCAATCACAAAGCTGTGTGTAGCCCGTTCTCAGCAACACCTCAGGTGCAATATAGTTTGGAGTCCCAACAAGAGAGTGTGCCAGGCAACGCTGATGTTCTCTTCTTCGCCTTCGCTCTAGTGGCTTCAACTGATGACATAAACACTCGTTGCTCCAATCATCAGTTGGGTCCATAGAATCCTGTCGACCATGTTCACCTATGGACAACCATTTAATTAAAAATCCATTCTTAATTTGAAGGTATTGGATTCCAAAGATACAAGTGGCTATGCCAAGGTTGTATTTTTTTGTTTTTTACATAAATGATTTCAGAGTAGTTGTTGCCCATTCTTGAATGTAGAGATCCTATCCTATGAACATGGGTTCGTAACTATCTTTTCAATTTGTACTAAACAAAAATTTAATTTAATTTTAGAAATAATTATATCTCAGATTAGTAACAATAATATTGTATCCCAGAAGCTAGTACAGTACAATTTGGTTAGAGCGACATCCAAGGGATCAAAAAAATTGTTGTTATAAGCAAGTGTTGCTATAAAAATAATAAAACCGAAGATGACAATTAAAGAAGTGAACTGACATTTTTTCAAGCATATTTTACACACTACTATAGTATAATTTCGAATTTTATCATACAGTACTATAACTATCTTGAGAAATAAAAAAATGTGAACTGAAACACTACTCTCCTGGAGTAAAAAGTCAATACACTCAAAATAATGTTCAGTACTCACATGGAGTCAGGCATCCGCTTTTTTTTTTATTTAACTTTCTTACCATTTGGCTGATAGTATTTGGAATTGTGCGTCCAACGAAACCCGGTGCACAAGCCAAAATCTGTGAGCTTGATGTGTCCATCACGGTCAATGAGGATGTTGTCTGGCTTGATGTCTCGATGAATGAAGCCCATCTTATGAACACTTTCTACAGCACACGTCAATTCAGCTATGTAGAACCTGAAGAACAGATAAAGGTTGATAACACATAGTGAATACTGCTCAGTTCTAAGCACAGCCTCATAAGAAGTTATTTATAAATTAAACTGCAATTCTAATATGTTGCACATATTTTAGAATATTCATACTTACTCAATGGCTCCTTACTTACTTACTCCTAAGCATGCTAAAGGAATATTATCTATTTTACGGAACCTGGAGGTTCATTCCTGTGCTTACAAATGAGGCCTCCATTCAACCCTATTCTGTGCTAACTTCATTCAACTATCCTTCACAAATACTACTTCTCTTAAATCTATTCTAATAGTCCTCCCCACCTACCTCTAGGTCTTCTAAGTGGGGTTTTCCCCCTAGGGTCTCCCAGTCAATATTTGGGACATCTCTTTCCTCCTCCCTGCGCACAACATGCCCAGCCCATTTCACCCTCTGTGATTTAATTACCCTTACTATATTCAGAGTATTCATACTCTATGAATTTATATAGGAAGTTGATGACAATGAAGTTATTACATTAATATAAACTTTGATCATTCAAAGCTGAAGGGACCAGAAAAAAATCAAGAGTCATGAATTTAAATTAGAAAAGTTTTAATTTTTGTATAGGGATGTCAAGGGACCATGCTAAAAATTCGAGGTGTTCACTCTTTCGAATTAAAAAAGTTAGAAATAATCAAATTCAACTGTAATATAAATAAAGAGTCAGATGTCCTAATCCTTACTTTACTTACAATAGTACTGCCACTGTGTGCTCCTCTTGCTTCACTGGTGCCAAAGTGAATTTTTTTATAAAGTCACTGGAGAAATTCCTACCCTTCTCTTAGTTTTTAAGGATGAAGATTCATTCCCAATTGTTTAGTCTATGAGACCTATTACATTTTTACTAATTCTCTTTCTGTTTCAGTGTTGTGGTTCTTGAACCAAAAATGAGCTGCAACTGCTGATTTATCTATTTCATGGTTCTTTCTTTATGTTCTGCAAATGCTCTTCAAACTCTGGGTTTAAAATTATTGTCTGTTTTCCCACTAAATACTGGAGTCCATTCTTTACAATTTATTTGATATAAAATGCCAGAATTGTCACTTGCTGTTTGTGTATCTTTTAATGAAGATATTAATCAATTTCTACACTTAAGATCTAATGACTTTTTTTTAAATTCAGCTGTGTTTATACTCCTTTTAGCTGTGAGGTCATATCAAGAATTCGGGATATGTGTCTATACAATTGGGGCGGCCATGGAACTATTGATTGTCAATTGTTCCTATTATGTGTGTATTTTTATGGAGTAAATTTCAACTGACATTAATTAAAATGGATATAATACAAGATGAAGTGGTGAGAATGATTCATGGTATGTAAATATCCAATTCGGCATTTGCCATTATGACTAGGGAAACCATGAAAAAACCCATGCCAAATTGGCCAGCCATGGGATTTGAGCCTGGAACCTCCCGAATGCGAGTCCAAGATGTTACTATCTCAGCCACCTCACTCGGTACCACTGCTTTTAAATAATAAATGAAGGGAGGGGGAAAATAGGTAGTATATATTGTCAGCGACTTCAAATAATTCTAAATGGTATTCACTACTCATACTGTGTTATTAATACCAACATACCTTGCGAGTGATTCTTCAAATACTCCCAACTTGATGAGAAGTGACATAAGATCTCCACCAGGGATATAATCCATGACAAAGTATAAGTTATCCTTGTCCTGGAAGGAGTAATAAAGTTTGACAACCCATTCGTTGTCAGCTTCTGCCAGAATATCTCTTTCAGCTTTCACATGTGCCACTTGATTCCTCTTGAGAACATCCGCTTTGCGTAAGGTTTTCATTGCATACAAATGATTTGTGTCGATCTTCCTGACCAGAGCCACTTCTCCAAAAGCACCCACGCCAATAGGTTTGATTTTGGTGAACATAGACTTGTCCATTTTAGCTCGTTTGAGGCGAATATAGTTTGATTCTTTCTGAGAAAGCATTTTGCGCATCTGGCATTGTGCTTCTGGACTCAAACCGATCTTTGCCATTTCTGTTTCTAACTGAAGGCGTCTGAAAACTCTCTGCTTGTGCGATTTTATGACATTTTCTACATGTTGCTCCATGAAGAATTTAAAAGCTTGAGGTGAATAATTACGTACTTTACAATCTCTTCTTTCTTCTTCCTTCTCTTTACTCATTCGCTTCCTTTCTGGAATAGGAGACTGATGATTAATCTTATACGACGGTGGAGTAGGTCCCGCATGACTTGGCCTCCTCTCACCACCATTTTGTGTAGGTATTTGATTGTTTTTATTCTTATTGGCTACAGAAGATGATGCTGTAGGAGGAAGGGGTGGTGTCTGTTGTGGAACTCCAACGGTATTTTCTGATGAAGTTGCATAGCCACCTGAAGCCGGAGACTGAGGAATGGTCCTGCTGTCAGCTGAAGATGTTGAAACTGGGCTTTCAGAACGTGATGTCACTGCATCAACAGCAACTACAGGTGAATATTTCCTCTGTAGAGGAGGGTGTAGATGGGAAGATGGTGCAGCTTGAACCACAGGTGATGGTCTTGGTGCAACAGCACTCTCCACCGTAGCCACCTGAGCACTGCCTAGAATTTGAGGAATACCATCCTCTCCTGTTGGGCCGTAAGGCGGAGGAGGCAAAGGATGGTGAAGATGGACTGCTGGCGAGACTATGGCTCTCTGTGCTGCTAATGCTTGCATAGTGCTGGCATAGCTGGGAGGGTCCGTTGTTGGCACAGTCACCGGGCTTGAAGTTGTCACAGGAGGTACAGATTGCTGCTGTGGCAGCACAGGTGGAGGTGCTGGTTTCTGATAAGGTGGAGCCTGAGCTTGCTGTTTCTGCTGGATTGAAGATGCATACGATGGGGGAGGAGGCTGGGGTGCAGACTGGGTTGGAGCTGTGACTGGAGGGGGGATGGGCTGTGGTACAGTAGGAGCTATGGCTGTTTGGAGGACTGGCTTCTGTACTTGTGTACTTTTGACAGATTGCATAATGATGGGTGGCTGAGTCTTTGCTTGTCTCGCACCCCATGCTTGAAGAGGAGTAGGTCTTGCTACAGAGGTTGGAGTTGGGCTTGCAACAGACACAGTTATCGGACTTGGAGAACCAGCCGAAGTAGGGCCAGAATATATCCCAGATGAAGGACTCTTCCTATAATCCTGTTGGGACTGAGTAGGACTTTGGCGACTCTGAATGGAAGCTGTGTAAGAGGGTGGTGGCGGTGGTACAGTTGGAGAAGAAGGTACTAGTGGATATGGGGGAGGAGGCTCTGAAGATGTGGAACTTGTTACACTATTGCCTGGGTACAAATTCAGAGCCTGCATTTGCTGGGACAGCTGCTGTTGAACCTGAGGGCCATTCTGTACTATCATGGGTTGTCTTCCAGATGATGAATTCCCTATACTTGTACCAGAAGACGCCACTGGACTTGTGCCTCGCTGGGCAGGCTGAGGGCAGTTTTGGTTTGTCCCAGCACCTCCTGGCAGAGCTGCTGGAGGCCGAGACGGAACTACAGGGGCAGGAGACATACGCTTCAGTAACTGCTGCACTGGATAGGAAGCATGAGGGGGAGGTGGGGGTGGAGGTGTAGAACTGCAGCGAGGTGGAGGTGGCGGTGGTGGCTCAGCGAAGCTGCTGGGGGAGTACTGTCTGCTGAGCTGGGCATGAGGCACTAAGTCTGTCAAGCGAGGACTGTCTGATCTTGAACTTCCTGCACCACTATCTAGTGCTGGACTCCCACGGTGCAAACTGAGCTCCCTCTCAAGACTTGGTTTACGTATCAGTTTGGTACTGAGAGATGGTAGACCTGCACAAAAATCATAAACATACAGTACTTATTTCAAACTGTATTTAATGCTCACAACTCTGTAATCATAATCTTTAAAGAAAATTAGTTTCTGGGTAGGAGCTGAATTCTGGTATTCAGCTAATAAATTGATGTTGAGAAAAATCCCGGGTCCTGTATTTTTCAAGATACATCCCGTATCTCCAGAAATACCTCCATTCATTCTTTTAAATTTCTTTTGGTATGATATTTTCATAATGGTCATACATGAAATATGATTGGTAGTTGTAATTAGTTGGATATATATATTTAAACAGAGAATATTAATACAGTACTATAAGTGACCATTTGTTATGCTGTTTGAGTGGTTCGGGTCCCATACTTTTCGCATTTATCCTTTACTTTCACTTCTGGTATTTACTATTATCCCTTATTTCCAATTTCAAGAACTGGCAACTCTATCAGGTACAGTGGTACCTCGAGATACGAGTGCCCTAACATACGAGTTATTTGAGATACGAGCTGTTGAGCGAGCGAAGTTTTGTTTTGAAATACGAGCGACATTTGAGATACGGGGAACGGCCAGCTGCGACGCTGCACACGGCCCACCAGTTTACTGCGCCTGCGGCTCGTGCGTCTCGCGCATTATCCCACGTATTCCCCCAGTGTGCTTGTTTACCTTGCTGTCGAAGCATCTTTGCTAAGTTTTTCTAGGGCTTTGCGCTTTTTGTGCATTTACATACTTTATCACATTTCTTTTTATAACCATGGGTCCGAAGAAAGTGTAACAAATATGTATGTACACTTTATAAAACCAGTTGTTTTTTGCTTTACATTCTCTTTTATTATGTTTTTATACAATATTTGTCATTTATAAATAAATTTTTCTTATTCAAAAACACGTAACAAAAACAATTGGGGGTAGCATTTTTGGGGCTGGAACGGATTAATGGCATTCCCATTAATTTCAATGGGGAAAATTGCTTTGAGATATGAGCAAATTGACATACGAGCAAGGTTACGGAACGAATTAAACTCGTATCTCGAGGTATCACTGTACACATCTTGTCCAATATCAAATTTTCTAGTCTCTGACAGACAGACCTTGCTACAGATTCTAACATATCTACAACTGTGATGATAATAGCCATACATAGTTACTGTTGCTTAGTATGTAGTCGTATACACGCAGAACATTTGTAAAGTAACCAAAGAATCGATCAAAAATCTTTAAGACAGTTTGTACATTGGCTGATGAATTTATGGTATTTCCCTTCACTTTTCATTAGATTCGTCAGACTTGAATGTTTGAATGTTAGATAGTTCAGATGGACCACTACCATTATGAAAAACCATTTGAATTTTTGTAAGGGAGACAGCGGCACAATAGATTTGAAACAACATAAATGGAGTATGCTGTTGTAGTTGTATTTAGTATGATTGTGAGAATCTGCCATAATTTTCTTCAGAAAAGAAAGAAAGACGTAAACAAAAGCTGTGAGAAATGTTACAGCCAAAGTTACATGGATTTAAAAACACACTTCAAGTATATTGGATTTTGCTTCTGTTTGAAATTGTTTAAAATTAATTTATTACATGTAAGTTAAATAATATTAGTACTTTCGGATATAATTGAAAAAAGCGTGTATATAACAATTTAAAGTCACAAGTTATGTAAAGGAAAATTAGTTTATCTAATAAGATACTGATGAGCCTATCTTTGTGATAAGGTGTTAATTCAATATATATCCCAGTTTCTTTATTAACTGATACAATAAATTACGATTAAAATTGACTAATTGTAAATGCAAGTGGTTCCTACTAGCCTAAATAGTGCACTGATCATATTTTGTCTGGAGAAGAATATAATCAATAGACTCGAGTTAAAACATCATCACTAATATTTAACAATTTTACATGTAATTACATTGTTGGCACTCCCAACAAGCATAACTTTGGTCAACAAAAGGTTTTTAATCCATCAGTCAACATGTATTAATCAGGAAAATAATTGTGGTGCCGCAGCCTTCAATTGGTGCAATCCGTAAGTCTTAATGAATTCACAAACTCACACAATACTAACCAAACTATTGCATTATGTAAATTGGAAAGTAAAATAAATAATAAAAAAATCAAGTGTACTGCTAGATAACAGGAACGTATGTGTCCACGGAAAAGTGGGAATGCAAAGAACAGATGGATAATTCTGTCAGCCCACTACTCAGAAAAGCAGCAAAAAAGAATAGAAGAAAAAACAAATTATAAGATATTAATCTAAGGATGGGTCACTAAACCTGATACATATTATACCGATCATGTTCAATGAAGACAATGAACTCATATGGTCATAAAATGCTTTTATGTAAGTGCCACCAATAAATATTTTCCCTTCGTTTGGTTTTCAATTATTAAAAATAATAACATCTTTTCCATCCTATATGGATTTAGTAGTGATTTCAATCATAAAAGTAATCAAACCTCATTGATAATAAACAATTCCAATAAAACTTCACATTAATTACCCTAAATGATCACCAATAAAAAAAAATTTCCTCAGTTTGATTTTCAATTCCGGGGTGCGCGGAGAGTTAAGTCCACTTTCTCGTTACTGAGAATTAGAGTGACTTAAACACACTAAACCAGCCCACCATAGCTTTAGAGATGGATAAACCCATGAGGCACACATCCATAACTACCGTACAACTTTGAATATGACTTACTGGACTTAACACAAATGTAGAGAACATTTTTATCTATAACTCTATGGACATATCTCAATTTTTTAGGATGGTGGACTTAACTCTCTTTGCCCACGCACCCCGGAATTCTAATTAAAAATAATAACATATTTTCCTTCCTACAAAGATTTTATAGTGATTTTAATCATAAAAGTAATCAAAGCTTTTAATAATAATAAACTTTTTCAATAAAACTGTACAATAATGAGCAATGATCCTAAATTATTAAGTAACCTCTCCCAACAGCTCTATGCCAGTGTAGGCAAAAAAGATTTGGGAACTGAGTTTGAATCAGTATGAGGCTAGATTTATATTTACTTCCTTACAAAGGTAAAGAAAGGTAGAAAGTGTAAAAATGTTTTAAGCTTAAATAACATTTTTTTATGCATCCTATACACTGTAAAATCTTACATCTTCATCCTCTTATTCTCTTATATTCTTATCTCTGTACTACATTTGTGATCAGATTCCAATTTCTGGTGAGGAGGCTTGGATAAACAGTATATACGATGGCATAAAATACAGGTTATCACCACATTCCACAGCAGGCTTATCAATCTTCCAGAGATGGGTTTCAACTTATCAGTTCATTATGATGGAATGTAACAGTAAGCTAAGCTTCTGTGATGATTCAAAACTAGTTTCATTTTATTACTTTTCTTGAGGAGGTATTTTCACTGAATTTTCAATTACTTAATTTTACCCATGATTTTTATGGACACACACTTATCTTACACACTTACTTTGTGGAAAGTTCTAATTTTATCACTTTTGCTCTCAGTGTTTTACTCATGCAAGATGATATAAAAATGAGGATTTTAAGTAAAAAGAAGTCAATTTTTGTCAAAAATGTTTAAAAAAATTACTATAAGTCCAAAATTGCTAGAATGTGCAGTAACATGTTTCTGGAAAAAAAAAATATAAATAATAATTATTTAAATTTAATTTAACTGCCAAATCGAAATTTGGTCATGGAAAGAATATGTAGAATGTAATTATGAATTAAAAACATTAATAATTTATTCCTCTAAGAATCCACAGTTTTTATTTGATCAACTTAATATTTAATGCATACACAGTGGACAAGTAGAAGTAAACTTGCATTTTGGTGTATAATGGAAAACAAATTAGATCAAATTTCATGGCAGGAGCAATGCTGATGTCCTAACACTTAGTTATAGGTATAACACTGAGGCTTTTAACTTCACTGATTGGCAGCATTGGAAAGCATGTTGACTCCGATACTGAAGCTGCTGTTACTTCAGGCAGCTCTTACTATTCAAGTAGCTCTTCAGTTCTCCTCACAAGGCTGAGTGGACCCCATTTCAGACCTCCCTCTCTCAGAAAAGATAGATACCTCGGAATCAAACCGAAGCAAGCAATTCCAATGCCAATCTCTAGATCATGTACACAGTCATACTAGTTATCACTAAGAAAATGTTATGTTTATAATATTTAAGAAAAAAATTACTTGTGCAAAAACATTTTCCAAGTTGTTATGATACATAAATAATATAAAATATAAAATTTAAAAATAAAAACCAAATATTATAATGGTTTCTTGTAGATATTATTACATTTTTTGCACATTTAAAAGTGTTCTGTCAAAAACTTTTGCAATGGAATATTATACGGGGGAGGGGGGGGGGGAGATGCTGAAAATTTTAAACATGAGTAAATGCAGAGAAGAAAAATGTCCTGAAAACCGCATGCAATAAATTACCTTTAAATGTATTTAGTAAGGACTCCAAAAATGGCCAAAATGACACCATTTACTGCAGAAATGTTTATCATAAAAACTAAAAATTAGTACTGACCATTGCTCAATTTGCAGTCATAACTCCTCTCAATAACAAATGTTAGTTTGCAATGGTCATTACCAGGTGTAGGTCCTTTGGACATCCCATTCACAGGCTCGCTTTGCTGCTGCTGAGATTGCTGCTGCTTGGGAAGAAAATCGAGGGCAGTCTCAAGCCTGCCCCCAGACATCTTCAAGGCACGAAACGATGCTTCCTGAAACAGGAAAATATATGAAATAAATAACCCTTCTACATTCATAAACTGTGTGAAAAGAGAATTCTGGTTAAAATTTAAATTGCAATATACAGGATCCTTTTATGATCAGCAAGTAATAGAAACACAATATTGTTACTACTAAATGAATATTATTGAGTGCTGCTAAAAACAAGAAATAGTTCAAATGAGTAATATGTTTGATATATAATTAGGAAAGGAGCTTATTATTTGTACAGGTGTTGGTGAAGTTTTATGCAAAAAAGTTGTATTAGTGAATATAATAAAAGTAAGAAGGATCCAACTTTCATTTCTTAGACATCATTATAAGGTTATTAATAAAATGAAGTTTAAATTTCTAAAGAAACTGGAAGATTACAATATAAGACTTCCATCAATAATAAAAAAGCTTTGAACGTTTAATCCAGATGCTAAGATACATAAAGGAGCATCACAATGTTCTTTGCTGACTTCAGAACCTTCCTAGGCTAGGGAAAATCAAAATACTGATATTAAGTTACATAAAACAGAGTAAACCATATACAATTCACAGATGGACAAAATGTTATCAATGTGAGATTGTATCAAAATCAAATGCCACAATGATTTAGAAATCACTAATAATGTTATTTCTGAACAAATTTCTTTATCTTCGATTTTTAAAGCAGCTTATTTCCATGCATTGTACTCATGTTGTATCTCACTGTTTCTGATCCTGGAGTTTGTCTACCTTGTCTCACAATATTCTTTTGATAGAAAAAATACTAATAAAGTGCCTGGCCAGTGCCTATTTTGATTTTTCAAATAAAAGAGAATTTTTAAACTTTTAATATTTTGACAGTTCCTTCTTTGTATTTTAAAGGATGTATAAGTTTATTTTAATAATAATTTTGCACTTGTACAGAATAATAACTTTCATAATTTTAGTATAATTCATTGAAATAATATAAAATTCTAGAGCCTATTAAGAATATAAGCAAGGCTCCGCTATTATAAAAATGAATGAATGTAATCAAAAGGTGTTTCTATTCTGCACAAGACTATTATTTAGATTGTTATTACTGTAATAAGTTTGTGTTTTACTACGGCTTATACAATGTATCAATGTCAATAAATTGGAATTAATAAATACAATTTTTAATAAAAATTTTTACTAAACAAGTGTAACAGTTGTCATGGCCTGGTAATGGACAGTGAATAATTCAAATGTTACGTTTATAAAACTGAAGCAACAAACTGTTCTTTACATACAAACAGTTGCAGAGCCCAGCTAAGACCAGGAAATAATCCAAATGCTAATATCACATTACAGAAAATGAAGCGTAAATCTGTACAAGGCAGACTAACAGTTGAAGAGCCCAGTTATGGCAAGGGAATAATCCAAATACTAATCACATTATATAAAATGAAGCATAATTTTGTACAAGTTGTAGAGCCCAGTTATGGCCAGGGGATAATCCAAATGCTAATAACTTTCTGGCTGGTACTACAACAGGTAGCCTGGCCAATTATCTACCATCTGTTATTAGAAATGACAACAAGTAATTCCATTGAACCCGAGGTCATAAACCATTTCTATCACCCACTATTTATGTCTTCCCTGGCACCACAATAAATAATGGGTATTCCTTAACTACAAAATTAATATGTTAGGAAGAACATCTGTGTTTTGTGTCTGTGCAACATGTATCTAATTTGTGGAACACCTAAACACACAACACAACAACAGAACCTTGCATCTTATGATTTCAGATCATACTTTATTCTCCAGAAGTGACTATATTAATCTGAAAAATTTTTAAAGTCAAGGAGAATTGTACAGTACTGGTACATAAAGAAAAGACACAAATTAATATTCATACTTTCACACCATTCCGCGCACGATTTCTTGGGCACTCGGCTCCCTAGTCCTCATTCGATAGGTTTCGTTCAATTCCGTAGGAAGATCTCTAAGAGAGTATTTTTATGTTTTTGTTTTAATGCTGGAAATTACAAACAAAATCATGATGGTTGTGCATCTGGATGAGTTATCAAATTTTGAAATAATTTGAGTTATCAAATTTTGAAGTTCCTTATTTTTAAAATTTTCCACATATTGCACATTTAACAAGATATGCTTCATTTTGCATGCTAATAGAAGAGTGTTTTTAAACCACAGAACCCAGTCCACAAAGCTGGAGCACCATACAAAACATTTCAACTGTCTTAAGTTCTATGAAAGCACACGTTTAACGAAGATTTATTTTTTTAAAGTTTGAATTCTGTATATTTATCGGCATTTGTAGGTAGCTGTAAACTTAGAAATGCTCACAAGTGTTTTTGGTAGACCGTCTGTGCTAGGAATCAAGAAAATTTTTACCTGCAAATGGCAGAAACATGGAAGTTCTTTATCAGAGTCTGTATTAAAATAAACAATTCATCAAATCCACCATCTGCTAAAACTGTGCAGCCCAGATTAAAAAGAAAAAAAAATTATGAAGGTCAGTAAAATAAATATTCCTTTACTTTGTGCATGTCTTCATTTTAATATTACATTCAACCAAGCAGGTAGTTAGAGAAGTTGTAACAAAATGAATCTAGTTTAGAGCGCATGTTGTATGTGAAGAATGTTACCAGTATGGCCATGCCTGTTAAATAAGGAAAGGTATTTTGAAGATTCAAGCGAGGTAGCAGTGAGGTAGGCTTGTAGAAAACCTGATCCAGTTCACACTCACTGAGATTGGCTCCAGGGCTGAGATGGACTCCATGAGAATCAGGACACTTACCACCTGCACCTCAATTCCAATCTAAACCATTCGGTTACATTACTTGTCACACATCCTCAACCACAGAAATAATATTCAATAACATCCCTTCCAAGGAGACTGCTGTAAGTTAACCTGACCCGGATGGGGGTCTTAAAACCAGCATTTCTCTATTACACAAATAAGCAGTTCAGGTATGATATAATGTAAGAGCACGGGTGGAAGAATGTCCTTCACCAGCATAATAAAATCAGGTGAACTGATATAACAAAGTGCCAGAATGCTTTTTTTTAATCAGTGATATTGCAATTATGACAGGCCCATGCAGAAAGGAAGTTATTTATGTAAAAGATCTCCGAGCTAAGCTCCAGGGCTTGCAGAAGAACAAAAAAAGTTTGAGTCTTAACCTTAATTCAAACTCGTATACACTGATATAAGAAATTCTTAAAATATGTGATCACTTTACAAAATGCACTGGCAATAATATTAATGATGTAAGTATAAGCCTACGATTCACTGACATGTTTGTTTCAGATTTAAAGCCGCCGAACAGATTATGAATGAAATAAAGTCAATCTGAAATCAATCTGTCAGGAATTACATTAGCTATAATGCTTGCACAGGAGCAAATAAGAAAAATACATTAAAATGTAATGTAGTTATTGGTAACCTACATTCCAAAAGAATGCACAATATTATATCAACAGCAGCAGCAGCGCTTAACTATCCAACACCTAGATAAGTGATCGACAATGTGATATTTTATGTTTAGGTTATTGTGGGCCATGCAATATTAACACAGTATTTTATACACATTATAAAATTAATATTGTGTTTGTATGCTGTCAAATGGGCAAATAATAAGACTTAAGTAAATTACCGGCTGGATAGAACTTCTGGAAATGAAAGCATGCTCTTTAGTAAGTAATTTCGCCTATTATTTCTACTTACAGAAACTGATACATTTGAATGTGTCTTGTTTACATTAGTTATGGGAGCTCAGCTGCCGATTGGCTGTCTGCCAGTCAATCAAATTGCCTCAGATTTTCAGAGAACAAAGATTACATTATAATAGATGTGATCGTTAATTAGTCGTTATTTTGGTACCGGTCAATAGATTCGGTCCAAAATGAATAGGCTTCTTCCCACGGATGTTATAAATGCTTATACCAAGTTTCATGAAAATTCGATAAAGCGTATTTGAGTTATCAAAATTTGTTATTTCATTTTAAATGGCACATATTTGCTATGGACCATTTGAAGGGCAACGCAAGTTCTGAAATTTTTTTCTTTCTATCTTTCCCACAAAATGTGTTCACAGATATTTTAAAATAAATCTCTTTGACTTTCCATGACCAGAACTGACCACAAGAATCAATTTTTTTAATTTCCTTTACAAATTTTGCTGATTTTCACCTCTATGTTACAAAATTCCCTGACTTTCCCTAACTGATTTAAATTTCCCTGACTTTTCAGAATGTGGACACCCTGAAGTAGTATTAATTTACTTACTTCGTTAGTAACAAATAAAAGTTGTGTTATACATAAATACGTAATGGACTGTCATCCAATAAACTGCTCTCTAAAATCAACTTGTTACTTCTGAAAACTAATTACAAGAAATAATGAATTCTTTACTGGTCATTTTTTAATTTTATGTAATATTTGAACTATTTTTAGGTCATAAATGAATTTTCTATTTAGCATTTTCGCATTTTTAAAAAATGAAATGCCTTGCCCTAATTATTATGTATTGCATTATGTTTCATTTGGTTGAGGGATACCACAGTATAGTGGAAAACCTATGAATTAAAAAAAACTGGGGATAAGAGAATCGCCGCCTACACAAAAACTGTTAGATCATGAAAATTAGTGAAAGAGCAAACATGCTTACATGGTAACTCAAAACGACAAGTTGACAAGAGAGGTGGGGTGGTTGCATCGTCAGGAATGATCGCAATGCAGACTCCCGCATCTCTTACAGAACAGCCCTTCCCTCCCGCTGAATACCCCCTAGTTAGTCTGCAGGAATGCCAGACACCCTTTCCTCTGCAACACCCTGCCACGAAACCTGCTCAATAGACACACATGTGTCGAAAAATGACATCAAGACGATGGAATTACAATTTGTTTCATATAACAAAAACTGATGAATTACACAGCCCCCCAAAAAAGAACTTTTTGTTTGGTGTCTCAGATGTTTTATCGGATTTTGGCTACAATTAGTGTGCTTATTTCAAATATGTAAACAGTTTTTCTCTACCAGATTTACTTTTATATAGATTTTATTCGTGAACTCTTAGTCTAGCGAAACAAAATCTTGCTTGATAATATAGCTAGTGAAGGTTCTTGACCATACTTTGGACACGTAGGACGAAAACTGTATGAAGTACAGAAAAACTAAAAGCTGGATTATTTTTCGGCCCTCAAATTGACAGCTCATAAGTCATAAACGACCGTACAATATGTGATAATATCAATTTTTTAAAAGACCCCATGTTACATTGTTATTGTAATGTTAATGTAATGTTTGTGTGTTGCTTTTTCTTCACTTGATTTAGAAGCTAAAAATAGGCAATGTTTTTTATTTATATCAAACGTAAAATGGGATAATATGCATAAAGGTAATACCATATCTCACAAAACTAAAGCTAATAGGGCAAAACTAATGGCACATTTGGCATCAGCGACCAAAATATGCCGAAGAATATGTATAAATTCTAAGGCACCAAAATGGCCGTTGGTCTGTATTATTAACTCCTTATTAAAAAAATACATTTTGTTCGACCATACTATAACACGCTTATTATATGGGACTAACAGTATCTTAATGACATCAATTAAAGTAGGCCTACAGATTTGTATTATAACACTGGTGTGGTATCGGTTGATATAGTATATGCAACTGGTTAACGTTCTTTTTCAGTCTTTAAAAGAGTTAAACATTCATTATCTCAACTCCATTTAAGTCACTTGTCTATGGTGTTTATAGAAAATTATATACCGCTAGTTGCGTTATTTTTATTACATTATGAAAGTCTAAAAAGATTGCTTCAGTTAAATCGAGAAAAGTTCTGATTTAGTTTGATTTTACTACTCCGGGAAAAAAATGTATTATTATATTGAAATATATTTTTATTGTTCAATAAACAGTGATAATATATTGATTAATGTATTACTTTCATTAAAGAAACCTATCTTGAAATAAACCGTATGCCGGTGGTTCACAGTGCATACAGTGCCTACCAGAGTAAAAATGGCGTAGAATGCATACTGTAAGATACAGGATGGTGAAAATATTTAGAGGATCTCAAAAATTAACTGGCCTGCGGCCTCTCAAGTGCTAAATCCGCCACTGCTTCAGATTGTTTTGAAGCGCAGTGCTGCACACAAGCTTTACTCATTTAGAAATCCAAGAATAT
This sequence comes from Ectobius pallidus, assembly GCA_964059195.1. NCBI lineage: Eukaryota > Metazoa > Arthropoda > Insecta > Blattodea > Ectobiidae > Ectobius > Ectobius pallidus. Next base: position 119,374,508 of record CAXKWD010000006.1, read on the forward strand.
TCAGCAATAAAATGGGAAGAAGTTGAATTCATAAAAGTATCCACATTTGAACAATTTCAACAGTATGGCATATAAGTATGACTGACATAATTCAATAAATTAAATAATAGGGTAAGTGGGGTACGTAGTAAATATAGCTTTTCTCGAGAATCTGCAAACAGCATGTTTACGAGATGCTAGCTGAACGTAGTAATTTAGGGGAGTAAATTCGATTGCAGCTGCACAAATATGTTTAGGCTGTGTCAAACACCTGGCCAGATAAGTGTTCTTTGTTTAGACATCTGCATCTGAGAAGCAGAAAATAAGCGAAAATACATGCAGGGTTTTATTGGTATTTTCTGTTCTTGGAGAATGGAAATAAGAAAAAGAAAACGAAAGAGTCAGAAAAAGGGAGGGAGAAAGAACACAAGGAATGATAGGGATTAAACAGGGAACAGAGAAGTAAGTTATAGGAAAATAGGAATAAAGAACATAGTGTATACATAAAAATCGAGTAGTCTAATGTACACTAACATTATAATGTGGATAACCAAATACATTAATTGATGAATTTCGCTATTTTAATATTTGCCCTTCTGTAAGGACAATATTATAATCTAGGAATATGATCACAGGTGCTTTTGCTTTTACAGTCAACTGGAGAAGGTAAAGAAAGGATGTTTATAAAATACATGGAGCAAAACATGTTTTCTAAACTGTACAGTATATAGCCCATACGTTAGGACCGTATGATCTACAATTCATTTTTCATTACTGGATAAAATAAATATGCCAATTCCTTTTTTAAGTTAGAGGATTGTACTTTTTTTAGGTAGATTTTTCTTTTTCGAAGAAAAATCTACCTATTGCAATGGATACCACTTTATGATTTTCGAAAAATTCTTTCATATCTTTACGTTTCATGCTCCCCTAAGTACGAAACCACCGCCCGTTCAAAAAAAAGTTTTGTGATATTTATATATATATATATATATTTATATATATATATATATATATATATATATATATATATATATATATATATATATATATCTTTACACGATAGCGGCCGTAATTTTGAAGATATTTGAACCAAATTTTATTATGTTATTTCCAGGCCCAATAGTTCGGACAAGTTCGTTAATGGGCAAAATTGGCCCAAGGGGGTGGTCGGGGGAGGGGGTTGAAATTTTTAAAAATGTATATCTCGGCCCCTATGAAGTATAGAGGGAAACTTTGTTTGAATAAATTAGAGTACTCCCTATGGAGTTTACAGTGACGCCAACGATTCGGGGGTTCGAGTGAGGGTGGGGGTAGAGGTGGGGGTGGGGGATGAAAATTCGAAACTTTTGAAACCACGTCTTGTGGGGTATCGTTGAAAAGCTCTTGATGAGTACTCTACAAATCAATAAATAGTTTCTTGATAGCTCTCATATTACGCGAGATTTTAATGTTTGAAAATAATAACACTTAAAAGAATTATTATAATATCATAATTTTGTCTTGTTTAGCGGCTTTGCTAATTTTATTCATTGCTGATCTTGCGCACGGCCTCCCAGAATATTATATCCTATTCTTGTTGTCAAAACAAATGATTGTAGGCTCTTCCTCTTTACCGAATTCAGTTCTTATTACAGCAGGTTTACCATGCCAAGGCTAAAGAAGAAGAGTGCTATGCAGCGACAATAAATTAAACCAAAAGCACTTCGAAATCTACCTCCGCCTGTAGGCCTGCCTAAAGGGATTTTTTAGCTTTAGATGGGTTTGGGACTTTGAAATATACCGAAACAGTGATTCTCTATGATCTTATTCTGCAACATATATGCATAAATCATTTTTGATCTGTGGATAAAATAATATAGGCTAGATCTTAGAAGTAAGCCTTCAATTCGTCATACAAAAAAGGGAGGACAGCTCTTTCTGTGATTTAAATGCCACTTGTATCCGTAACTTATGATGGACGAGAAAAAATGGACACAAGGAAACTACCCTGTGAATTATTTTATAGTGTAGAGGAATTTGGCAAGCTGATATACAGGGTGTTAATGAATAACACCGAAATATTTTACCTGTATATAGAGGTGACATAGATAAACAACTTTTATTAGGAGATTTTTGCTCTATGACGTAAAATGTCTATGCTACAGGGCATTAAACTCATTATGATTTGGTGCTCATGAGTTAATAATTAAGCGAGATACGGTTAAAACTTTCGTTAAATTGCTTTCGCTGCCTTCCTAGTGATCGATAAAAACCTGATTCTTAATCATTCATCCACAGCTATATGCAAAATTTACAGACTAATCACATGACTGGCCGCCACTGCATTAGTCTTTTTTTTTTTTTTTAATTCATAACTACTGACTACAGTGTTAACAACGAAGTTCTTTAGTTTTGCACTTTTCTTCTAATGTTAGAAGTCAGTGGCGGCCATGCCCTGGGAGATTTTATGCTATAACAGGAAACATTGAATCCATAGAGCAAACATCTGCTAATAAAAGTTGCTTATCTATGTTCTCTCTATACACAGGTAAAATATTTCGGTGTTATTCAATAACACCCTGTATTACATACACGCTTCGTCAATTATAAAATAAACCTAACATTAGATGTATTTTATAACCAGATCGCTTCAGAAACAACTCACGGATTTGCAAGTAGAGCTAAAAGAAGTGCACAATGCAAAATTTGTATTTAAAAAATCATAGGCGTTCATGGCAGGAGTCTTGAAGGTTAATATGGTCTTCTGGGCTGTGACCTGCAGTCAACCTCTGAAGATGCTCGCCACAGACGCGTGCGAAACGTCAAGTTCAGAAAACCTAAAACCACGGCCGAACGGCTCAGAAGACCACGTTAGTCTGAAAAAATAAAGTAACTTTCTTTTTATACAAGAGGTATGCACATACAAAAAAGACCGATTCACAAAGACCTGGGGGAAAAATTATATTCTAGGCATCACGTGATCTCGATTCCCCTCTCTCTAAACTCGGTTAAGAAAATAAAAAGTTGCAAATAACCCAATCATTCTTGTAGTAAACAAACGTATAATGGAAAATACCACGTAAACGAGCATGTAGTCTGACCAGAAAGAAACCTGAAGTAAACAAAAACCACTCTTGGACCATACGAGGGTTTTTCCCCTTCTACCGCTCCCGGAGCCCTCGACCACAGGAAATACTCCGGTCCCACCAATTTTTCGGCACTTGTGTTCTATTGCTCTATTTTTCGCTCTTGTGTACTTTAGTTTGTGGGTAATTTGTTCTGTTTGATTCAGCACTATATAATGGAACTGTTATCTCTGTGTTTTGTCATCTGTCTGTCGGGGGGTCGTCTCTCACCCGTGTCAAGAGTGAGACAGGCATAGGCCTACTTGATTTTTGTTTACCTCAGGTTTCTTTCTTAGAATAGACTTTAGATTATATATGCGCCTCGTTGCCGTTTGCAAAAGAGCGGAGTGCCCAAAAATAAATCCCAAAAATTGCAACGTGCACGTTTAAAAATTGTATCCACTATAAATTTATGGAAGTTGAAAGGAAAGAAGTTTGGAAATGTGCCCTCAAATGGATGGTGGAGGACTTTTCTAATACACATCATTATTGCCCTAAGTTCAGAAATCAGGAAAATGGTTCTTGTCCATACCTCCTGGATTAATATTTTAGATATATCTTGATAGCTTTAAGGTTACAAGCTGATGAGGTATTTTGCCGAGATGTGATGTATTCATGAATGGTAAGGACAATGAAATGAAAGTGTAGTGAACCATGTGAATGTAGGTAATTGGTATGTTGGCAATAGTATGACATTAGATGGTGTTGGCCGGCTCTCCTGAAATAACTCGTGGATGTCCCGGCAGCCTGGTCGGTCACCCCAGGGGTGGGCAGCTCCGGAACATTGAATTTCCTAAATATCACTCGGCCTTCACGAGCCATCTCATGAGAATACTACAAAGTATTACTACTATAACGTCTTTGGTTGTAACATACAAAGTACATAATTGTTTCTATTCTTAATTTTGGTATTCATTCAAACCATAACGCAAAATTTATATGCTTTGGAAATTCTTTGGGCAAAAAAGAAAGTGCTTCCACAACGAGGTTTATCAATTTGTCAATCACTCAATTTATAAGCATTAAGCATCGGAAGTTATGTATTCTAGGCGCTTGAAAAGGCATCAAATAAGAAAAAATAGGACAATAAATAGCAATGAAATTATATTATGCAAAAAAGTTGTATACGCAAAATAGTTTTCATATCACAGTTGCACTCGAAAAATTAAATTAGGATAACTTTTTTCTAACGAGTGTTCTTATATCACAGCTAAATTAACCATTCTCTTCGACACTGTTTAGAGGTATTATTTATTTATAAATTATGTCCCTCCGGTCAATTAACAGCTCAAAATTGTGGGTGTAGAAAATAGTCTGGTTGCATATCATACTAAATTAATTTAGAGAATATTATAAAAGAAAATACCAATTCCTAGTTATAACGCAGAATTTTTTCAGTACTGTGAAGAGAGTACTCATTTTAAAAATTCAAGAAAGCAAGTTGAACAAAAAAAGAAAAAAAAAGGCACCAATGGCAAAAAAGGAAAAACAGGCAAGATAAAATTTCACAAGGCTTTATTTGTCATAATTCGGATACATTTACTACCTGCCTTTAAATACATACATTCAAACAACATAAACTTCCGATGCCTAATAGTCATAAGTAGGGTTCGGATGTTTATGACCTAAAAACTGGCAAATATGACCTTAAATATGCCCTAAAAATGACTAAATATGACCCAAAAAATCGTAAATATGACCTAATAAAAGAAAGTACTTTCTAATAATAAATGTTCCACTTTTAAACGTTTAATGAAACTAAATTACTACATCGCATGAATGCAATCAGGATCGTGTTTTTAAGAAATTTACACATTATTCACAGTTTTGCTTGTAATGGACATCTAATTTTAAAGCATTTGCTTCTGTGTGATTGCTTCACCACTTCAATATAATATTTTGTAGTCCATGCCTGTCCCTATAAAACGTGAAAAATTGCATTAATTTAAAAATTAAATTACCTATTAATTGGGGATAAACATTAAATTAATTAAATAAATTTCAAAGTAGGCTATTACGTACCAGTTTTCAGTCTCCATTTTTGTCTGCATTACACTATACAACCACGTGCATTTTAAGATTATCGAATAGAAATCTTCTCCTGTTGTCACTTAATATCGTCTTAAACCGCGAGAAGCTCCTTTCGACGGTACAGTATGTCACAGGTGCATATTTGAAGAACGTTATTAAATCGTTTTGCAGTCGTCACTTTAATTTCACACACTTTGCAATACAAAATTTTCCCGTCGGTGCAGTAGTGGTTTTCTCCAAACTCTTTAACAAAACATTTTAGTTTTACACTTTCAGAACACTTATTAGTCGGCATTTTGATGTTTCCCGATACCACTGCAAGTGTGAACTGAAAATCTTTTAAAACTGTCTCTATTGAAAGTTGTTAACAAGGAGGAAGGAGGTAAAATCCCGTGCATTGTGCTCCAACTACCTGCACTTGTTATTGTACCTTCACATTCCAGTTACAGTCAAACCAAAATATTAGTAACTCTTTCTCAAAAAATTTTTAACTCTACGATTTAGTGCCTACAGTATACTGTGCAATTGTGGTCTTTTACCCAATTTATTACTGAAATATGACGTTAAATTAAAAAATGACCAAAATATGACCAAAACTATAAAAATGTCCAAAATATGACCTGTGCAATTGTGCTCTTTTACCGAATTTATTACTTAAATATGACGTTAAATTAAAAAAACGACCGAAATAAGACCTAAACTATAAAAATGTCCAAAATATGACTTCATATGCAAAATAAAAACGGTCCAATTAGGATAGGCCTAACAAAAGTGCAATTCGTGTCTAATTTCAGTTTGCGGCAAGATTAGATGTCAGGATAAAAATATGATATGTCATGAACATCCGAACCCTAGTCATAAGGCTATATCATATTTTAACAGCTTATTCCTTCGTTATGATCAAGAAAATTCCAATATCATATTTGTTGCGTATTGGTTGTCTGTGGGTAAGAAAAAAGTGAACTAAATTTTAACCGTGCTTTACACGATAAGTATTAGGCCCTATCTGTACTGTTCTAATTCTCTTTTCACATCAGCAGAAAAAAGGATAAGAAATACTTTCACCCTTTGCGGTTGGATCAGTAAGGTTTGTAGCGTACGTGCAAATTAAATAGAAAAGTTATTATGGGAACCATAAAATCCTCGACACAAGGCAATAAAGCTGCGAGTGTCTTAAGCGAAGTATATTCTTTTGTATATTCATGGCAGAGGCCACTGAAATCCGGAAGAAGTTATCTGGCAGTGCGCTGTTGCAATTCATCGAACTTTCAACCTAATCCTAATACTCTCAAGAACCATAAAAGTAGTCACAAAAGGCAAAATATATTTATATATACTGAATATCTGTATGTATGTACTGTACATCTACTTTTAACGTACTCTACTGTTAACTTGAATACTGCAACTACTCGTGTCCAGGCTGCTGGGTATGTTTCCCCGCAGGCCACTGCGCACTTAACCATTTACTGACCAGAATTATGTTCGGTTTAGTGAACATTTTTGCTTAATTTCAAGTTATATGGGCATGTGACCGCCTGCGTGGTCTAGTGTTTAGCGTCGCTGTCTCCTGATACTCGAGTCTGAGTTCGATCCCCGGTACCTAATCGAATTTTTCTGAGTTAGGGAGATCTGGAACAGGATGCACTCAGCCTCGGTATGACAAATGAGATACTTGATTGAGAAGGTCCTTGCTGCATTTGATAATGTAATTTACGACTGTTGTTTTTACAGTGATTAGCAGATCTGAATTCGAATCTGAAGCCTCGGGTTCGATCCCCGATGTTTCCACAGATTTTTCTGAGGTAAGAAGATCTGGAACGCAGTTTATCCAGCCTCGTGAGGACAACTACAAACATCACGCTGAAAGAAGTAGAGGCTCCGGTCAAGAAAGTCATCGCTCATGGCCGTGGGCTTTGACATGTTGACCACATGCCCCCTCCTCCAATTCTGCCTATCAACTTAGTCGTAAGATGGAGGTAGATGATGCTTCGTGAGATAGAAGGCCCTGTCCCTGTAAGGGTTGTAGGACAATAGAGTTTTCAATTTTACATCATTATAATAAAAACTAAACTCCATGGCGCTCCATCCCTGAAGGGAAAAAGCCTACCACCCGACCGCTGCATCATGATCACTGGATTGGGGGCCTGTGGTCAGCATGCCAACACTCACGGCCGTTAATGGTGGTTTCCGCGACCGGCATAATTATAACAGTATATGACGTTAATAAAATATCTGCATTTTATGAAACTCGCTTCAAAGAATGCAATATCTTATTTATTTGCAAACTCAATGGCAATAGACACTCCTAAGCAAGCTAAAGGAATATTATCTATTTTATGGTACACGAATGTTCATTGCCGCGCGTACCTGTGCCCGCCGTTCAACCCTATTCTGTGCTAACTCCATCCATCCAACCATCCCTCCCAAATCCTATTTCCCTTAAATCTATCCTAATATTGTCCTCCCGCCTACGTCTAGGTCTTCCAAGTGGTCTTTTCCCGTCGGGCCTCCCAGTTAATACTTTTGAGATGTCTTTCCTCCCCCTTGCGCGCAACATGTTCAGTCCATTTCATCCTTCGTGATTTAATTACCCTTACTATATCCGGTAAGAATACATGTAGATCTAAGTTTTTAACCTACAAACTGATGTACGATTTACAAAACACCTTTGTGATTAAAATTCAAACTTTGATTGTTCAGTAAAAAAACAGTACATTTCTGTTAAAGAATTAAAAAAAAAGAAACGTTAAATTCTAAACAGGACTATCTTGCTTTTTTCTTTTTTAAAAGATCCCGTCCGGATTAACCGGATGTCCGGGCGACAGAGGTCCAGAGTAGCGGGGATCTACTGTATAGGCATGATTCTTCTACTCCATCTCCACAAGCCACCGAAACAAACAGTGCAGGAATGGGTTTCATATTATGCATTATAATTTCATATAATACACCCATACGAATATTTGCACATGCATGTTCAGTTATATTACTTTTTTCTAGTTAATTTTTTTTATCTTGACGCTTGTAACTTAATCTGTGAGTACAATGAGGTGTCTGGGAAACTGGGGGCTCAGGAGTGATCGCATTCCATCACGGTGGAGTTTCATTATATTAGGAAGTTAACAATAAGCAGTGTAGGGGAGCTGTATCAGTGCATTCCAGTCTAATCTTTCCTCATCCAGAACATATGTACGCGGGCGACCGGCAACTATAAGCAGTCTACAGTTCAAAAAAGAAGGAAAAAAAATCATTATCATGGCTCATGGCTAACCGTATGGTGATCCTGCCAAACTTAAGGGTTAATGCATAAGTGAAATTTCAGTAAAAAGACAACCTGCAAATTTTAGCTTCAACGATATTGTACCCCTTAAAACATATGTATTAGTTTTATTTATATTTCAATATTATAGTAGTCCTTTCTCCAAAAGCATAATACGAGGGATGACAACTATTTTTTTTTTAAATATGGGACCATTTAAAAATTTTGAAATATACAAATGAAAGGGCAGGATGTAGAATATAATAACTATGTATAACGCAGCTTATGGGTACTAGACGTAGGATAGTGAAGGAAACAGACACTCGAAAATACCCCTAATGTATTGCGGTAGTTGGAAGCATGAAAGCATACATACCCATTGCCCATGACCCCTTCAAGTTCGGTACGGGAGGGCATTATTCCCCAAAGTTTCCATCATCTCCTTGTGGTATTCTCTGGCATTTCTGCCTCGGATAGTGACTATTTTGACGTAAGAATGCTGTTCACATCTTGTCATATCCATTCTTCAAGGCGGCTGACTCACAGCTAAACACCATCGCCTCTATTGGTATAACCGTGTATCACAATGCCACCAAAGAATACTTTTTGGCCACATTTCGAAAGCAGTATGTTTTGTACGCAAGTTGAATTCAGACACACAGACATGTTTCTGAAAATAGTATTTTTGGATTCAGGGGACCTCTCTAAACATGTATTTATGTTAAAATTCAACTTAGAATTTGGAGGTCGAACACAATACGTCCTATACTTATAAGTACCTATGGTACTATAAGGAAGTAAAAAGATATGTAAAGGCGCACAAGAAAGATGTGCAGGATGACCAGTTTGAGAATATCACGACAGGTTTTATTCGACCTGCAGATTTCAATGAAGTGATTGGTAAATGTTATATGATATAAATTGGTATCAATTTTTGCCATATGTAACATTACGCTCCTCAAATGAACGATTAATTCATCCCAAAAATATACTCTACACCGAAAAAGTAGGTAGTGACATGAAAAATCTCCCGTTGTGGCTGATGACTTTCACTGCAATTTGTAAGAAAGCACTAAGCACTTTCCGATGAAACAAATATGTCCTTTAAGATAAGAACACGAAACGATCAACTAACCACTACAAGTCGCCGAAATTAGCTGCAATCAATTATTTCTCCGTTCGAAAATAAAAACAATATTTTTAATGCATTTAAAAGACAGAATAATAAAACGAAATACAAGAAAACGATTATCAATATATTGTAAAAAGCAATATGTGAAAAGGGATTTATTGTCCGGCATTGAGTTAATACTATTTCTGAACTGTTATTAAGTGCCAGTATGGTACTTTATGAGAATGTGTGGGGGACGAGAAAATGTCTGTCCGTGTGTGTGTACGCGCGGTAACTCAAAAACGCTTTATCGGATTTTAATGAAACTTCGAACACGCATTTGTAATATCCATGGGAAGAAGCCTATTGACATTGGACCAAATCGGTTTACCGGTACCGGAGTAAAACCCAATTCAGTGTATATTTTAAAGGCGCGGTAACTCAAATACGCTTTATCAGATTTTCATGAAACTTCGTACACCCATTTATAATATCCGTTGGAAGACGTCTATTGATATTGGACCAAATCGGTTGTCCGGTACCGGAACAATACCCAATTTAGTGCCTTTTTATGGTAATGTATCAGAAAGGTGCTATAGCTCAAATACGCTTTATCGGATTTTCATGAAATTTTATATACGCATTTATAACGTCCATGGGAAGAACCCTACTGATATTGGACAAAATCGGTTGACCGGTACCGGAGAAATGCCCAATTTAGTGCCTATTTTATGGTAATACATTAGAAAGAATTTATGAAATGCAAATCAGTTGTCATAACATATTGTTTTAGAATCTCCATATACGGCTTTGGAAGATGCAATACATTTAGCTTTGGCAAATAACACTATTCCTTTACATATTCAAACTAGACCATTCAACTGAGCGAGGTGCCCGAAATGATAACGTCTTGGACTTATATTCTGGAGGTCCTTGGTTCAAATCTCGAAGCCGACCAATTTGAAAATGTTTTTTTCTGTGAGTGTGCGATTATCATTATATCACAAATCTGTAGACTATAGTTCTGCTGATGCTGGATGATTTTAAACTGATTTTTTTTTTCAACTAGACCTTTGTTATTCCGCAAGCCCTGCTTAATTAAAAAAAACTGGAGCTTAACTTAGAAATCAATTTTTTTAAACTTATTTTTTGCATATCATAATTGCAATTATAACTGACTAACAGAAGCATTTATTTGACAGAAATACATTTTTTTTAGAAAAATAAAAAATAAATGGTTATACTGAAAGTACTGTTTTCATGAGTAATGACACCTAAAATATTTACCAAACATTAATCAGGCATCCATAGATACAAAAGAAACTAAGGGATATTGGTCAGCACCGATTAATTTTCAATAAATGTTAATTGATTATGGTTGTATGGAATCTACTTAGACTACTATCATTTTAGTTGCCAAGGCGAATAATCATTTTGTTTAAAATACAAATTAAGCACACATTTTAAACATTTATTTCTTTTGTATGTATATTTTCCCAGAAACTAGAGAACCTGCAATTGTCTAAATTAAGCGAAAAACGTTTTGTGGAGCCACACTATACACCATATTAGAGCGACAAAATTTTACACCGATGTTTTATTTAGGAATTCCTGAACAATTCAGATGTCCTAAGGCCAAGGTCGACCACATAGTAACGAAGGGACACCCGACATCTATGTAAGAGATGGTATGTAGCATTTTTAACTTTATTGCCAGCGGCCTCCACGTCAGTCTATTAGAAAACCACACAGTCCTTTTGAGACTTGTTCTTGTACCTCGAATATATTCTTTGTATACGGGACAGTGTTCGCTTCCCGGAAGAGATCATACTTGTTTCTCACGTTGTAAGTGTAAGAAAATGTTTCCTATAAGAATAAACCTGCCAGTTAATTTATAATTTATTTTTACTATAAAATTACTACGAATTTATCCAGTGAAAATCCAAATTCTCAGTAGGAATACATAAGACTGATGAGAGGAGTTTCCTCTCTCTCTCTAGTTTTCACTCAGAAGCGATTTGATCCCTACAGTGGAAATACTATAAGAGTTTTAGGTCTACCATTGGTAATGTCCATAATAAGTAAATTTGATAGGCCTACAGAACTAATATTACAAATGTGAATTATGTTATTCTAGTTTATATCTGCCGTTTTATATATTCTAACGTACGTGCATTACATATTGTAGTAACAATACCACGGTGTCCAGTGAGGCAAGCCGAAGGAATTCAAGCATAATTCAAGGATTTCAAGGCTTGAATTTCCAAAATTTAAAACAATAGCTTTATTTACTAACATTAAAAATTTATGAACATAGGACACAATTGAATATTAATGAATACTATTTCTGAAAATGGTAAAATTTTCGTAAAAACTATCAACTTAAAAAAATATTAATGACTAATATTTCTGAAAATGGTAGAATTTTCGTAAAAACTATCAACTTAAAAAAGTATATTTTCTTCTATGCGATTTTTCCCGACGGTTCACAAAATTCAGGCATAATTCAAGGATTTTTCCCGACACAAAAAAATTAAGCCTAATTCCCGATTTTCAAGGCTGCTGGACACCCTGAATACCGATACCGTCCACAATACTTGTTTATAACATTACAGAGATTTGCATTTAAAAGTGGTTATAATGAAAATTGATGTGTTGAGCTACATTTTATATTACATAGACACAAAATAAATTTAGTGTGTTTTCTGATTCTATAACCCCTAATTACAAGAACTGCAGACGGCCATACTATACTTACTGCATCAAAATAAGTAGAATCTTTCACTTTTTCCTCCTTTTGTTAAAAAATACTATTATATTATAGTCTAATTACACATTCAAGCCAAGTATCAGCCTCAGAATTTTGTCTGATAAACTGTGTTTTTCCAAGCTATAGTGTTCTCGGGCAAACACGGATTTATGGAAATATTATTTTTGGGGGTCAGAGACAACAGTTGAAAACTAGGCATCGAATTTTAATATCGAATCCAACCCTTCCCCTGTCTATGATAAGGGTAAAGAAAATGGTATTTAATGCAATCAGGTAAACTTCTATAACAAAGTGCCAGATGGAATTAATAGGCCAAATTTCAGAAACTGAGCTTTTGACCATGGTTTCTTGAGAAAGTTTGATTTATGTGAAGGAATATGTGGTTAGTGTTATTCGTCAAAGCCCAGTATATTGAAACTTCCAAAACCCTATATGAACAATGCAAGCAATCCTGTTGCCATGAGAACTGATCTGTATATTTTCACAAATTAGAACCCTAATTGGGCGTTACTCTGTTACCGCTCAACCGATTTGATCCAAAATCAATGGGGCTTCGTCCCATGGACGTTATAGGTGCGTATACTGTACCAAGTTGAATGAAAATCTGATAGCGTGTTCAAGTTAACGCGCGTACACACGGACAGACAGATATTCTGCCATTCTGGCACTTAATAACAGTGTTCTTACAGGTATTTAAACTTTTTTACACTGTTCATTAATGGCATTTTTATTCAACAATGTTTGAATATAAATAGGATGTTTGTAGTTTCACAGGATGAACATGAAACCTACTGTCATTTTGTTGTAAGAACAACAGCAGAAAGTAATCATTAGGGGGCGGATTTCTATTACCTAAAAAATAGGATATATGCATGCATTTATGACCTAAAAAACCTTCAAATATGACCAATAAAATTTAAAATATGACTTTACCACTTACATATTGTGTAATTTTTTTCAAAGTTTCATTATAGTACATTTTATTAAAATATAGAGTTAATTATTTAAAATATCTGTAAATTCTGAAAAAGTATCATTAGTATAATGAAAAATTTACAAAATATGATATGAAACTTCAACATTTCTTTAATATGCACACAAATATGCCAAAAACATGACCTAAATATTCATATTCATACTAAATATGCTACAATAGTTGAAAATTTCCTAAATATGTAGTTATATGTACAATAAAAGCCGTTCCATTTTCACCAGGATGCTTCGAATCGGTTCTAAATTAATCGGACACCTGAAATAATGCAAAGGGGAAAAATATGACATGTCATAGAAATCCGCCCCCTAGTAATCATCAAAGTGATGGCTCCGAAGTTCAAGAGATTAAAGTGTTAATTTAAGTAATCCATGTGTGCTCTAGTAAACAATACGTGGGTTTCCTCTCGTTTAACATCAGGTTAGTCACCGTTTGATTCTGACTCATTGTCACATGCGCCCATGACAGCATTTAATATAGAGTTCAGTACAAGCTCCATCTCTTCTGCCAGACTTTCTTGTTAAACTGAATTCTTTGTGCTTTCTCCATCCGTAGGTAGAGGTAGAAAATTGAATACGCACTCCCTATAATTCGGCCTCTTATTCTACTGTATATCAGATGTTTAAATATACTGGATTCCACGTTAATACGACTTCTTCCCATACCATCGTTTCCCTACAAAAGAATACATTAGCATTTTTTCCTTAATCTGGAAATCTATACTGATTATGTACAGGTTTTGGGGAGCCTTTCTGCTGTCTCATAGTGTGGATATTTCTTTTCTTTGTGATTTCTGAAATGAAGTGCTGTATTCACTGGGGACAAAACTAATCACAAAACAGCTGGAATTCATTCTGCATCGTTCCTGAACTAACTCCAGCCGACTGCAAGTCCTAATAGGACAGTTAACAGATAACCAAATGATATTAAAGCTGAATTATGCTTCACCAGAAACAAGGCTTCTAGTCGTGTCTACACGGCGACTAGTTTCTTTGTACTGTAGCTAGGACAGGGAAAATGTTTGCTGGAACTGGGAAATTGGGATGTCTGTTTACAACTAATGGAGTTGCTGATTGGCAGGTTTAAGCGGGGTGAGTAAAATAGTGTTAAGGGTATATGTACGTGAACTACCACAAAAATATTTAAAAAATGCAGGTTCTAAAATATTAAAATTTTACAAGAAAATGAACTCAAAAGTGGACTAAAATTACAGGATCCTATAAGAAGGCTTACTAAAACATAACTAGCCGATAAAAGTATAACAAATTGACCAAGTTATTTTTAAATTACATGTTTTATAGGAGCATGAAAAAAATTAATTCAGATGCACTTATCACTTCCTGTAGAGATAGCATTTTTCTGGTTTCTCTGACACCTTTTATTTTTTTAATGCATGTAATGAACATATTTTTCTACAAAGTAGACTACTTTTATACAGCTAAAGCTAGTATTTTTAATGCAATTAATTTTTATATATCGCATATAAAATATATTGAAATTTGATCAATTTCATGACACATTTTCTTTAATTTTATACCTATGGGCATCATTGTAGTCTACTTTATGCATATATGCATGTAAAATTAGTGTAAAAAATTTCAGCCTTCTATCTCTAATGGTTGTGGAGCTATCTAACAATATGTGTGAAAAATAAGAGTTAACCGGGAAATTCAATTTTAAGTTCATAGTGAATAGTAGCTCAGAGCACGTAAACATATTTAAATGTCCATTTAAATGACACCAATAATTTCTAAACCTATATAAACTATATACCAATGGATGCAGAAAATTCAGCACAATTTTTAGTGCTATAAACAAAAAAACATAAATTTCAAAATAATTCACGTATTTAAGCGGCACTTTAAAAAAAACTGAGGCCGTCATAACATGAGAATTTCTTTAGCTGTATTGTCCATGTTTAGGGTACACAGTTTTGTGAGTGTATCACAACAGATTATTTTCCAAAATTTATCAGAACTCAGGGAAGAAAAATACAATTTCCGAATTTGTTACCTGTTAAATTTTCTTTTAGCCAGACCGACTCCGTATGCAGACAAAATTATTTAGCAGTGTGGATTTAGATTTTAGACCGAACAGATCAACTACTTAATGACAGGTTATTACACTGATTAGTAATAAAATTAGCTCTATGATCTGATACTTGTGTATCCCTTATTTGTAATTACAGTATTTTTTTTACACTGACACTGCTTCATAGCCTGGACGACTCTATTATATAAATATTGTAAATTGAAGGACTCTCTTGAAAAATGAAGTACGAATAAGTCACTATCCTTTCAAATAATATTTCGATAATAGACTCGTCCAAGTTACTGAGCATCTATCTGAGCAGAGTCAGGTCTAATAAAAATTACTGTGCCGCTCGAAGGAGTGAAACTCATAAAATCCCTGTAAATCTCTTACATCTCAATGGCTACACCGTACCAGGGGGAAAAAACACATCAGTTAAGGTATACAAATCAGTGCCAGAATATTTATACTAAGTCTATCCCAATTAAATTATACATCGAAGACAGTAAAATAATATACTTCCTCAGGAAAAAAAAATGAAAGACAAAGGTAATTTCCCAACAAGCTTCAATCAATGACCTTAATCGCATTCCATTCCATAAGAAATGGGTGAGTCGTGGTGTTTTGAACGACAATAAGAAGAGGAATGCGTTTAGTAAACAGTGAAACGTGAAGTCTCGTCCGGAAATGTTGGTTACAACGAACTGCTTGTGAATTTTCCCTTCTCACCATCCGGTATGTGACAAACTACATACCATTATCAAGTCACTGCACGCCTGCGCTAACGACCTCAACTAAACAAATAAATTAAAGTGCTTCTTACCATATATGCAAGAATTCCTTTTCTCGGTAGTTTTAATTTGATAGAGAAACGTTCTCAAGAAAAGATTTCAAATTTTCGCAGATATTATTTTTCTAAATATTCTGGGATGGTACCAAGCACAGCAGTATTTACTTTAACCTTTCCTTTCATTTCATAATTTTCTTTGTTGGCATAATTAGGAATCATATTTTACGGTGAATAAAAATGTTAAATTACACTACAAGAGGTGGGTTAATTTAGGTGTTATTTCGCTAAAAGCATACAATTTCAATGTTATTTCGCATTAAAATCTAATAGATTTACGTCTCATGATGCAAAATATTCCATATTTTTGCAAACATATCAAATCCCCTTGGATTTTAAGTCGTTCGTGTTCATGATCGTTCAAGATGAGTATTAAAACTTGCCGGTAATGTACATAAACTAGTGTATCACAATCTCCTTTTGGGTTACTTAAATCGACAGTGCATCGAGGATATGGGCACCAAAATATAGCTATTTTATATAGAAATTAAATAAAAAATAAATTATCTGTCCTAAATTCAAAATTGCCTATGCTGTGGCAAAAGTCAATTTACATGAACATTTGTTACAAATTGTTTTAATTTTAATTGAAAAGTAAGTACTTTCCTTTTTTTAGTTTTTTTAACGCTTAGATCACTGATACATATGCCAACTCAAAACTTACTTGGTTCACTGAATATTTAATTTATTAATGTGTATTATTATATTTGACCAAGTTTCGATAAATATACAATTTAAGCTCTCTTAAAATCATTTCTAAAACTGGAAATTTCCCTTAAATATAACTTTGAGCACAATAGAATTTTGCACTAAAAATAAACAAAACCAGCAAATACGCAACATTTCGCGTCTTTTCCCCACACAAAAGTAAACAACAATATTTTGGCCTAGAAGTGTTTGAAACTAAAATACGTAATCACTTTACCAATGATAATAACCACAATTTATTAAACCGCCACTCACGAAAACTATACGAGCTACGAAACAAGAACGCATTTCGGGCGGCGCCTCCCACACTCGTATCAAAGTGTGTAGCCTATGACAACAAGGCAGTGTTGCCCAGTTGGCGCGCCGCTTCAGCCCACTACGAGATTTCATGTTCACTATTTCATTGCGCCCATGGAAAATATTGCAAATAGGGAATTTGTGTTTGCATATTCTTAAAGGGGATAACATTTTGAATGCGGCTGTCTAAGAGCCAAGTTTCTAGCCCCAGTAGTTCTCGAGTTATCGCGCCGAGAATAAACAAGGCTGGTAAAGCATTAAAAATGCTGACTGTCCCCCTAAATAATTATCCAAACCAAAATTTCCTGATTATACATGTTCCTGGTCATGAATGAGGCTTCAGTATGTAATCATATTTGACTGTATTATAACCATACGCATAGCTTTTAATCAGTGCGTCTGTGAAAGTAGACTATCTTACTCGGTATTTTAGAAGTTAGTGTAAATAGTAGTGCATAGATTCATAGGTAATTATAATTATAAAGTAGTGCAAGTTGTATAATAAATTATTAACAATGTCTCTTAGTAAACCTAGCGCCAGCGGAGAACAAGACAGGGGGGAAAGGGGAGAGTAATACACAAGCAAGCTAGAGCCATGGTCTACGATGTGCATAGGTTGTTTAAAGAGTTTTCGGACGACGAAATACGTGCTAAAACAAACTTTTCAAAGTGCAGGAATTAACAGCCAGAGCCTGTAACGTAAGTGTCCGCACCGTTTCGCAAATAGTGAAAGAAGGTAAAAAAAAAGTTCAAGAACAGCCATGATTAGGATTTATCTACAAGTTGGCAATGTCTAGGCAGCATCAATAAAAAAATGTCATTAGAATCTGGGCCCTGATTATTATTATTATTATTATTATTATTATTAGCCTATTATTATTATTATTATTATTATTATTATTATTATTATTATTATTATTGATAAATTCAACATATTCCTTTTAAGCGAAATAGTTCTGAAGTTTATTATTTTTATCGGAATTCTTCCCCTCATTTTTTTCATCGTTAATTTGAATAGAATGTTTGTAGTGGATCCTATGTCTTCTTTATGTCTCTTTTACATACTTTAAATAACCTGACAATTTTTCTTAAAATATTTGCCTATATTGACAAACGACGACATTAAAAATTATAATAAAATCGTTATAATAATATATGATTGTTTATTAAATTAAGAATAAAGTATATATAAAAAGGTAAAGTGATTCCGGTATGTGCCGTGGAGACTCGTAGGGTTTTCGCAAGGTTGAGGCTCCCAGATTGAGACATTGGCACAAGAAGGTGGTATGGTTGTCAGCACCGGCCGCTTTTTACCCCCCAGGAATACACCTGGTAATCTTTTCTGTTAGAGGCTGAGTCGACCTCAGGGCCATAGCGCCATCAGAAGAATTAGGCCAACCACTACGCCACGGCGTACTCCAATAAAGTATATAGTATACAGTAATAATATGGCTAAATGCAAATAAATCTTTGTTAACTAAAATTCAATTGATATTGTACAAGGGAATTAATTAGTTATTAATTTATTACACATTTCTATCATAGGGCTATATCCGGTTCATCCTTAATGAAATTATTTTGTGTGTTGACCTGTTTCATTACAAAGTACCGGTACCAGTAACATATAGGCCTACTGGGGAAAACCCATTTCAGCTTTTCTGTTTGTTTCGGCCAACCTAAGTGCTTGCCTCAAATTTGTATTTTTATATTGCACTTGAAATAATAAAAAGACTGCTTTAAACCATTTTTAAATAATCTTGACCACCCTTGATACGTATTATTTAGTGATAAACTTATCTCCCTTTGTGGGACTTGACCTACCATTCTACCGCTGCATCATCTGTCATAGGCAGATGACCGTTATTAATGGCTTTCTGTACCTGAGCCGCTACTTCTTTATCAGGTAGCTCCTCAGTTGGTGTCCAGACTCCCTTACCTCACAAAGATTCCAGGAAGTACCAGGAATCGAACCCAGATCTGCGGATACGCTGTCAGGGCATGGACATGCTTCTTTTTTGAGGGTCACTCGACCGAGATGTGGATTCAGCCCCTGATCCGATGAAGATTGAAATGGAATATTTTTTTCTAGGGATCGAACTCTGGACTACACGTGAGAAGTAGAAGCAAAGGACCATTACTGTTCGTTGCTCCCTGCTTACATTATACAAATTTTGTTTATTAAATACTACGTGTAAACTGCTGATCTTGCTCGTAACACTCATCAGCTGCTATAACAAGGCGCGCGTATTTGCCCTCTCTTTCTAGCTCTCCTGAGCGCTCTCTTTCTACCGGGTGCACTATGTGGCAACCAACGTCACCTCTGCACGCTGATTGGTCTGCATTCTTGTTTCGTAGCTCGTATAGGTACCCTAGGTATAATGTTTTTACAGTCGTACCGCTACTGACAATTATTAAATAAAGCGGTGTAGTTTTTACAGAATTTAAAAATTCTCGAAAAACGATGCAATTAATCCGGTTTGTTTCTTAAGAGACTTGGCCTACAATATTATTATGATAAGTGTGATTCATTTTCTGCTACAGTTCTCACACGAGCTTACTGATTGATACTCAACCGCCCCATAAAAACCTCGCACATACAATACACACTATTATAATAACATCCTATGTTGTAGGCTACGTTCATATAAAAGCGGACAAAATCCGATCTCTTTTATAAAGACGCCTAACGATTACCGGTAAGTAGTTTCCTCATTTTCAAGTCGATTTCAATACTTATCTTAAACTGCCTGCAGAAAGGATCACGTTAATAAACAAAGAATTAAGAGAGCCTGATAGATTACGCTAATAAAGGAAAACTTAGGAAGTATGATGGAAAATTTACTAAAAACTGTTACAAAAGGAAATTCAATTAACAACTTACTCAACTGAACTGTATACTAGGAGCCTGTAATTATTAATGAAAGCACGTTTTCTCGTGTACACAATGCAATGACAGTAATTCTCGCTGAACATGCTTTCGTCAAAGTATTTAACAGAGAGAAGCAAAACAAGACAAAATATACTATAAAGGTCAAGGAACAATTTTACGCTGAGGTAAAAGTCTGACTCACGATAATGTACCTTGTGATTGTAGTTTAGAGTGTAACACGTTTATTTTGATTAAGCAACAACATCATGACTCAAAGGAAATAATACTAATGCTGAAGTTATTCCAGCGACCATAATTTGTAGCACAGGATGTTACTGAAGACGAAGGCAAGTCGTCCTTTTCCGTTTCAAACATGTATTCACCCTGCCTTTCGCAAACGTGATCACTAGGTCTAGGATTTGAATGGTTTATCATTAGGGGGCGGATTTCTATGACCTAAAAAATAGGATATATGCATGCATTTATGACCTAAAAGAACATTATAATATGACCAATAAAATTTAAAATATGCCTTTACCACTTACACTTTTTTTTGTTTAAGTTTCATTACAATTCATTTTATTAAAAAATGTTAATTATTTAAAAATCTGTATAAATTCTCAAAAAGTATCAGTATAGGCCTAATGCAAAATTTATAAAATATATGAAACTTCAAAATTTCTTTAATATGCACACAAATATGCCGAAAATATGACCTAAATATGCATATTCAAACTAAATAGGCCTATGCTACAATAGTTGAAAATTTCCTAAATATGCAGTTATACCTAGGTATGAACAATAAAAGCCGTTCCATTTTCACCAGGATGCTTAAATCGGGTTTAAATTAGTCGGAAACCTGAAATAATGCAAAGGGGAAAAATATGACATGTCATAGAAATCCGCCCCTATTTATCATGTTTTTCTGCTAAGACCGATACGTTGCTAGAATAAAAATAAATTAGTTTGATGGAAAAAGTAGTAAAATGAAAGTGCAGTACTTGGTTGCACCTCCCTGATGCATATTTGACAGTTCTGCCATGACTAGATCATTAAACACGATACATGGATTCGTCCTACTACAAATTACAAGAAATAACTGCAATTAAGAAGAAACAAAGAAAATTCTTATTATTAAATTATACTGACTGCAGTAGGCTAGCCGATTATTTTTCATCACACAATAAATAGGCTTACATCAAAGACGTCCCCCTGTTACATCTCTGTGAAAATTCATAATTATATTATGTGCACGAATCCCTATTTTGAGCACCTGGATATTATGGAACGTAATATGCCAAAATATAGGCCCAATATTGTCTCAAGACATTATACGAATATGCCTTATTTATTTATTTATTGTCGTTCGCATGTTCTTGACATATAATGATCATTTCGGGCCTATTTCCTTTCAGTACCAATTCTAAACAAGTCTAATTAACTCCGAACCCCTACTCAAAATGGGCGGATGCGGATTTTAATCCTTGATATTCCGAATGAGTGACTGGGATATTACCGCGTCGGTTACAATTGAATCCTCAAGATTCAAAATCCCCTAAACGCCAAATTATATTTTCTTACTTTTGTACATCACCAGATTTGTATGGATGACTTAAATTGGTTTATTTATATGTGAGGTTCAAAACCCCCTTAAGTACTATATAATGCCATGATGAAAATCAGAGTTAAGTTCAAAAACCCCTCTATCCCACTGCTTTAAACTTCAAAAACACCTCTATTTTTGAATGGCGTTTAGGAGGTTTTCAATCTACTTGGATTCAATTGCCCTGTAGTACGAAAAGATAAATTACTTAACCTTATCAGAGCTGAATTTGTATATTTAATTACTTATATATACGCAATCATCAAGTGAAACCATCAGTTTGAAATCAACGAGAAAAATTTCAATAGAATAGCTGGTTTCTATAAATGATGAGAGTAACATGCAAATAAAAATCCCCACATTCTACATAAAATATTAGCTGGCGTGGTCTTGTGGTTAGCGTCGCTGACTACAGATCTGTCGGTCCGGGTTCGATCCTCAGTATCCCCTCGGATTTTTCTGAGGTAGGGAGGTCTGGAACGGGGTGCACTCAGCCTCGTAAGTCAAAATGAGGAGCTACTTGATCGAGAAGTAGCTGTTCCGGTCATGGAAACCACCATTAACGGCCCTGTGGTAGATGACGCAGCGTCGGGTGGTAGGCCAAGTCCCTTCAGGGATGTAGTGCCACGGAGTTTAAGTATAATTAATCACATATTTCGGCTTCAAACAATGTTTGATGTGACGCATTTAGGCCTACACGTCAGTGGTAGTGAAAAGGTTAAGTAATTTTTTTCATAATAGAGTCCCGCTAATCCAGACCAGACGAGACCGGACCCTGTTCAGTACACCAGAAGTCTGGATTAAACGGATTTGGCATTAAAATGCACGTACTGTATTGTAATACAATTTTAGTTGAGTGAATCTTAGAACTTAATTTTAGTTTTAATACTACTGTACACGTAGACCTAATATTTTAACCTAGGAATTGATGTAGAATTAAGGAAACCAAACATATCTGTGATTAGAATTCCCGATTTATTGATTGTTCAGTACAAAAATACCGTCCGGATTAACGGGGTATCCGGACGAGGGGGTCCGGATTACTGGGACTCGACTGAAATATGTCTGTCTTTATAACGTTAAATTTAGCAACGACGATATTGTGGTGAATGATTACTGGTAGCGATGATGAGTCATAAGTACATACGGTCTACTGACAAATGAAATTAGCAAATTACACACTTCAAGTCGAGAAGGTCTATGGCAGCGCCAATGCCTCGCTAGACGCGTTTATTTCCGGAAATGCAACGCAGCGGGTGGCGATATAAATAGAGAATTCGGTTATTCCACGCATCATTCGGACGGTCTGCCATAACGTCATCTATTCGCATTACCAGGAAACTATTACAATCTATTCTTATCGGTTTTTTTTAGCAGTATCGTGTGAAAGTTTACTCAGGCAGGTCTGCTACCATGTTTATCTGAGAAAAACAGCCTGCCTCAAAACACTATCAGCGTGTTTCAATATACATTTCACAGTCTCTAAAGACTAAAAGACTAAAGCACTAGACGAAATAAAACTAGTTCATTAGTAGAACCCAAATGTTTCACTTCTGCTGGTCTCTCGCATAGCTCTAGTTTCGGTCCTCGTCTGTATAATTCTGAAATCATTACATCCAGTTTTAGCCAAATGTAGTTATGGAGTCTTTAAATCTAAAATTTAAAAAAGCTCATATAACTTAGATTTTCATCCCTTTAAACATAGTTTTATATTTTGGTACAAACTACTAGCATAATTTATTTTTCATTATTACATTTATTTTTATATCATTTGGGTTATGCCTTTACTGTCAGCTTATGTCTTTTCTCAATATTTTATCTATTTAGTTTTAAGGTAATTTTAGATTAAGATTATATTTAAATAATATAACACATGTAAATATAAGCATGGGACTGCCCCCGAGCACGAGCTCCTGCTCTTTCGGGGTTTCAGGTCTTTGTATATTAAGTATGTTTTTATGTCATTTGAAAATAAATAAATAAACAGAAAACTAGGTTTGCCCAACCTTAGCGTTGTATGTACGTTGCGAATGGTCCCGAGTTCAAATCCTGTTGAAAATATCCATAGTGGTATAGTTCATGGCGTACGTGGCGGAACTAGTGGTTCGTGGTTCCCAGAGTTTCAAATATATTAAAATTTCGTAACGGTAGCTGAGACATGAACCCATGGTGCAAGAGGCTGCGGCCAGCGGGTTTGAGTCTCACAACGGGCATGAACGTAATTGATGCGGAAAAAGGAACGAGGCAAAGAGAATGGCATAGTAAACTGCTTTTGGGAAATCGACCATTGAGCGACTAAATTATTTTTAATTTCAAAAATATAAAACAAGAAGTTTCAATATATTCATGGACTAATCATGTTTTTATTTTTTATTTATTTTCAGAGCATCATATATTTTCTCATACAATTCTTAGTGTTCCCTAGAGACCACCATTTTTTCAACTAAGAAATCTTCCTCTCAGACCAAAGGTCTCGCCGAAGGTCAGTGAAATTCATTTTGTTGTGTTCTGAACATACTCTGTATCCATAGGAACTCCACGCATAGGCGTAACCAGGCCGACCATATGGGGGGGGTTATAACATCTGCGGGGTATGGAATACCCCCCAGGGAGAGGGGGGTCCGGGGGTCCTCCCCCGGAAAATTTTAAAAATTAAGACGCAAAATAACGAGTTTTAAGCTTCCCACGCTTTATACTTGTAGTAATTTATAGGCAGACTTAAAAAATTATACAATTTTCCTTTTTTTAATCAATGGGGGGGGGGGGGGTTCAAACCCCCAAACCCCCCCCCTCGGTACGCCTATGACTCCACGTAGCCTAAATCGCCAACACTATACTTATCGAGTCCTATCATTGTAATATTGTATGTATTGTTTGGTTTTCCCAAGTAAGTATCGTACTTAATTGCATTTCAATTACTTGAATTTTCACAAATAAAACTAAACAAAAATTTAAAACATCACCGATACGATGATGATGATGATGTTAAGAATGTAAAATCTTTGTCTTTAGAATCCTTCCGTTTCCTATGTCGCAAGTTGACTTAGAAACATACCTTGCAGTCCCTGCGGACTTCTTTGGACATGTTAAAGTACAAATATCAGCTTTAGAAGGCCTACTATACGAGTGTGAGTGTGAGTTTAAGATCACCACCTTTATGGCGATGAAGTGGTGAACAGATGGAGAGAATAATTCCTAATATGGCAGAGCACAAAATTACAGATTACTATTGTAAAATCCTACCAGAAATCGAAATTGTAGTGGCGTCTTTCGGTACTGCTGTATTTGCTGTTGAACCATCGTTCTCCCAAAAATAATTCAATATTGCTTCGAGAGAGAGAGAGAAAAAAGAGGAATTTAACACCAAATATTTTACACGAAGGTTAGAGCAGTATTTAAGATCCTGTTTCTGGAAATACGAGTATTAAAATATCCTGCTTCTAAATAGTAGCATTCAAGGTAATAATAGCATTTCATAACGTTGAACTCTTTAAAGAGAAGCAAGCCCCAGGATGTTCCATGTGAACCTTCAGACACACAAAGAACTACACTTAATTATACCAAAGTTACCTTAAAAGAGAGTTTAAACTGTCCCATAAGAAGTAAGCCTTCCTGTCCTTGAACATGCAAGAGTTTCTACGTGAAATTATTTGGCTTTTAATTAATAAGGAGATAAACAACAGTGAATATTCAAGCAGCGTCTTAAAGCCTCCTTGACATGTCCACTTAATAGCCGGGTACGTGTCATTGTAGGTGTACACACACTACATTCATTAATGATGTTTCCCAAGGAGCAACATGAGAGGATTCATTAGCTACTCTTCACGCACGCAGAAATGCTTCATTAAAAGTTTTCCTGGAGCCAACCCTCCTCTTTCCCCACAGGCTGTGCTGTGAGAAATAACCGTAATTCCTTATTTTTAACACTTGACGAAATCTTCTGTATGCGGAACCATAAATACATTAATTTATCCTTAATATTGCTGTCTCATGAGTAGACCTGGGATTTTAGGCTCTAAAAAAAATTAGTTTTAGGCACCTAAAATAGGCTGTTAAAACAAGTATAGGCTTTTAAAAGAGAAAATAGGCACTTAAAATATGCTTTAAAAATGTGTAAATAGATTTAAAAAACTAGACTTTAAAATATTACAGAAAACACTTAAACTGGTCTTTTTTGCTGCAAGAAACGTGGTATACCTATTCTCAACAGAATTAACTGCAAAATTAGGCATCACGAACTATATTCACTTAAACAAATGTTCTTTTACTGGTGACTTGGCACAGTAGTCCTACCCCCTTAATCCTCCCCCATCCCGTCAATCAGCATTCCTTTAGCGACAACTGTTTGGAATAATCAAGTTTCTGTGAAAAACCCACCTCTGCTGTTCTCCTTTTCATTGAGGGGTGTCCATTATAAGATTGTGAAGTTGAATTTTATTTTAAATGTTCAAAATAGGCATTTTAGGAACTAAAATAGTAAAATAGGCTCTAAAGGTCCAAATAGGCATTTTAGGGCACTATAAAACTCTATAAATGTAAGTATCATGAAACGTCCATATATTTAAAAATTTTCATGTTATTTCATAAGGAACAAAATAGGCATTTGCCTTAAAATCCCAGGCCTACTAATGAGTTAAAGAACTTATTTACTTACTAACTTATTCAATGGCAACAGACAATTCCTAAGCAAGCTAAAGAAATGTTGTCTATTTTATGGAACCCGGATGTATACTAAACTCTGGGCGAAAAGAGAGCTTGCTGAGCAATTTCAAGTAATCATCCAGAGGGTCTAAAAATTCCATGTTTTTCTTGGGATATCCCATTCCCCCACATCCTCTGGAAACTTTCGTTTATGTCGGTCCCTCCCTTCAGTAAGTTCTGGATCTGCCCCTGCATGTCTCAAATTCATATAATACAACTGGCATTAAAACTGGTTTACAAAATATAAATATTAAATAGAGTTGCTTACATTTTCCAGACATACATTATTTGAAACGCAAAGGTGAGGTTGTCTCTTTTTAAAGGGCCAATTCAAATTTTTCGGAATTACTTGAACTTAGCAGTAGACTCTTTAGTTGCAAAATCAAACAAATTAAAGTCTTTATCGTCAGAGGCATTACAATAATGCATGGACGTCAAAACAAAAATATAATTTAAAACACAGGTCTAAAACCAAAATATACAAAGAAAATATGGGATTGTTATAACGCTGATGTTTATAACATTTATAATACTACTTTTAAAATACAAGATCACTATGCACATTTACATATCTTTCCAAGTTTATATGTACATTTACAAATATTTTATAAAATTTGTTTTAAAAAGTCATGAACAATGTACAAACATTCATTAATAAGGATTTTTTAATTTAATTTTAAATCTAAGATGAATTTAATATCATAAAGGCAGAAGGGCCATGATTATAGAGCTTTGCAGCCATGTACATACAATTTTTTTAGAACTTATGTAGTGTGATACTGCTTTACTCTAATTCTTTTTTTATTTCTGATATAACAGTGAAATTCACTATTTGTAGAGAAGTAATTAAAGTTATCATGTACATTGCACAGGACTAATAGTATATAAAGAGAAAATAGAGTTAACACTCTTAGTTTAATAAACATTGGTTTACAGGATGTTTGATTTGTAGTATTGTAGATGATTCTGATTAACTTCTTCTGTAACATAAACGTTTTGTTTACTGTGCGAGCTAAAGCCCCAAAAAACTATACCATACGTAGTTTTGCATAATAAACATTTAACAAGACCTTAACTCGGTACACACTTCCTTAAAATATCCTAAAAACCATGTTAGCAACAGATGCAGACTTATGAATAGGTAACACAGTAACCTGAAAATCTGATTTTCTTCCCCGCGAGACTATAATTACCAAAAAAGAATGACAATCGCTTCTTTTAGGAGGTGAAAACGCAAAGAATTTTCTAGGATTCACCACCTAAAATATCTCACCTCACGGCAAGCAGAAAATTGGATAAAAACAATGCCACATATGAATGCAATATGAACAATGCTATATGAACACTCTTCCCAACAGTTTATATTTTAGAAGTGTTACAAGTGTTGTAGCAGGACCTATCTTTGCAATTTTTCAGTTTTCACTTAGGCCTAGTACTTGGTTTTAGCGGATTAAAGTAATGCCATTGAAAATTTTGCATTTTGGATATTTTGGATTTGAAAAAAATTAAAATCCGTACATTTTATTGAAACATTTTACTTTTAGGAGATTTTTGTTTTGTAGATTCAACATTCCGGACATTTTCTGTTTAGACTCTTCTTAACAGGGGATTAAGGTCAGAACGCTTATAAATCCTACCACTTAATGCTATATGAAAATAGTCAAGAAAATTCAGAATTTGAACTCTAGTTGATTTATGTGCAGTTGTTTTGCGTGAATGTTAATTTGAAAGAAACTATAGGGGGCGTCATACAAATGATCATTTCCTCCGAAATGGAAGATCCTTTAAAGCCTTTTCAGAACAGATATGAATGAAATGAATAGACATGGATACCTGCTTGCCCTGAACTTCACTACATTCAAATAATTGGATGATAAAAAATAACAATATTTATAATTTTTTCCAAAAACAAGGTAGGCTTACTTGGAATCATTACAAACGCTCAGGTACATTCAGTCCCAGCAGCGTCGCCAGGAATTTTATTAAGGGGGGGCAAAATCAATTTCGGACCTCAATTTCAAATGATTAGGCTAAACACATTAATATTCACTTAGTTAACCGGATCGTTATTTTGAACCCAAGCTGAATTCGACAAGGCTTCAAAGTTTTTTAAGTTAACAGAATACGCTCTTTTGAGCCGTGGTGAGATATTATTATAAATACATATTATAGTTATAATTAGTTAATAGTTGCTAAACTCATTATAAAGTAATTCAATTTTTTTTTATTCTCCATGCTGCAACTGTAAGTTGACAAAGAGTACCACAAATAAGTGAATCCATAAGGCAATCCAGGGGGGGGGGGGCAGTTGCCCCCCCTTGCTGACGCCCATGTTCAGTCCATTTATAATGCGGACCAGCCTCCTACAGAAATGTAAGCAAGATAATCCTGAGATCTTAAGTAACCAAATATGGTAGTGTACATGGATGGCAAGATATCAACCCTTAAGGTGTTAGTGAGGTATCCACCCTTAAGGTGCAGGGGACTGAAGACGTGACCCCTTGCACAAGCAATGTTGCCAGCGCAGGGAGAACAGCTGTTGCTCAAGTCAAGGTTAACACTGTGAACAAAGAACAACGTTGCAAGGGCTGTCTGCCGATGGGTTATGAGGCGCGTGCCATCGAGTCAGGGTCAACCGAGTCCAATACCTGCCCGCGGTCAAACAAAACATAAACATCTCCTGGAGCATCCCTTCCCTGATAACAAAAACATCAAGTCATCTCCCACAACTGTGGCTATAGAAAAAGAGTTTGTAATATGTGATACACTGTTGTCAGATGTGAACCAAAATTACACCGAATATTACGTCGAGGAGTCACTAAAACTTCAATTTCTTGCATTCTATATTTTCTACATTTGTCAAGAGAACAAACGCAAAAAGATTACCAAATAATGCATGTTATGGGAAATAAATTTACTCGAATTAATACTAAATTATTTTCAATATTTTGTATTAAATTGTCGTTATATATTAAATGATTTAATATTCTGGGGAAAAAATACTCATCAGAGGTTTTAAGAGTCGTCTCCGAAACACATCCATTTCAAATCAATTATATTCGCTCAAAATAGTTCTTGATCTTTAAAATTAAAAACTGAACAGTGCTAAAGTAGGCCAATATTAAGAGATGCCACTTTTGTAGGCAAAGTCTCTGACTTATGGGAAATAAATTATTTGGACTGACTATTTATACAACAAATCAATTGTAGCCGGGTTTATTGCGATGTTCTTTCGAAAGGAACACGTAAATTGTGATTAATAGAAAAAAAAAACAAAGTGAGCTAGTTCCTTCCCACTATCTTCCAGAGTTAGGACCGACAGAGTAAGTTAAGTTAGACGTTAAGTTAGCTAGAATGTTATATTATGTGGAACAACTGCTGAATTCATGTGGAGCGGATTCGTAGACTTGGCTCATATTTACTGACCATGCCATCCTGAGCCGCGACAAGACAAAAACGAAAGGTATAATGATAAAATTCACCACCCCCTCCAGTGTTACTCTGAGTAGTGCGGAAGTTGCAAGAAGTGTCTATACCATCTAATAATAATTATAATAAAAATTAAAAATAAAAATATAGTAATAATAATAATAATAATAATAATATCAATAATAATAGCAGCAACCAACATTCTAAAGAGATACGATACCATGACAATTTGGAATATACTTCTTAAATAGTGAGGACAAGTTTCTTTTATGTTGTTACTTACTCAGAACAGACGTGTAACAGGGTTCAAAAATCAGCTTACTTCACTTACCTGGAAAAGAAGAAAAAGTTACGAATAAGTGAATATAAACAAGATTAGGTTACCGGTAGTACTAGTACATTATTTTACTGTCTCCATCACTTATTAAGTCATTATGAATGCATATCCCAGGATCATTATTATAGTGAATATCCAATAAATATGTACTATAGGGTCAAAGATTTTTAAACTCATTTTTCCTGAGAAAGTTGCTTTATAACCTTTCACACCAGTAAGTAGGCCCATGCTAATATTAATTACGAATATTTGACTCATACGCCACTCTCCTGATGTGGGCTAATAATGGCGAGAATCTGCTTGAAATTAGCAAGTTATAGTGTTTTAGTTTTATAAAAGACATTACCGCTGAATAATGTAGTTTAATTAATTTTGCTGATGCTTCTAGTCAGGGGCGGCGCCAAGGGGCTCGACACCCACTCAAAAATGTTATTCAAACTTTGCTTTAAACATAACTGATTTTGAAAGATTAAGGCAATCATATTAAAAAAATTGAAAATGAACTTTACTGGAGTCATTTCTTGGTATTAAAACATGTGTGACCTGAGAACTTTTCAAATTTATCGCAATAGAGCTATCTGATATTTCAGAATAAGAAAAGGCTAACGCGTTGTACAGAAGAGTATGACAAATCTGTGGAAAAAAGCAGAAAGATCCGAGATGGTGCGTCTGCGGTTTTCTATAACCCTTTCCTCAGCCAACCAAATCAGATCTACATTCA
The DNA here is from genome assembly GCA_964059195.1 of Ectobius pallidus. NCBI lineage: Eukaryota > Metazoa > Arthropoda > Insecta > Blattodea > Ectobiidae > Ectobius > Ectobius pallidus. The sequence continues at coordinate 119,405,296 of CAXKWD010000006.1, forward strand.
CGATACTTGTCGACCATTTCTCTCTTCATAACGGATACTGATTTGTCTATTTTAATATACGGCACCATTGCCTTGTACAAAGTGATTACCAAAAATCTGGGCTACCGGAAGCTCTATGACGATGACGAAGAGTTGAAAATTACACCAATTCTATGACTGGGGAATTTCAACGCTCGTCAAACGCTATGGCAAGTGTCTCAATGTGACTGGAAACTACGTGTAAGAATAATTAGTGCGTGTAGTTTTAAATTATTGCAAAACAAATTCTGCAACTTCATTAGGATTTTTAAAAAAATAAACGAAAGTTACTTTGTGAATAATCCTCGCATATAGACCTAGTGCTAATATTCTGCTATAATTAATTTTATCTGATGTTGCTGCTTTATAATAAGTTCAACTGTTCAAGTTTTATGCCATGTCCTTATAAGACAAGAATCTATAGATAACTTTCTCAGTAAAATGGGAAAAATCGCCAGCTGCTGTCAATTATCAGAATCGAAACACTAGTCCTTTGATAAGAGCTCGAAAACTAATCTGGGTCCGTTACTTGAGTTAAAACACGGCTAGATATCACGCCTGTTAAGCGCTAATTCGACTTCTCTCACAGCAAGTGTGTACGAGTAGTTGCCGTCCCCGCACGGGGATTCTTGTCACGCTAAAGCTGAAATCTTAACCGCCAACCAAGGACGCATTCTTGCAATTGCTACAATTCCTAGTAGTGACCTTCCCAATGACGTCAAACAACTTCTTTTGCATTTGGCAACTGCCGCAAAATGTCGCAGTTCAATACGGTACATCCACAATAACAATAAAAACTCTAGTAAGCTCTATTCTAACAATTTTCGACTACAATAATCGTGGAGTTACTCATTGTTTCTCCATGCATTTACTAATAATTCATACACATAGAAACGTTGCTCTGTTGGATTAATATATAAATTTAATTAATTAAATATAAATTGATTGTTAAAAGAAAAAACTGAAGTGGATGAGTTTGTTTTATAATTTAGCAGCTATGCACATACTAAAGAAACATGAGCATTTTGGAGTATGATAAAATTTAAATATTTATAAAACTGTTATTTCATATCGTAGATACTTAAAAGCGGTACGCATCAGGCACATACATTTAAAAAAATCTTATGTGAAACTCACACAACTCCCTCTGCCCATACTTGTTGGAAGATGAGTGGACTTTGGGGGCACAATGTCATCAGAAGGATTAGACCAACTGAAAAAAAAATTCCAGTTGATCTCATCGGGATCGAACCCGGGACTTTCAAGTTTGTACGTAGTGTTCCGAACAACTGCATCCCGGCTAAGTAAGAACACACGACAGAAGGCAGAATTGGTTGGCTAGGAATAGATCTTGCACTATGCCGCGTAACACAATAATCTGAGCGCAAGCCAACACCATAATGAATGAAAACACCATTCTATTCATTTTGCCAACACTAAACTGCTCTGAAACACGATACTGCAGTTTGCAAGAAACATCTTACATCACTTAAATAAACCTTTATCAACCTGTGGGTTCCAACGATCCCGGGTCGTTAACAAATACCAGAAAATGTTCATGGCTTCCATCTGACTGTCATGATTGTGATGAACAGGGCCCGGATTCTGATAACCTAAAATTATTTGAAAAATGACCTATAAAATGACCCTAAATTTGAAAGAAAATGACTTAATCATTATAAAGAATGACTTAAAAACTGATATTTTATGTATACAAATTATTATTGTACACACATCGAAACTGTAAAAACTGTAAACGCAGAAAGGATGTTGTAGGTCTGAAAGCTTTGTTCTTTGTTCTTCATGGCAGCATCTGAGAAGAAAAGTAAGAAAATTGTTTTTAAAGTAGATCCTACAAGAATGTTGCATTATTTCAACCTAGTAATTTATTTAAATATATAAGAATTTACTCAATGTAAATGCATGAAAATGACAAAATAAGGAAGCAAATGACACGAAAATGACAAAATAATGACGTAAAATTGAAATAAATGCCCTAAAAGTATAATGACATAAATAAATGGTGCAAAAATATATTGCACAAACTTTCTCCCATATACGTGTTAAAGGCTAGCACAGAGAAAAGTAAATTAAAGAGATAATTAAATTTTACTTATTACATTTTCATAAAAACTAACAAATATCTAGAACGGAAAGCATCAGGGTCGATCTTTATGTTCAATGCTTTTACTGTGAAATAATAATAATAATAATAATAATAATAATAATAATAATAATAATAATATCAATGGCAGTAAAACTTCATATTATTAGTAGGCCTACTAATATACGGGAAAATTCAAATATAAATTGCACCATGGGATGAATCGGTCCCACCCAACCCACCATCACCGATGCAGTTTCTTTTATACCACGATCTAGCACATTCTTCTGCCCTCGTATTATGAAGAAACTCGTGATCGGACGTTGGAGGTGTGACGTCATACCGCTAGACGAGAGGTGACAGGCTGACAAACCTCGCGGGAGATATAATATGCCACATTTTCGAAACCTACAAACAGTGTATCGTCCTTTTTCGAAAATGCAAGGGCGCTTCGCAACGGCTTCCGCCTCCGCTTCGCGCACTTTAACTGTGTGGTTAGTGTTATGCATTATTTAGTTATATGTAGAGGGGGATACAAGGCACTTGCGACAATATACAAGGACAGTTGGTCACTCTGCTTCGCTCAGAAACAAAATACATCACACAGTCCATGCATATGTGAATATCGAATGGGCGGAGCTTATGGAGCGACTTATATTTGAATTTCACCACTACTGCTACTATGGAGCGACTTATATTTGAATTTCACCACTACTGCTACTACTTAGGTTATATTGCACGCTTTAACTGCATGTAGGTCATATAACGTGTTTAGTATGTTTGCGTGAACCATTAGTCTATAGTAACAGCTCATCTGCATCTATTGTTTAGTGATGTCTTCTTATGTGATATTCAGTTTAAACGATTATAATATCCGGCGATGAGTTATGGAAAATAAACAAGTCCTACAAACCCGGCGTTTGCCTTTGCGAACGAGGAAACCATGAAAAACCCAAGTCAATTTGGGCAGCCACGAGGTTTGATTTGAACTCAGGACCTCTTGTCTGTTAGCCTATACCACCTCGCTGTAATTGGTTTTGGCGTGTTCATTACGACTGAGCAAAACTGACTGCATTTGCAACAATAAGTACATTAGGCCTATAGTTTTCTTGTTGCTAGGGGCAACAAAATGTCATTCATATTTCAATTGACATGTATGTTCTGAAATTCGCATTTAAGCCGTCCTTATTTCGTTTTTATCTTGATATCTATTAAATGTATAAAGAAATGTGTTAAACAAAAAATGTTCATTTTAAATTTCTCTACAACTTTACTGTGGTAGGTTTTCATGTATCGCCTACACTAATGGATATAATCTACAAAAATTGAAAATGGATACGAGTAAAGTACCCCTTAAGTCATTTTTGCAGAAATACGGATATAGCCATTTTATTGGTCATAGATAAGAGTTTCCAATTTTAATTTTTTATTAAAATCGTTAGAGCCATTTTTTCAAAAATCAAAAATTTTAAAAAAGTTTTCATGAAAAGTCTCCTTAATATTTCAGTTGTAAAGCTAAATTTCTGGGCGGTTCGACAAAATTTCGGAAAAGTCCTTATTTCAAAAAATGAAGTAAATACAACGAGCCGTTTACCCGCTGTGCTTGTCCACAGACGGACAGACGGACAGACGTCATTCCAAAAATACTTTTTTCGGTTTCTAGGCTTCATGAAACATGCTCTCCCGGTGTTATCTCGACTTCGATTTTTTGTCACGATCACAATACTTTCTCTATACTACGTATATGGGAGAAAGTAAAATGACAAAAAATGATCCAATAAAAATGCATTTCTATAATCTAGAGGCCATGATTAGGATTTATCTAGAAGTTTTCAATGTCTATGCAGCATCAATAAATACTGTAGATGGCATGTCATTAGAATCCGGGCCCTGGTGATGAATGACTGAGATACTAAAAATTCATGTAGGCAAGAAATACAGTTAAGTATTCGACATTTACGACCATTTGACCATTCGAGCCTATTTCAATTCAATGTACGAACTGGGTAGGAAAAGAGCTGTTCTTCAGAGTACTTGTGATATTTAACATAAGTAGATACAACTGTCATGTTACGTTTAGCATGTTGACAGCAATCTAGACTACGTTTCTAGAGGGCGACGGTTCGAACCCGATCGTGGTATCATTTTGGCCGTAAGTTCGGCGTGGTAAGAACTTAGTTTGAGTTTGATTTTCAATACCTTATGTCTAACATTCTACTATTACCTCAAAAGCATTTACCTTCTCGAGTGAAAATAATTCCGCATAATTTTATTTTGCCCTGCGAGTGTCCATTTATTTCTACAGTACCAGAAGAGGACCTTACAAATCTACTGCTAAGAAAGATTTATAACACCGTATGTCTGTTTCTGTCATGTTCTTGCAATTTCATATAAATTTGTTTCTTATCGAAAAAGATAACCTCTCCCATACACGGGTCAACAAGTAGGAGGATTGCAGTCGAAACAAAACAATCTCTTCATCAGACATCCATGACAAGCTGAACTTATTAAGAATTGACTGTACGCTATCAGTTATGACGAAGATTTTACGAGATTGACATAAGGCAGAAACAGTAAAGGCCTATAGAATCACAGGCACGTGCAGTATTACTGTAAATACAATTTTCCGATTTCTATACAGGCTTATAATTATTTTCCATGTTGCACGAATAAGCTTACATTAAATCAGATCGACATTTTCACAACATAATTTCTAAGATTAGAAATCATGTCAGAACTTAAAAAAAATGTATTCATTACATAGAATCGTTTTTGAAACTAGGTTTCACAAATGAATAATTCCGATTTTACAATAGTATATTATGCAATGAGCCTATAACGGCATTCATTAACACGCGAGTATGTGGTTATAATTTTCATACTTATTTACTTACTCAATGGGAATAGACAATTCCTCAGCAAGCTAAAGGATCTATTTTATGGAACCCGAAGGTTCATTGCCACGCTTACCTGAACCCGCCATTCAACCCTATTCTGTACTAACTCCATCCAATCATCCTTCGCAAATCCTAAAATCCTATTTCCTACTCCCCTTAAATCTATCCTAATATGAGAATATTAGGATATTACGGTCATATTACGGTCTTTTTTCCACATCTCATATTTTAGGTATTTAAAAAATATATAAAGTCATTATTTGATGTTGTTTCTCGCATTGTATAGAGTTTTTGTGCATTTAACTTACTTACATTGAATATTATCGGAACTCACAAGCATAAAAGTATATCTTGTTATAATTTTAATTTGGATACAGAAAAACTGTTTGCTGTTTACCAATTAACTAATCAGGCTACAAGCATATAATTGGGTCTACAGCATAAATGTAGAATAGACACAAATCTGATGAATAAACTAGTATTTTCATAATTTTTTTTTTTGGGGGGGGGGTATTTTTTGCAATCATTTTATAGTTAATTTTTAGGCATCAAAATCCTGGCCCTGGTGGTCAGGCAAGCGTCTTCCATGGTAAAAAATATTGCATATGGAGATAGCATTAGTCACTCTTCAGTAAATCTACTAGTATCTATAACTATGTCATTTCTCTTCTAAATACCCCTCTTTTAAGTAACATGTTCATGTTCCGACCTATTCAACAGTAGAGTAGGCTTTGTATGTTGATGATTTTATGTTACCTAAATGTTAGTCCTATGTATTGTATTACTTATTTACTTATGCGATAAACAAGCTTATCGTCATTCTCCGATTGACAGATCCAACTGCCCGCTTCAACCTTCCGATCGACCAACGATGTCGCAGTTTACATGAAACCTGTTCTATCAACTCCAAAGAAATAATCGGAAATAGGATTTTAAGTCGTTTATCGTTTTGGGCTGTATACTGAACACAAGGGCCCGGATTCTAATGACATGTCATCTTTTTATTGATGCTTCATAGACATTGCCAACTTGTAGATAAACCCTAATCATGGCCTCAAGATTATGGAAATGCATTTTTATTACGTCAGTTTTTGTCAGTTTATGCAATTTTATATTTTTAGGACATTTATTTCAATTTTACGTCATTATTTTGTCATTTGCTTCCTTATTTAGTCATTTTCATGCATTTACATCGAGTATATTAACTTTTTTGTCGTCTCTGAAAAGTTGTTTGCTTAATGCTAGAAGGACACACTCGGTGTTCAAGTATTGCAATGTCTCAGTCGGAAACGAGAATCAAAGAAACGCCGAAGTATTTAGACCTACAACATCCTTTCTCCATTTACAGTTCCTTTTGCAATTATGAACAAATTAGTCTATAACTTTGCGTGTACAACAATATATTTTTAATAAATAAAATATAAGTTTTTAGGTAATTCTTAAAATTATTAAGTAATTTTCTTTCAAATTTAGGGTCATTTTATAGGTCATTTTCCAAACAATTTTAGGTCATCAGAATCCGGACCCTGCTGAACACGAATGAGAGAAAAGAATATAGAGAAGGGGTTATAGAGGGGGAGGAAATAGTCATTTTGCACTTCTAATTCAAGAGCCTGATTATATATTTTACTTATTCAGCAAAATGTCGAACTACCTTATTTCCTTATCTATAATAATAGGCCTACTCTGCTGAACTTTTGGGAGTTTGTGCTTGTGCATACTAGGAGATATGCCCTCGCAAACTCAGACATGCTGACTTCATGAAACATTCACGTATTCTTTCAATAGGAAGCTCACAATATGCTATTATGAATACCACGACCTCTGCCAAATGACACCACTGCCCCTCAAACTGAATAAAGAGAGAAAGAAAAATATTGATGAATTTGTGTTCTGTATACATTGAACTTTGCCACGTGACGCAAGACGCGAGTTGAAGAGTTCGGGTGATAACATCTCTGGATGTTAGGGACGTTTGCTTCCTGAAACTTCTGGAAATAAGAGACACTAATTGCTGTGTATTCATAATGCGTTGAAAATTGCTTCTGTATATTCCTATATCGTTCAGCATTTAAAAAAAAAATCCCCTTAGGCAGGCCTACAGGCTAAGGTAGATTTCGAAGTGCTTTTGGTTTAATTTATTGTCGCTGCGCAGCACTCTTCTTCTTTAGCCTTGGCATGACAAACCCGCAATAATAACTGCAAAAAAGAGGAAAGAGAACTTTTTCAAACATTCAAATCTCGCCTTATATGAGAACTATCGAGAAAATAGTTATTGATTTGTAGAGTACTCATCAAGAGCTTTTCAACGATACCCCACAAGACGTGGTTTCAAAAATTTCGAATTTCCATCCCCCACCCCATCCGACTCGTACCCCCAAAACCCCCGAATCGTTGGTGTCACTATGAACCCCATAGGGAGTACTCTAATTTATTCAAACAAAGTTTCCCTCTATACTTCATAGGGGCCGATATTTAAAGATTTCAAAATTTCAACCCCCTTCCCCGACCCCTCCCTTGGACCAATTTTGCTCATTAACGAACTTGTCCGAACTATTGGGCCTAGAAAAAACATAATAAAATTTGGTTCAAATATCTTCAAAATTACGGCCGCTAGCGTGTAAAGATTTCAAAATTATATATATATATATATATATATATATATATATATATATATAACTTTTTTTTTGAACTGGTGGTGGTTTCGTACTTAGGGAACCATGAAACGTAAAGATATGAAATAATTTTTCGAAAATCATGACATTTTTCTTCGAAATCTACCTAAAAATCCAACGTTCTGGCAGTACTTGTACAGATTCTGAATATTTTGTTCCACAACGAAATTATGTAACCAACAATATGAACTTTACATAATTATTATACTAGTACAATTCTGAATTGATTCCCAATGATAAACAGATATCATTTTCTAGTTTTAAAGGAGTTAATGTTCATGAACTCATAATAATTATTTTAAAAATGTTCAAACCAATATTATAGTTTCAAATAGGGTATTCTTGTGTTATTCTGTTATCCAATTAAATTTGAATTATACTTTTTCACATTAAAAAATAAGGGCGAAATGTTTTAAGTATCTCTGAGGTATTGCAAAGAAAACAAAAATCCGATTTTCACAATGACTGATTCCTTCATTCTTCCACCTGAGTGATCTTGAAGTTAGCGTCGCTGGCTGCGGATCCGCAGATCCGGGTTCGATCCCCGGTACTTACTCGGATTTTTGTGAGCTGGGAGGTCTGGAACGGGGTGCACTCAGCCTCGTGACAAACTGAGGAGCTACTTGATAAAGAAGTAGCGGCTCCGGTCACGCAAATCATCATTAAAGGCCGTGGGTATCGACATGCTGACCACATGCCATCTGCCTATGATAGAAGGCGCAACGTTCGGATGGTAGACCTAGCCGTTTCAGGGATGCAGCGTCATGAAGTTCATTTTTTAGACTCCATTATTCAGACAGATACGGGCGTGTAACAGTTCGGAGGAACATTAATAAGTGCTGGGCATACTTGCGCTAACGTAGTGATCTACACCTTGTAAATACGCGTACACCGGGTTTCCGTATACAAGTTTTAAATGAGTAAAACTATAATAACTTCTCCTAAAACTTAATTTTAGTTTTAATGCTACTGTATCCGTAGACCTAAGTTTTTTTAACTTTCGAACTGATGTACATCGTAACGAAACGAAACATCTTTGCAATTAAAATTCATAATTTATTTCTTAAATCCTGTCCGGATTAACCGGATGTCCGGACGAGCGGGGCCCGGATTAGCGGGACTCTACTGTACCAGAATATTTAAAGGGATAGTTCAAAATTCTTAATTCGACTCCTTTCTGATAATTTGCGAATCACAAACAGGTTCCTTTGTAAAAACTCGCTTACACCAATGCCAAGAACGGGCTCTTTTGTTAGTAGTCAATAAGCCGGTCATGATTTCTGTTAAATTATCACAAGTGTAAATAATGACAAGAAGTCATAGTGTTTATAAGCTTAGGTTTTTTAAACACAGGACAGGCTCGCATACCACATGTCTAGGGTGTTCAGAATTCAGATAGCTCCTACACTATTTCCACCACCCAATTTACGGTCCAATTATCATTACTAGTTTTGTGGCAACACTGGTCAAACTAGTCATCGGTTCGCCAGGCGAATATAATTATTATTCCACTGGGCAGTTATAATAATGCAGGGGGATTCCAGCCAGCTTCTGTGTTACCCAGCATCACTACTAGCGGGCCAGAAAACATTTCTCTTCAGAAGCAAGAATATAACATCGATCTAAGTTTTCTTCATTATGTCCATGATTGAGTTATTCTGAACGTCTGAGGAATTAATATGCTGGAGCAGGAAGACAATGTATGGCGGAAATATATAAAGTAAAAGTAGTTTCATCAAGTACCACCTTAAACCTAAATGAAGTGTGCTACCACACTTTATTCCTAGAAAATAGTTATGCCGATTTTTCGCGATGGCTAAAAAAATACGAAATTTATAAGAAGCCATGTCTTTTTTGTCTATAGTTTTTAACTAATTACGTCGAGGAGGTATATGTCTGTGACGATTATACAGCAAAGTCTTTTATTCAATTCTAGACTTAAGGTAACCAAACAGTCTTGTTACTACGCACGATTATGATTTTTCGCATTGTTATAGTATGTAATAACATGACTATTTCTTATATTTACAAAAACCGAGATATTTCATGTGACAAAAGAAAAGAATCTGTCCCATAAGTAATTTCTCTTAACTCATTTTGGAATGGATAGAAAGGAAAGTAGAGTATGCTTAGAAACATAATCTTTATTAATAAGTACTGTTAATGTGTAAATAATGAATAATTAAGCCCGTAAACTTAATTAACAAATAATTATCTTTATGTAAATACGAGGGGTGGGGCATACGCCATGACAATATTTTTTGTAACATTAGCCCACTTTAAAATTTTGAAATATACAAATGAAAGGGCAAATGGAATGAATGTATAATTGGTAACCTACAAGTACGTTAACGTTCTCGCAATCGACATCAAAATGACGAACTTAATTTGCGTGAGATCAAACTATTTTTTTGGCAATATTTCGAAAGTAGTATGTTTTGTAAGCAAATTAAATTCAGATTAAAAACAATTTTTGTGATTTTGAATATCAATGGGAAAAAATAATAATGAAGACATAATATTTTAGATAGCAATATTTCCAAGAGTTTTGCTAAAATTATAACGGATCGTCTTAAAATCTCATCATACAATTCATTAATCTATCATTATTAACATTATTATTATTAATAATATTATCAATATTAATATTAATAATATCAATATTATTAACAACATCAAAAAGTCATGTTATGGCTGTTTGATATGACTATACAAACTTTTTTTGTCTTTAGGGAGAAGAAAGTTTACAGTATAACAGGTAGGCCTAAATGAAAGACACAACCACAGGTTCAAAAAAGGAGGGGTCAAGGCAGGAGCGTATCCAAGATTTTTTTCGGGAGGGGGCTGTGATAAGCCGAACAATATTATCATAGGGCTCAGAAATGGATGATCTTAAAATAACTGAAAATGACCTATAAAATGACCTTAAATTTATTAAAATATGACAAGAAGAATTGAAAAAATGATAAAATTGCTAAATACGTATTTTAAAAAGTAGTGTAAAAAATTAACAATGGACAAGATTTAAGTATTTTATATTTAGTTACTACTTTATTATCATACTTTCTATTATTATTTTTACGTTTACTATATTTATGCATGAATGTCCCATAAATGAGATTGCTTTGTCTGTAATGTTGGAAAAGTTCATTCTGAAGACAAAATAGGGGAAATGCAACGAAAGATGAAAATTTCCTAAAATGGATTAGTAAAGAATAAAATGCCGAAAAATGCAAAATAAAAGTAGACAACTTTTGTTCATTTTGAGGCGAGACGAATTTATACTATAGTGCAGTTACTCATTGGATGGCCAGTCGGCTTCAAAGGTTTCGGTGTTTCTTTATGCTAATTGATCTGACTAAATCGGTCTTGGGCTTCCGCTATCCAAAACAAAAGCAACGTTGCAATATTCTCTCATTGTTATCACTGACCTCAGTTCTTCCTTCGCTTTATTCAATTCACACGTGTTATTGTTTACTGTAACTTGATATTGCAACAACGCATTCACTCCACGCGGAGTAGACGAGTAGCTGTCAAAATCGCCACAGGACATTCTTAGATTTTGATTGGCTGGAGTAACTAGCTGATTGGTGCGGTAAAACAAAGAACATGGGTTGAGCTGTTGGCAAACTTTTCCACCTAACGAAAGGAAGCCGCCTGGGTATGCAATGAGTAACTGGACTATACACCCTGCATTGTCTGTGATGACTCAGAGAAAATGATGACATTTCATGAACTTTCGAGCCAGGCTGAATTTTCTACAATTGCAATTAAACTGTCTACAATCATGCCCTCATGTGCAAAATATTAGCATGACTTAACGTTTCGGGGGGGGGGGGGCTGCAGCCTCCTCAGCCCCCCTCTGAATATACCCCTGGGACAAGGAATAGTGATCAGGGTCACATAACAAGAGTTTGTATATTTACTGTGGCTTAAAGTTTCTCCAAATAAAGGGAGACAATCCAAGAATGGACACCTAGAACAAGAATATTAATTTCCGCGGAAGTCCCCAACATGAGGTAGCAAGATGAAGCACAAAGCAGTTGAGGAATTCCAATTCCTTCTGAGCACAAAACACCACAAACTCAACATAATGAGTCAGAGGAACGAAATATGCGTGGCATGATTGGTATTAGGAAGACTTCATAATCCAAGCTCCACTAAGAATCCGGTTCAATGTCATGCAATGGTCTTATTGGTATTTGACTGGATGGTATTACGAGATGCTAATTATTAAAATATTTAAGGAAAATAAAAATTTGTAGTTGTACTCACTACAAGTAGCCTACGTTAGCCTACACGAGTAAAAAATAGATCATTCAATAAATACTGAAATTTAGCTGGATTACAATAAAGTGTTTGCGAGGGATAAAAACTTAAACTTTCTTACTTAATAATTAAATTAAACATCTGATTTTACTGTCATTTATTTTGGAGCTATGACGTAAGATTATTCAAAGCAAATCAGAAGCTTGAATTGGACCTACAGAACTAGACCACAAGAAGAAAAATTGATATAAGACATGATAATGCTGACCACAGTGTCGGCTTTCACTTTTCAACGCTTCATTTTATTTTGTAGTAAAAGAACAGTGTACAAGTACAAAATAAAATGTCATAAACACTGAAAACGCTAGAGAAAATAATACTATTATTATATAAAAGAACGTGGGCATGTTCTCTCGCAACCATCACATTTTTGAATCCGCGGCTCTTTTCGTAACGATATCCGACTCGAAGTGTGGGGTCACTAAATAAATTTAAGTTTCGAAACAAATGAATATTTCTAACATATATTATTATTTTTCAACATAACGCATTTTAATCAACTTTTGATTTTATTATATCTTATTCTTGCAACGAAATCAATGGAAAAGTTGAGCTTGCTACTTCATCAATTCTTCAAATCTTGGCACAAGATTGGAAACTCCGACTCGCATCTCTTTCTCGACTTAAATCTACAGAGTGGGCCAAAAGTCGCGATCGGATAATGTTTATATTGAAATAACTCATTTTCCGAAACCGAAAACTAATTAAAAACTAGTCATAGGCTGAGAGGAATATTTACCCCCTTCATATACGTTTTGTAGCATTAGTTTGTCAATTTTCCGATAGAGCAAGGACAATGTTGTGTTCTAGTGACAAGCCAGATTTTTCTTGCGCGCGAGTTTATTAGGCGATTGTTGTCGATGTGAAACGCTGTGTTATGTTTGTGTTGTAAGCAATGGCGGATACAAGCAAATATACGATTGAGGAACGTCTCATTGTTAGTGTGTGGGTTCATGAAAAAGAACAAACTGGCGAAACGTACGAAGAAATCAGAGAGAACTTCTTTCGTCGTTTCAGTCAAGCAGCTCCCACTGAAGCCAATCTTCGGAAACTGGAAAACAAGACTTTCTCAACAGGATCTGTATTGGATGCAAAACGCAGCGGAAGACCTAAAAAATATTGTGGCGTTGATGTCGGTAATCGTCTGAGTGAATCATTGGAGCGTTCACCGATGAAATCAACAAGGAAGCGATCGGCAGAAATGCAGATCCCAAGAACTTCGTTGCGCCGCTGGATGAAAAACGAAGGTTATCATGCATACAAGCCCACCACCATAAATGAATTAAGTGACCGGGATATGGAAACGCGACGTGTCGCATGTGAAGATTTACTTTCTGCTTTTCCCACCTCAGCGGTTCGTCGTAATGTCTTGATGACTGACGAATGCGCCGTGTATCTCAGCTCTCGTTCGCGTAATGTTTATTTGTGGGCCAAACATAACCCACATTTCTTTGAAGAAATTCAACAACATACCCCTCATGTCATGATGTGGGCCGGAGTTACCAGTGAAATTATCATCGGGCCATATTTTTTTGACACATCTGTGTCTGGCGAATCGTACCTCGAAATGCTGTCTCAATGGCTGGTTCCGGAACTTGACAGAGTTGGTATTCTTAATACCGTTGTTCTTCAACAAGATGGAGCCCCAGGGCATTTCTGGACTCCAGTTCGGGAATGGTTAAGTACCAGCTTTCCTATGTGGATTGGACGAGGTGGACCTCTCATTTGGCCTCCAAGAAGCCCCGACCTCACAACGTGCGACAACTGGCTGTGGTCCTACTTAAAAGAAAATCTTGGAATGATTCGGATGGATTCTGTTGAACAACTGAAGAGAGAGATCATCCGTATCTTCAGAACGATCACTCCCGAAATGCTGAGGCGAGCAAGCAGAAGGGCATGGCGGTGCATTCAACTGTGCGCGGAAAACGATGGTGCACATACCGAAACTTTTGACGTTTAACAATGACGCTGACAGGCCCAGGGAACTTTATTTTACCATATTTCCATCCCTTAATACCTGCTACTTCAATAAATAAAGATTTTACGTCAATTGTGGCATTTTATTATTGCATAAACTAACATACAAAATAACCGATCGCGACTTTTGGCCCACTCTGTATATTTGGTCTTGTTGATTGGCAAAAAAAAAAAAAATCATACCTCACAAAAGTAGGATTTTGCAAAAGGAAACAAAACTCCTGCCGATATTCCTGCTTCACCAAGCTCCAGAGCTCAAGGAGTGATGGAGAAACAAACTTGGACTTCAATGTGGAGTCTGAAGAAACATCAATTAAGTTGCTCTTGTTTTTCAGTGGTAAGTGTTGGTGGAAGTTCTGTACTGAAAGGATCTATGATACAGTTGTGTTGATCAACTTCTTCTGGAAAGTATTTCAGGAAGTAAACACAGACTTCAATTAAATGATCCACAAACACAGATTTCAATTCTTCGCTCATCTGTAAGTCATTGTCTTCTAAAACCGTGTGCAGAGCAGAGAAACTGTTCTACAATAGAAATTTCTTTCTGAAGGCTGAAATTTTGTCTAATTGTTGCAGAATGTTGATAGGCTATCATTACTTTAAAAAAATAAGTTTAATGAACTGGGATTTTCAAAGATGTCACAAAGGTAGGTCTACGCCAGCTTCAAAGCAAAGTCACTGACTACGAACTTCTACGAAACTCAAACATTTATCTTGAACAAAAGTGAAGTTGTGAACCATCGGTTAAGGTCCAAATTGCTAAAATAAAACAGTTTCTTTTAGAGAGGAAATCATTAAAGAAAATCAACTCAAATATTTTTTTACGAAACCACCGCGACGCACAATTTGAAAACTTCTGACCTAAGCCCTTTCACTAAGTCCTTACAGCAGTACCTATCCAGTCCTGACAAAAGACTCTTGACCCTGGGAACTGCTAGGAGATTGTTGTGACTTCATTGTTACTTGTATCAGCTCAAAAAGCTGAATTACCTATTAATCTATCAAACTCATAGACTTCATACTGAATATCAATAATGTAAGGCGACGATCCACAGACAAAAATATTAGTCCATTTGAAACAAGCTGGGAGCAAAATAATGTAAACACAGATGAGAAGACAAAAGCATAGTTCACAACAAGAAGAGGAAATTATCTTCACGCCGTATTATAAAAAAATGTGTTACCGGTAAATAATAACTAACAAGAACAAGAACACCTATAGCAACCAATGATAATACCAACAAAACAATTATTCATTTAACCTGAAGTTTTCACATCTGCAGGTTTAAAACAGAGCTCTAGTTCAGATCCCAGATTACACAAATCCACTGTTAAAAATAATCCTGAATTAATTAATCTGAACCATTACAAATATAAGAATAATTGTCCACTGCAGTGGGGCAGGACTTGCGTTCGCTCCTCTCACGCAGCGGACCCGGGTTTGAATCCTAGTCGGAACAAGTTACCCAGGTTGGTTTTTTCCGTCTTTTTTCTTCACCTGTGAAACGAATGTCCGGTTAGGTCCTTGTGGTCCCCGGATAACATCTTGCCGCCATTATCATCTACATCCCATCCGCGACTTCTTCGGAATGAATGTGTGTGAATGGTATGTCTCGTCCTATGTGTTCGTGTTGTCTCGGAGGTGGCCCCGGCATTGGGCTGATTACTCATCCAGGGGAGCCCTCCATGTTTTTATCTGGTCAAAAAAGTATGTATGCGATCCATAGAAATCCCTCCCCTGACAGGTCGCGATCCTGTAAGGCCCGGGCGGTGTGGGCCGCATAAACGTACCTACAAAAGGGAGGCGTTTCTTTTTCAATTATAATTGAATTTAATAAACTTAAATTTAGCGCTGAAACATGGACTGTAGAAATATCCTTTAAAAAGTATCCACTTATAATACCAGCCGACAAAAGAGAAAGTTAAGTGGAACAATATAAACCACTGTCTCAAGGGTGTGTGACCCAGGTAACAGTTGAAGGTCACACTGAGGGTTGATTTTACAAGCTCCCAGCTTGCTTATACGTTGTTCACACGAAAAAATAAAAAAATAAAAATCGATTTACAGGTAAATTCTTCAGTAAATGTTCAGATTTGTAACGGAATAGCGTGCATAATATAGCGTAGCATTGTTATTAAGGATGCCAAAGTAACTATATATAACGGATATAATTTCCGAAATGCAGTACATTTTGAAAACAACACTCAACAAAGACTTGTGATGAAATCACCTTGGATCTGAAAGGAAAACGGGAGCTGTGACCCCTTAACGTTCCCTCCATCGCATAGTAATAATGTAACAAGCTCCGTGCAAGTTATTTAAATTCCTCCCATCATCTTTGCTGCTATTATTAAAGTGGAAGCAAATTTCAGCATATAACAAACTTCAGTTTCTGTCCAATGACAGTATTATATAAATACACCAGCAGTTGTGTTTACTTTAAGACTATCTTCTGGTTTCTTTATTTATGTTCTTGTAACTTAGTACAGTCATCGGGTATGACGTATGATTCTCAACATTGAACAAAAATCTAAGAAGGGGAGTTGAGAATGCACAACGAAATAACACATTCCCGGTAGACTGAATATCCTCTTCCTCGAGTACTGAATACAGTACTTTCTTCCAAGTCATGAGGGATCAGAGGGTAAAATCCTGGGAATTACGATAACTCATGAGTAGACCTGGGATTTTAGGCACTAAAAAAATTAGTTTTAGGCGCCTAAAATAGGCTTTTAAAACAAGTAAATAGTCTTTTAAAAGAGAAAATAGGCACTTAAAATATGCTTCAAAAATGTGTAAATAGATAGAAAGTAGACTTAAAAATATTACAATATACACTTAAACTGTAACATGGTCTTTTTTTACTGCAAGAAACGTGATATAGCCTACCTATTCTTAACAGAATTAACTGCAAAATTAGGCATCTCGAACTATATTCACTTAAACAGATATTCTTTCACTGGTGACTTGACACATCCCCATCCCCCGTCAGTCAGCATTGCTTTAGCGACAATTGTTTGGAATAATCAAGTTTCTGTGAAAAACCCACCTCTGCTGTTCTGCTTTTCATTGAGGGGTGTCCATTATAAGATTGTAAAAATTACAGAAATTGAATTTTATTTTAAATGTACAAAATAGGCATTTTAGGCACTAAAATAGTAAAATAGGCTCTAAAGGTCCAAATAGGCATTTTAGGGTACTATAAAACTCTATAAATGTAAGTGATTTACCACGAAAGGTCCACATATTTAAAAATTTTCATGTTATTTCATAAGGAACAAAATAGGCATTTGCCTTAAAATCCCAGGTCTATATGAGTCAAGAGTAGGGCCCGGATTTTTAGGCTTTTATAAAAGGTATTTTAGCCTTTTATTTTCGTGGAACACTCCTTTTTAGGTTTTAAACTAACGATTTTAGCCGTCATAATAAAACACTAATCTTTACACCGAAAATTGTATTATAATTTTGACGCAGTCATTCTATTTTTCTTTTATTAGAGAAAATAAACAAGTGACTATTCCTGTTATCGGCACTCGGAAAATAGCATAAACAATTGAGATATTTACCCTTTAATGATACAACTGTTCTTGCTTTTTTTTATAGTATTTTAATGAAAAGTCTGTAATTCAACGAATGAACACTAAGAAGATGGCAATAACTTAAAAATGTATTCATGAAAAATGTCAACTTCATTTGAACCGCATATGCATGTTAGTAAAAGTATTTTAAATTTCGATTTCAAAATCCGAAGGAAGAAGTCTGGTAGATGAAATTAAAGATAGCTATGTTTACTTACTTGTTTTTCACAGGCTTGGCAGAAAATTATTCGACCATCAGTTGTGAAATTGGGGTCTTCCTCAATCCATTTACTGGAAAAATCCTATTTTTGAAGATTTCTGTTTAGGCATATCCAACTATCTTAAGCACAATAAGGGTCAATACACCACGCAACTTTACTTCCGACCTACAAAAATAAGTTGACTGGAGTGTCACGAATTTGTTCCTTTAATACACTTCTCTGTCGTCAGTCTGCATCTTCAAAATTGAAAGGACAATGGATTAGTTGCAGATGTTGCAGATTTCAAAGTACTGCAGACGGCTCAAGTTTCATTTCCTGCGACGGCGAGGCGGCACATTTTCGAATTACACAGACAAGTGAGAAAGCGACATGTAGCCTACATTGTTAATTTCAGTGCGCTGTATACATTTATTTTTATTATGTCTTTTCTTAAAATGCACAAATTCACATAGGCCTATTTATTTTTCTTTGCATTAATTTGGTAAATCTATTTAAAATCGCGTTTTTCTGCAAAAGTCCTCTTTAATCCCTAGTTTTTCAGCAAAAGTCCTCTTTAGCCCCTTTTAGGTTCTAGGCCTATAAGATTAATATATTTGGTGCAAGGGGCACGAAATGGAAAAAAATACGTTAAAATGTTCTAATTAGGAAGCTGGGTGAAAAAATAGGTTAAAACCTTCAAATCCGGGCCCTACTCATTGAGTGTTTACAACGCACATAATGAACACACTGAAGTAAACTCTTTAAAATATATATATAGGTGATTCTTCAAATACGGGAAAATTTGGAGTGTGTAAAATCAAAATTTTTTATTTTGTTTAAAAAATCTCAAAAAAATTACTAAAATACTTCAGGGGTTACTTGATTATAATATGACACCAGCAGAGCATAAATGTTTATATTTTTATTTATTTTAATTTTTTTTAAAGCCATGTGAATGACATCCGTGTATATGTGGGTGGCAGAAGGCCACATTAATGACTAACTTTGGCAACAATATACTTTTCTTTATGTGGTTTCATATTTTTCTCAGTGTGCTTCAGTTGATTTTGTACCAAATTTGCAAATTTGTGTGCATACTCCGGAATTAATGTAATTTTAACTGGACTGCGTTTTTATGGTTGGGGGGGGGGGGAACCAAGCAGAAATTCACTTAATCAGTTTTAAGATTTTAAGTACAGGTCACAGACACCGCAGACAAAATAGTACCCTACATTTATCATCTACATGACTTGAGAGTCATCCACATACCCCTTCATGAGGCATGTGGATGACAAAAAAGGAGTTTTAGTGGTCTCAGCAAGCCATTTCTAAACCTCTGTAGGCTCAACTTCAGTCAGGTACTTTGAATTAGAAGGTTTAACATAGTGCATAATCAAAATTAATTAATATTCACTTTCTGCCTACTTTCTAGAAGTCATGTTAATGACCAGGGCCCGGATTCTAATGACATGTCATCTTTTT
This sequence comes from Ectobius pallidus, assembly GCA_964059195.1. Classification (NCBI taxonomy): domain Eukaryota; kingdom Metazoa; phylum Arthropoda; class Insecta; order Blattodea; family Ectobiidae; genus Ectobius; species Ectobius pallidus. The sequence goes on from CAXKWD010000006.1 coordinate 119,424,557, forward strand.
ATTGATGCTGCATACACATTGCCAACTTGTAGATAAATCCTAATCATGGCCTCTAGATTGTAGAAATGCATTTTTATTAGGTCATTTTTTGTCATTTTATGCCATTTTAAATTTTCAGGGCATTTATTTCAGTTTTAGGCCATTATTTTGTCATTTTATTGTCATTTCCTTCCTTATTTAGTCATTTTCATGTATTTACATTGAGTGTATTAATTTTTTTGTCGCTAGCGGTGCTGTCTTTGAAGTGTTGTTTGTTTAATGCAAGAAGGAAAAATTCCGTTTTAAAGTGTTGTCATGTCTCAGTCGGAAATGAGAATCAAAGAAACGCCAAAATTTTGTATTATATTACTATTGTTATTAGATTGACTTGGCACCAGAGTCTGCCACCTGCTTGGATTTGAGAGTGCAAACTACTGTTTACCCTCAATAAACAACAATATAATCCGGCAGACCGCAAAAGGAAATGCCGAATTTTGACTCGCCAGTACATCATTGCCAGTATAAATTTCCGTGAGAAAAGAATATTTACAACATTACAGTTTTTACAATTATGCACAAATTAGTCTAACTTCGTGTGTAGAATAATAATTTTTTATGAAGAAAATGACAGTTTTTAGGTCATTTTTATGATTATTAAGTCATTTTCTTTAAAATTCAGGGTCTTTTTATAGGTCATTTTTCAAACAATCTTAGGTCATCAGAATCCGGGCCCTGTTAATGACGGAGAATAAAAACGTTTTCCTTGAGAATGATGCAAAGTCCTTTGTTAATCCAAAACTATTTGTAAGCAAGCAAAATACAAAATTACAATTCAACCACAAGCTACCCTGTTGGCTTTCTAACACTGTTGCCAGTTATACAAATTTCTCATTTCTGCAGAAAAAATTCTATTCTTTTTAAGCCATGTGGATGACCAAAAACCCTTGGGACATTCTTTATGTTCATTAGGTGGGGTGACAGTTTTATTTCATTTTATTTTTTAGTGGTTAATATTCTTCACACATTCATACTCATTGGCAGGAAAAAAGTTGAAAAGGAAATAACATTTTGTTTTGTGGAAAAATGCATTAGAATATACAAAACCGGGGTATGGGACAGGGCATGTGGATGACATTTCATTGAATTAAATTTGATTTTGGAATATCAGAATTTAAAGTTAGTGACATTTGAAAGTGATAGTTGTAGTATGGATGTAGTAGAAACAAACTTTTATTTTAATTTTTTTTTAAAGTTGAATTTGAAGGGAAATATCACTCCGGAACACAAATTTTCCCGTATTTGAAGAATCACCCATATATATAAAGTTTTACCGAGTGTGTTTGCCAAGACATCTCACATTCTGACAGTACACTGTAGCGAATGCCAGATCGGAATACGACGCCCATGACAGCCGAACAGATATGTATAGTGCTCTCGTTTTCATTGTCCCCACTCGGCTAGTCAAAACCGGCATTTCCTTTTGTGGATTGCCGGATTATATTGTTTATTGAGGGTAAACAGCAGTTCGCACTTTCATATCCAAGCAGGTGGCATCAGTAGCGGACGCAGGGAGGGGGATAGGGGGGATAAATTACCCCCGAAATTTGAAAAAGGCTATATATATGAACTCTAAGTGGCCAGTTTTATTAACTAATTATATATTAATTTTGTTTAGTATTCTTTCTACCTATTCAAATCCCCCCCCCGAAAAAAAATTCTGCGTCCGCCACTGGGTGGCATACTTTGTTGCCAAGTTATTCTAATAACTAGTCATAGAATACAAAATTTTGTCGCTTATTTGATTCTCGTTTCCGACTGAGACATGACAACACTTCAACACACGCCCATTAGTGTTCTCCTTGCATTAAACAAACAACATCCCAAAGACAGCACCGCTGGGGACGATGATAGCGAGACGACTATACAATGAAAATAGGCCAAAATATTTACTACTATTAAGAGACCCCTAAAGATCAATAAACAATTTTCAAATGGAGTATTTTTAATCAAATGTTATCAAAATATACCGTATACTACTGCAATGTTATTGCATTCATTATCCTAAGGTGCTTTGCAGATGACAAGTCCTATGTCCTTCAACTGCATAGATACGCGGTCCAATCAGAGACGGCGAGACGGAGGGAAGACTCTCATTGCTAGCGGCAGTCTTTTAGCCCGTACACGTGATTGGCGGTGAAGGAAAAGACTTCTCATTTGAAAGCCACTGTAAAGTAGATCACCGATCACCTGCTTAGTCTCGTGATTAGCGTAGCTGGCTACGGACCCGCATGCCCGGGTTCGATTTCTGGTGCCTCCTCGTTCTTTTACTGAGGTAGGGAGGTCTGGAAGGGGGTGCATTCAACCTCGTGATACAAACTGAGGAGCTTCTTGATTCAGAAGAAGCGGCTCCGGTCACGGTAACCATCATTAACTGCTCCCAATCCTGCCATCTGCCTATGGTAGATGACGCAGCGGTCGAATGATAAACCTAGTCCCTCCAGGTATGTAGCGCCACGGAGTTTAGTTTAGTTATTCATAAATTAACTTCTGTTCCTATTCTCATGAATTATCCTGTCTCACTCTATAAGCAATACACTTTTATGAGATCTTTATCGCAGAAGTACTATATTCAGAATTAATGACTTCTGTATTTATTATTGTTATCATTACCTTTATTATTATTAATTCAGCTTTATTTATGCTCATATGAACATCGGGGTTACATCAGAAGTTCAGGTGCATCTGTTAGCTATTGTTGATGTGTTATGGCTCATTAATTTCTACTGATATTCAATTTTAATGGGTGTGATATGGGATGGGTAAATGATAAGTAGATTTTCAATTCGGCATTTAGTTTTACGACTGGGGAAACCATAAAAAAGTCAAATTTCCCGGCCATGGCGTTAGAACCGGGGACCTTCCGAATTCGAGTACACAGGGTGTCCACCAAGTAATGCTGAAGAAATTCCCGGCTTATTCCCTGATTTTCACTGATCATTTCAGAAATTCCCGACCAAAATATGATTATCAAGCACTTTCTAATAACGGTGTAAGAAAAATTATAGGATTATACAAACTTTAAATAAGAAAAACTTTTAGTAACAAAAGTAATTGCAAACAATAATTACCTAGGCTATAACAGATACAAAATTAAGGAACAGTAAAATAAATTAAATATACCTTCATATAGCCTATTATTGTCTAGAAGTATTTTTGATCCCACTTATATTTTCTTCAGCAACTTAATTTGTTCATCTAGAGCCAGAGGTGTACAAATCTCGATTTTAGCTTGCCCATACCTGCTTGAACGCCACGCAAGCAAGTTGTTAGCGTCCCAGCTAGCAAGCAGGCAGGTTTCTTTATACTTGGATGGGTTGGATTGAACCCAGCCCATCCAAGTCTGAATAAGCTTGCGACATTCTTATCAGATAAACAACTGTGGTTGCTAAGTGTACATAATACTTTCTTGCTTTTCTACATGCTGGTAGAAGAAATTCATCATGTAGATAAATAAAAGGTGGATAAAGTATTAAAAATCGTTTTAGCATCTTAACACATTTATTATTTTTATTATTGTTATTGGTATTATTGATTTTTTTATGTTTTCTCGAAAATTTTTGAAAATTTTTCCCATGCCGGACTAGTACCTTTGTTCATTGATAATTCAAACTCTCCACATTTTAGGTTCTCCTCGGCTTCCTTCAGAGTAAAATAATTTCTCCAATCTCCTTTTACTTGCACTCTAAACACATCTGAAGTTCCTCAACTACGTAACTGCACGACTTACCAGTGCACTGATATACCCAGTTTCATATTCTTTCCACCAGGCCTTGCATTTCTTTAGGCCCCGTGAAACTCACCAGGTTATGAAGAGCTTGTGACTCATAGCGACAGTATTTCTTTCCATCGTAGCAATCTGGCTTGCTCTCTTGTCAAGAAAGTTAAAAGCTATGGCTGGTCGCAGAGTTAGAAAGGGGCAAACAAGCTAATATCAGAATATGTAGCCTACACCTCTGTCTAGAGCAGCTGCAGCTTTTTTGGACTCTAAGCGTAGTTTTCTTTTCTTCTCTTCTAGTTCTCTGGCCAGAACATTTGCTTTCCTTTTTTCTGCTTTTGCCTTGTCTTCTTTTGTACGTTTCAACTTACTTTGAAGTGCTGCTTTGTATCTTGCATTGGCATTTCTCATGGAGAGAATTATGCCTTTATTGATGGAAAGATGCTCTGAACCTCCTTCTTGAGCAACTGCACCATATACCAGCTGCGCTAAGCAACTATGGATTCTTCTTACAGATTTTCCACCTGTTACTATCACAGAGAAGCCACGTTCCACTGAAGCATTTCCATGTGAAATTGGAAGTAATAAACAAACTACTTTCCTTAAATTAGAAGTGTCATAACTATCAAGCGTTTTCATCCAAAATTTGTCCAACCTTGTGTTTTTAGAGTAAGATTTTAACTCAACTGCTGCAGTTCCTTCGAAATAAGATCCCTATAGGCCTACTCATGATCTGCATTCTGAGCAATAGAGGGAGTAATCAAACTCGACTTAATCAAAGTATTCATAGTCGATACAATCTGTGAAACAGCCTCTTCTGGAGTGAAGACGATTTTGTCTGGACTCATAAAAGACAAACCTTGACTTAAGGGGACAACAACACATTTCAGACAGTCTCTGAACTCCCTTCGAAACATTAACACGTCTAAATCCTTAACTCCATGACACTTTCTTAATGCAGACCTTGTGCCTTAACCAAGGTCAACATCTCTGGCTCTTAAATTTTCAATTTTGTTGAGGTCAATGTCTTGAAGACAAGTCTTTTTTAGAATGTCGTCTTTCACAAATCTTTCCATACACTTCTTAATTTATGGCAAAATTTTGAATTGTTTATAAAACTGAAAAGTGGAAGATCTCCTTTTCAGGGAATGTAGTACTGTTTGGTACTGATCAAGAGTAAAAAATCAAAATTCTTGGGATTGGCGTTTTTAAAATTAAAAAAATTATTTACGGTATCACAAAAAATTCAGAAGGCCAAAAAAAAACACCCTGTACATGCATTTCCAAACTTAGGGTATCATTTGAAGCAGAACATTATCATCTTCCAAATAAAAAAAGAAACAACAAAATATCTTGAACCGTTCCAGAAATAGAGCACTGTAAAGTTTTTCCAATCACACTCAAGAAATGGCATCTGAGATGCCATCTTTGGTGGCCTGTATCTCGGCACAGGAATTTTTGGGGGCAAAACAAAGAAAATGGGTTTCTTACTTTGTCCAAAATTTTAACATATATTAAATTCGTTAACATCTGAGACTATGAAGGTAAGCCCCTAGGTTGATTTGTCACTGAGTGTTAACCTTAAAAAAATCCGAAAACACCACTGAAAACTAATAAATTAGTTATCGGCTTGTATACCTTAACAACAAAGAAAATGTCTAATTCTTACCTGTTTCTTACATAAATGACAAAACATTATTTTCCCGTCATAAATAACATCAGTAGGCCTATAATCCAGCAGGCAGGAATTAATTGAAGAAGCTGCTAAGGTATATCTTAAAAATTCTTGAAATTCTTTTTAAAAACCTTAAAAATAACTTGTTTATGCAAGTGCAGGCACAAAAGGAATAAATAGGCACTATAGTGCTTTCACATTCGCCAGAGGTTTCAAGGCCACAACTTCTCACGTGTAATATACCCCCACTGAACAGCAGTGAACAGTATTCCCCTTTGCGCAGAGGAGCTGCGCTGTCGCACACACTCATACGACACTAAGGGGGAACTCCCTACTGGCTTGTCATGTGACAGGCATTGGAGGGGTATGATGTCATATGAGCGCGGTAAGTGGGGGTATCATAGACATGCTACGTTTGGCCTTGAAACCTCTGGCGAATGTGAAAGGACTTTAACCCCCAATTTAGGCTATTTCAGGCATATAAAACTGCTCCCATTGAGTAACTTATAATTTGTAAATTGCAAACATCTGCAATTATTTTGCATTTTCTAGGAAATAAATAGTCATTTGCCTAAAATTGTGAGGTCTAGTCGAAGTAGGAATTTTAAATGGGTCTATGTAGGACTATTTTAAGACTAACAACATGCTACAATTTTTAGTATAGCTGATTTTCTGTTTAGACACCCGGCTTCGTTTCTGAACCAATTCTTTTTTAAATAAATTATTTGATGAAGTAGTTTGAGGCTCAAGTCTGTTTCTGCAGAAATTGTTATAGCCTATAATATTTGCCTCATGGAAGGAATCTGAAGTTGTGTACATAAGGTCATTATTATTATTAAAAACTTAAGGAAAATCTCACTAGAATAAATAAATAAATAGGCAGATAAAAGAGAAACAGGCTATAGGCCTATGTCAATTATAATTTAGGCTAGATATCCTTTTAAGACCAAGGGAAGTTCTTGGATTTCCTATGCTGCATGTACTCCTAACCGAGTAGCATTCCCCCCTCCCATTTTAAAGCCACCAATACTGTCATTGAGCAGTGGTTTTATTCTCCTGAGGAGGCAACTATTGATGCTATACTTTCTTTTAATTGTATATTGTTTTAAATATATATTATAGATCATCATTGCAAGGTATTAGATAGAACTGTGCGTGACTTAAAAGAAAATTTATTTACCTATGGTAAAGTGTCTTATTTTCAGGAGATCTTAGACAAATTTACTGTAGTATCTAATGAAATTACAGTAATTCTTCCTTGCAAAGATTATAGATTGATAAGATATAGTCTAATTAACCTTTCATCGTGAATACTGTATATAATGGTGAATACTGTATATAATGCATAATATGCACTTGAGAAAGGCCTGGGGGGCAGGTCGAAACGTAGTGTTTGGTTTTACAACGCATTGTTTTTCCACTATTATAAATCAGTGACACTGTTTTATATTATATTTTAATAGTGGGTAGTGGAAAGGACAGGAGCCTACATTATTTTAATTGAATATGCTTTGAGCCTAGGTTGGCTAAATGCCAGAATTTTCAAATTCTTAGCAGGGAAGAAAAAGCAAATTCGCCACACATCTAAGAGAAAACCACAATCATTTCCTCAATATTGTTGTATTTTACATAATTTTTAATTGTTTTTTTTTTCACTCTGCTCTTCATCTCTCCTTTTTCACCCAGTTCTCTTTGGACTTGCACCCAAGCACGAGCAACCTTGCTCATTCGGGTGTATTTCTTAATATTTTATTTATGTATGTTTATCCAAGTTTATGTATGTTTTAACCATCTTTTATCCATAGTTAGCAAATTTTCAAATTGGATTTCTGTAATTTGAAATTTTGTAATATTAAAATAGGCTATTAAATAAATAAATAATAAAAAATAGAGTTTTTAACTAGGCTTACATATTATGTTTTGCAATTTGAAATAGCAACAGAGCTCACTGTAGGAATTTTACATGTAATAAGCGATGTTTTTATCCTCAACGATTCCATTTTCTATCCCCTATTCAGGGCCACCACATGGGGGGCTGCTGGACCCAAGGGACCTGGGCCCGGGCCCCAAAGAGTCCCGCTGGATCCCGGTGATGTGATATAATTTTATGGAAAACTGGAATAGTTTGATGAAATGTTCTGTTACATGAGTAACGAGAAGGAAGCTCCATGGAAAAGGGTAGAGACAACTGAATGAGGATGGTCTGCGGTCAGTGAGGGGCCCGCGACCAGTACATGGTCCTGGGCCCGACCGAAAGATGTGGTGGCCTTGCCCCTATTGAGCCTTTCGCTTTCGGAATGTCAACAAAAGTAGCAATTTTCATGTACCAAAAAAAGAACACTGGTATAGTCCAGTTATTCATTGCATGGTCAGGCGGCTTCCTTTCGTTAGGAGGAAAAGTTTGCCGACAGCTCAACCCATGTTCTTTGTTTTTACCGCACCAATCAGCTAGTTACCCCAGCCAATCAAAATCTAAGAATGTCCTGTGGCGATTTTGACAGCTACTCGTCTACTCTGCGTGGAGTGAAATGCGCAGTTGCAAGATCAAGTTACACTAAACAATAACACGTGTGAATTGAATAAAGCGAAGGAAGAATTGAGGTCAGTGATAACAATGAGAGAATATTGCAACGTTGCTTTTGTTTTGGAAAGCGGAAGCCCAAGACCGATTTAGTCAGATCAATTAACATAAAGAAACACCGAAACCTTTGAAGCCGACTGGCCATGCAATGAGTAACTGAACTATAGCTGGCAAGATCACTTATCTGACACCAGATACTATCCACAGGTTATACTAGTGGTTTGGAATTGGACTTCAAAATACTGTTATACTGGTAAAAGGCTGAGGGAAAAGTTGAGTCAGCAGTAAGGGCCTTCAAGAACAAGACTTAGTGTAAAATGAGCATTTAAAAGGCATGCTGCAAGTCTTGAGGGATACAATAAAGAACTTATTCAAGAATGCCTAAAACAAGGCAGTATAGGCTACCACACACTTGGAGAAAGTCAACTGTTAAAATGCTTCACGAAGGAAAAGGGAGTACGACAGTCAGCTCCCCGAAATACATTTCGGATTCAGGAGGGATAGATACATACGATGCAGACCATCCAATGTCTAGTCAGAAATAACAGACGTCCTGGAAAAACCAAGAGGAAAAACACATGCTGTTTTGTTGACTTCTCAAAGGCATTTGATACCACCAACAGATTGATGCTAATTACGAAACTAGAACATCTCATAGGAGTAAATCACTTGTTAAGGCTTATAAAAAGTATAATGGCTTCCAACTTCATTGAAATCAACGATGGCATTGACAGCTCAAGCTTGACTGAGCAACAAATGGAGTACTGCAGGGAGACCCACTCAGTTTCCATCTCTTCATAATAGAGTAGACAAAGCCGATATAGAGATTTCTCTGGACACCCAAATGTTTATTTTTAATGCCAATGATATTGTGATTGTCTGACGTGGTCAAGAGGACCTTCAAGCTGTTTTAGATCACCTTGTGATGAAAATGAACTCCAAGTGAATTAAGAGAAAACTGTTTCCATGAGCTTCAGAAGAACGGGATGCAAAGTGGTCTTTAGAAGCAGTATCGAGCTTCAGTTACCTGGGTGTCACTTTTCAAACGACAGGCATAACATTCACGCTGCATAACATTTAAGTAACAGAACGTACAAACGCAGCCATAAGATCCATGAATGACATCAAGGATGTACGAAAATTATACTTGGCCACAGCCATTAGACTGTTCATTCTCAAAGTTTCATCAGTCTTAATATATGGATATGGATTATCTGGCCATATTTAAAGAAAAAACATCTGGAACAGAACAAGAAAGTGAAACTCTTCTTCATTAAGAAGGTAAGTTACTGTACGTACTGAAATTTATTCGCTCTTGATTGGTGTACGAGTCAGCGAGAGAGCCATTCTTCATAGAAGAAATAAGAAATTAGATACCATACTGCTCCCGTCGACCCTGTCTTATGTAGATCTACTCAAAGAGCTCCAGGCAAATAAAAGAAACATCTGGGGGAATTTTATTCGACAGATGCCATGATTGCTCATGAATGGAAACGTGGAGGCTAAGAGTTAGGCTACATCATGTACTAGTAGTGGTGAGATTCACAGTACAGGCTGTTATCACAAGCTGTGTACTATTCAGAGATTTCACAAGCCCGGTTCAGACTGTAGATGTAGCCATTGTAGAAAACCTTGCGATAGATACCATGCCATGATCTGCAAGCTCAGAAGTGAATCACTGAAAGAATTCTATCTACAAGACTGAAGTAACTTACAAGCAAAAATGCACCTTGTGATATAGGCTATCCCATTTTCATTTTTAAAAATCTAATATTATTAAGATAGGAAATTTGCTAGGACGAAACAAAAATATTGCTAAATGCGGGTTTATCATTACATTGATCTTCGTTATACAAAGGTTTGAATGGAGAAGTACAGGAAATACTCAGTTGCTTGAAGATTCTGGTTATTGCCAAAAAATTAGTGTGGCACTATATTCGGGAACACTAAAATGTAATCCTTTCTGAGCTGAATTAAATGCATTCATTAAATGAACTCACCAGCAGATTATAAGTTTGAAATCGATGAGGAACTTTTCAATGCAATAGCAAGTTTCTATGAATGTGCTTAAAAACTGTCAAATTTTAACACATAAATTTTAGTCTAATAAACTTACACATCTGCTTTTATTCAAATTTTTCTGTCGTGTTTACATGTCAGCAGGAGCAAAATGTTAATTATTATCATATACGGTAGCCTATTATGTATTTTATTTCTGCTGTCAGCAACCCTTTTTAGCCTACCACAATGAATAAGGTAAAGTGAATAATACAGTGGAACCTCGTGAGCACGTTCCTCATTACCATGTTTTCCCACATAGTACGTCGATTTTTGGAAGTCCCGGTCCCAATCTTAATAATCACATGTTTAAATGTTTAACATGTTTTGGTTTCATGCTTAGTACGTTCGTATTAGGCTCGCCAACTACACGTTTCCAAACACAAATCTTGTTTGCGCATCCGATCGGGTGTTCTCGATGCCAGAATTCTTGTACTCTCTGGTGTCCAAATCTCAAACTTTGCTCTATGGGACCAAACGTCAGCCATTTTGATCCTTTGGAGGTGCTTCTCATTGGTGAGTTTAACTTCGCGTGGATTTTCCAGCATCAGCTGTTAGCCGCCATTTTTATCATGATAATTTTGTTGTTTTCTAGGTAATGAAATATATGTTTTAAATTTTGTATGGTACGTGTGTAGAGAAATATTAGAATCTTGAAGAAATGTAGGCCAAAAAAAAGCAGATCGTGCTTCTCATGTGGATATTGGATCGCATTTCATAAGCAATTTTTGTCTGTGGCTGTGACTGTGACTAGTTTACCATGTTTGTCACGTGTCAAATTTTGCACAATAATTTACACTTCCACTTATTTTATGTTTGTTAATACCGGTAGATTGTGGAATGCAACTTGTTTCATGTGTGATCTTTCAGAATAAAGTGGATACTTTTTGTTAATTCCGTCTGGTTTTTCATTAAATATGGCTCTCATACATTCCTTCAATTTCAGCAAGTTTTGTTTAATTTTTTCAAATCAAATTATTAGGACTACATATTCATTTATGTAATATAAACAGGCGCTAAGACTTTCGAGAGGGAAGTACCACGTGGTCTTTGTCGACTACAGAAAGGCTTTTGACCTGATTGACAGGAACACCCTAATGAAAAAACTTGTAGGGATGTTGGGAGACTCCCACCCCCTAGCTGTAATAGTGGAAAACATTCTAGAGTATAACTACATTATTATAAATGACGGCGTCGTTCTATCCGAAAGGGTTAGACAGACAAACGGAGTCCCACAAGGCGATCCCATGAGCCCACTATTGTTTAATGTTATAACGTCAGACATTACGAGCATCATTCAAGATCTACCCACGGTAAAACTCATAATGTACGCAGATGATATGGCATTAGGGTCACACTGCAAAAAGGATCTGCAAACAGCACTGCAGAAGCTAGAAACGTGGGCCGTCGACAATAGTTTTGAGATCAACAAAGACAAAATGGTACACATGGTATTCAGAAAAGGGGGCAAACTGGCAGCGGATGATATCTTAACACTGCAGGACGAGCCACTGGAAACAGTAAACAAATTCAGATACCTGGGAGTTTTCCTACAAACGACTATGTCCTCGTTCAGATTACATATTCAGGAAAGAACAGCAGCAGCAACAAAAGCCATGTACAGGATTCAAAACATCAAAGGACTCTCCCTGACCACAGCTATGTCTATCTTCGACGCAGTTATAAGCCCAATAGTCTCATATGGACTGGATCTAATATGGGAAAAACTGACTGTCAGCGACCTGGCCAGAATTGAAGGCGTGAAAGCTAGATATATCAAGAAAGTCCTAGGAGTTGGGATATATGCCCCCTCCAGGATCGCATATGAACTGGCGAGGGAATCTTTCTTTATAGAAGATCTGAAGCTGAAACTGCTGCTACCATCTACCGGTCCATATCAGGCACAGCTAAATTCAAGACGAAGAAAGCGGGACGACATCGACCCGGAATTTTATGGTACAAGCGCTATGATAGACAGGAAATGGATCGAGGCATGTCAGGACCAAAGGCACGTCGTGACCAGGCTCGCAACCCATGGCTTCCATCATAAAATCTGTAGAACCCAACGATTTCATCAACCAAATGAAGATTGTGTGTGCGTGTTGTGCAACGGGAAATGTGAACGCTACCATCTGATTAAGTGCCCAGAGAGATCCAAACCTATAATCGACTATAGCAAAGACTAAACATACCTAATGCTCTTTCGAGCGCTCCTTATTTATTTATTTCTTATTTATTTATGTAATATAAATCTCTCATAACCGGTGCTCGTGACTAATGGCTGCGCATAGAAGCTCCTGTGTGTCACTGTGGGTAATTGTGAGCCATTTGGATGCACTTTAGGCTCTATTGAGCAACTTAGAAAACATATCTAGATATTCCCTTAGATTTTTTAAATTTTCAATAGTATGTTTTCCTGTTTAAGACGTCTATTTTTTTCGGTCCCATAAAAATTATGTTATCGAGGTTCCACTGTATTTTTACCGAGTTCTGACAGACCATAGGTGTTTCATAAACAAAACAAGTAATGCACCCAATGTGTAAGAATTTGAAGAAAAAACATTTTTACATGCAGAACTTTGTCAGATATTCATATCTTTTCCTGCAAATCATCACATGATCTCTCTCACAATGCTCTCCATAGCACTTCCACACTCAGTTCGTGATGAAATACATCTTTTGTCTAAAATTTTCAGATACCGGTAGGCTATAACTTACAATTTGTGTTGTCATCAGTGGGAAGGATTTTTTTGTACAGACTTCTGACACACCAGTAGCATACTTGCCAGGTGTGTATACTTCACTCAGTAGGGCCTATTTAATTTCAACAACTGACATAAGACCTTTTTTTGGAAGGGGGGAAGGCTGAACATGTGCAATTTTTGCACGGGTTTATTGGCTACACAATAATTTATTTCAATAATTACATTTCTAGCTTTAGGCCTATTATCACAAATGATTACACAATAAAGTACGGGATACAGCCTAGACTACATTAAAAAAAATCTGATGTGAAAGTCACATAACTTCCTCTGCCCAAATAAAAGTTTGCAGCATTTACGCTAATTATGCTATAAATATCTTATAGCCCCTTCTTTGAATGTTGCGACTAAAAACACAGGCTATGGGGAAAAAAAACAAGTGACTGCAAACGTTTATTGAACTTTCTGCTGTTAAGAATAATTTCCGAAATTTATCAAATATTCCCCTCAGACATTTCTTTACTGTAAGCAGGGCCACCAGTACATTTTTCTCTCTTCACGTGCTTATATAGAATAAAATGCCTTAAATATCCGCGTATTGAGTTGTTCACCAGGCAAGTTGGTAGGTTACAACCACCCTTCAGAGAATGTTTTTGAAATGGTATAAGCAATCCATGTACAAAATTTAAAGGAAATTTTTAGAGCCGTTTATGAGAAAATAGCAAAAAACAAAATATTCTTCATGTAAAGTCCCCTTAAATATAAGAAAAGGTTGTAGTCAATCTTCACAGCCTCAGAAGGTACCTAACCCAAATACAAAATTTTGTTTTCGTACGAATTACAAGAAGCCGTATTGCAAAAAGCACGTATTCACAGTGGGTAGCTTATAACTACCCTTCAGAGAATTTGTTCGAAAAAATGTTTCAAATAAAAGTTTTAGCTCTTGGTACAAGCAATCCATGCGCAAAATTTAAAGAAAATAGTTAGAGCCGTTTTCGAGAAAATCGCGAAAAACGAAAATTTCTTCATGTAAAGTCCCCTTAAAAATAAGGGAAATTTGTCGCCAATCTTCGAATCACATCTTCAGAAGGTACCTGACCCAAATACGAAATTTTGTTTTCATACGATTCTCCGTTTCGGAGGTAGCCTGTTCACAAACTTCCACACAGACAGACACACACACACACAGACATGTTTCCAAAAATAGTATTTTTTGATTCAGGGGGCCTTGAAACGTGTACATATGCTAAAAACTCAACTTCGAATTTTAGGGTCGAAAACAATACTGCCTCTACCTATAGTACCTATGGTACGGGCAGAGGAAGTAAAAATTAATTTATCATATTAATGTAAAATTATCAGTGAACTCAACTAAATACGCTACCAGTATTCAAAATATCCCTAGGGCCTATATAATTTATTGCCCTAATCTGAGTAATCTAATATTTCAAAAATTTTGCCCATCATCTAGGCCTACATTTTTTTATAACTTTGTTCATAGTCAACAACTTATTGTCTTATGCAACCATGCCAGTGGAGTAGACTATGAAGGAAAAGATGAAAAATTAAGTATCATTGGCGATGAGGAAAACGGATCATAAACCTAAGTTACCTTCCCCTGCTTATAAAAATTAAAAAAAATAAAAAGAATCAAGGTACTCACCTCACTGTAACCCATGTTAACAAGCTGAACAATAGCCTGCCGAAGTAAAATATTTAAATCCTTATCAACACCGTTGCCCCCAGAAGTTCCACTTATTCCACTGTGACCGGAAGCAGAACTGACACCACTTGTAGTTGAAAGCGTTGATATAGTACTTGCGGCACTCGATCCCAAGTTCTCTCCAACACCACCGATATTTGCGAATGGTAACAGTGAGTTGCGAATTTCTGCTAACGCTTTCTGATGGTAGCCCGAGGAACGGGTTGAGGACTTGCCCGACGTGGCAGGGTTCATAGTGACGATGAACTGCTGGCCCATACTAGGCCCAGCGGGCGGGCAACAGTCACGTGCCCGCGGGCCACTGTTGCACCTTCTGCATCCACAACTGACACTATGACACACGATTTGAGCACTCACTACCGCAATCACTCACATTACACTATCACTTATACAAATCTATCGGTCTTGTTTCACTACAATCATCAATGAAACCACATTTCAACTGTTGGAATATGACTCAAAGGCAGCAATTTCACAGCTCTCGTCATTTTGACTGCTACATCTGTGGGGGAAAAAAAAGTTATCAGTGCATTAATGTACATATCTTCACTACAAAATACAGTACACTATTATTAACATGTTAGCCTATAACACCTAAAAGGTCAATACGGTAAGTTAAAAAACATAGCCTATTCCTTTCTTTATGATGATTTAAATTACAAAAAATCCCTTTAGGCAGGCCTACAGGCTGAGGTAGATTTCGAAGTGCTTTTGGTTTAATTTATTATCGCTGCGCAGCACTCTTCTTTTTTAGCCTTGGCATGGCAAACCTGCAGTAAAGAGGAAGAGCCTACAATCATTTGTTTTAACAACAAGAATAGGATAAAATATTCTGGGAGGCCGTGCGCAAGATCAGCAATGAATAAAATTAGCAAAGCCGCTAAACAAGACAAAATTATGATATTATAATAATTCTTTTAAGTGTTATTATTTTCAAACATTAAAATCTCGCGTCATATGAGAGCTATCAAGAAACTATTTATTGATTTGTAGAGTACTCATCAAGAGCTTTTCAACGATACGCCACAAGACGTGGTTTCAAAAGTTTCGAATTTTCATCCCCCACCCTCACTCGAACCCCCGAATCGTTGGTGTCACTGTGAACTCCATAGGGAGTACTCTAATTTATTCAAACAAAGTTTCCCTCTATACTTCATAGGGGCCGAGATATACATTTTTTAAAATTTCAACCCCCTCCCCCGACCACCCCCTTGGGCCAAATTTGCTCATTAACGAACTTGTCCGAACTATTGGGCCTAGAAATGACATAATAAAATTTGGTTCAAATATCTTCAAAATTACGGCCGCTAGCGTGTAAAGATATATATATATATATAAATATCACAAAATTTTTTTTGAATGGGCAGTGGTTTCGTACTTAGGGGAGCATGAAACGTAAAGATATGAAAGAATTTTTCGAAAATCATAACATGGTATCCATTGCAATAGGTAGATTTTTCTTCGAAATCTACCTAAATGGTCTTAATAAAATATTTAAATGCAAAATATAGGCTATAAAGGAAGAAAGGATAATGTTTAAACTTGTTAAATTCAAACCAGAGTTTTTAATCCTGAGGAGGTTATTGTACTGAATATTGTTTTGTAAATAATGGCAGAGTATCGTACAATTTGTTATAAAAAACTACAGGAATGCAAGGTCTTTTGAGATCTCTGCCATGAGAGCATTATCACTATTACTATGCACTACAGTAGCCTAAATGCATAAGCCTTGACAAATTAACTATTTTTACAGTAGTAGTAGTAGTAGTAGTAGTAGTAGTAATAGTAGGTTAGTAGCAGTAGTAGTAGTAGTAGTAGTAGTAATAGTAGTGCATAGATCACATGCGATCCTTTGTGATCCGTTCAGATATACATCGCAGTAGGCTGCCAGCCATATTATTCAAACTGTCCTTTCTTCCTCTTGTATTTTCATGTATTAGTCTCCTCCATTAAAATTTGTCCTGCACCCGATCACAAATCTCCTTCCACGTACAGACATTGTATTATATCTCTGCCGGTCTGTCACGTGACTATTTCCTGGTAGCAGAAGAGAGAGAGGCTCGATTCTACTAGCGTGCACAAAAACATTTCTTAAATTTACAATGGGCAGCAGATGTGAACAGATTTGAGCTCGGACAAGCATTGACTAGAAAGGGAACTGGATGTCTTTTGTACTGGAATATACGGACTACCTGCTCCCGCACAAGCACTTGTAACAAAATTCCAACGGTCGGCGAGAGGCACAGATATAAAACGACAACTGTAATATTAGTAACTTGAAATATCTCTTTGTGCCATCTCATTCTCTTTCTTCTTTGCTTTCTTCCTCCCTCTACGATTCCCAGCATTGTATCCTTTTCCAGTGAGCCATATTTTCTCATAACGTGCCCATAATACTTCAAATTTGTTTTAGTGGAGAACTACTACGTTTTATTCATTCTAAAATTTCTGCATTTCTTTTTTTGTCTGTCCACTTTACATTCAGTATTTTCTTCCATGTCCAAATTCCGAAGGAGTCCACTTTTCTTTTTTCTGCAATTCTCAGTAGTCAGGCATGAATATCTTAAATGATTGCAAAACTAGCACCGATAAGGGCATGTACATGTACATACAAAAACAGTCATAAAAATATAATTCTTTATTATAATTAAACCCCTATTTGATGTTTTTGTTTTGATTACATCTGTACCGGTAGAGAGAGTATTGTTTCAGAAATTGTGAGTTAACAGCACTATGGGCATTGATGACATCGGAAAGACAGACAGCGGGCTGCATCAGTACACTCACTGTCTACTCACGACTAGTGAGGACATATCTTAGCTACTCTTCCTGTTCTTGCTTTTTTTTCTTCTTCTTTCTTTCTTTCTTTCTTTCTTTTTTTTTTAAATGTATTTATTAACTTTGTGTTAAACTACTGGAAAGATATTATGCCAAAAGCATTGAAGATGCAGCATTTGTGACTATGGTACAATAATTTGTAGAAGAATTTGGATCGGAACTCTTATTTACTGATGGTGAAAACTGAAAACTTTATATAAAATGCAATCGTGAAATTGTAAATAATGTACAACTTAATTTTCCCTCCCACTTGCATCAATGAACTGTAGCTGCTACATAGGAGTAGGTCTAATGCTGAGTGTGTTCTGCCAAATTCTGGACGGAATTACACCCAATCTTGAACAATCAGAAACTCTGGTGAAATTACTAATTGACTTAAAAGTATTTTGGACACATGAAAATTATCACTGAAAAATAATGGATTCTACATGGAAATGTATGGATTTCAATTTTTTTTTTTTAATGAGAAAATGTTCTGATGAAATATGCATTCTTATCTCTCTTCCTCAATGCTCTCTTTCTCTGTGATCTCTTCTAATCAGTCATCTTCCATTTTTATAGCCCTATAGTCTTCTCTTACCTGTACTATTGTTATTAACAAGACTTCAAAAAATAAGAAATATGGAGTAAATTTTACGCCACAGATGCCATGACAATGAGCAATCATTCAGGCAGAAGTTTCAAGCTGAGACATGTAATCACCAGATATGTCAGATATGCAGTGCATGGTTTTCACCACAAAGTGTGCAAAACAAAGAATTACCACGAACTGAACCCTGATTGTGTGTGTGTGAATGGTGTGGACAAGTATGTGGCCGGTACCACAGCCCAAAATGTTGCAACAGGAACATATTGCTGACTAAGCTTAGCACTGAGCGGTATAAACACTTATCCACGTTGTGCGAACTTATTATTAAACTATTAACAAGATTTGTATTGCAACTTCTAAGCACTCTGATTATTCAACATAGTTCACTGAATAATTGATGTAGGTCTCTTGGGTCTACATAAGTGGAAGTCTTTCTCATGTATTAACAATAATGAGTTATGGTTGAGTTAAGGCCTCTCTGAAAATTAAGATTTAAATGCTAAATTGTCTGGGCCTGAACCTCCATGTGAACAGAAAGCATTTTCCTTTTCTTAAAACAGGCAAATGAAAGTAAAGGAACCATGAGCATGCGTTGTGCACAGTTAATCGAATTAACCAGTGAGATATGAATAGAATTCTGGAATGAGGGAGAAAGTCCAACATATGGAAAAAAGGGTGAAGCCCCATAAGGGGTTAGCCACTTGAGAACAAAATTTTCTTCATGACTGCTAAAAACACACATAGGCTATTTCATTCTTGGGAGAGACGTCTTCAAGATTACTGTGGTCAACCTGCTCACCCTAAACTTATAGGATATACTGGCCAGAAGTGTAGATGTTTCCACCATACACCATACTTAGTTTCAAAAATTGATACAGTAATTGGATCGGTACAAACTTAAGATCACACCAATGAGGCAGGACATTTAAGCTAAAATGTTACAATAACACGCAAGTAATTTTATATGCAGTACAACAGTAGGGGTCTTCTTCAACACTCTGCATGGTTTGATTGATGCTACGGTACGTGTTACATAGCCCACAGATTGTCTCCCAACATTCTGATTGGTTGGCTATGATCATTCAACTTATTTCAATTGCGTCGTACAGTAGGCCTACTGCAAAAAGCTTTACACGCAGGAAGAACAAGTGCGAGATTAGTGACAAGGTGGCATGAGGTTTGTGACATATGCGAGGCATGCGACATCTATGTTTGCGACAGGTTAAGTCAGGTTAGCTGAATTTAGGTAAGGTTAGTGACAGGTACCTCTAGCAGCAACACCATAACCCCTGTAACATCACCAGACTGCCTGCACTGTTTTACGATGAGACAGATTCTGTGCACCATTCCACATGTCATGACACACCTGCCATAATCAGTACATAATATGCAATTTTAAGTTATATATAGGCCTAAGTGCTCACTTCTTCATGATTTTTCTGTCAAATCACATATTTTTAAAAACAAAATGAATTTATACATATGAATTCTGTACGTTCTGAAGAACATAATAACCTCAAATATGGCCATTTTTTGTGTAAAAAACCCCATAGGCCTATCCATTAAGTTGCAATGTTCTAAACCTCCATTAATAGACCTTACTTTTACCGAAATTTGATATCGGGACAAACTTACAAAACAACACGAAAATTAGCCTAACCCTTCATCCAGTGCACACTCATGCTGTAAGTCATCCATGGCTCAGATTACTGCTAACCACCACCAATTAAACTTAAAACAAGGGATTAACTACAGCTCAGTCCTTGGAATCTGCATGAAGTGCTTGTGTGTGTACGCAACTCCCACGCTGTTGCCCAAAATTACTACTGGCTACCCGACAATCTTTCATCTTATTGCTAGACCTAGCCTACTTCATGCACAGGCATATTCAGTGCTGCCAACAGCTTTATATATGCATGTTTTCAGTTGTGATTTCATGCTTTCAAAGTCTAGGGGGGCAAAACCCCCAACAACAAAAATTCAGAAGACAGAATCTGGAGCAAAGAAATAAAGGAGATGGCCAGGGGGCTAAAACCCAATGGGGTTGTGAACAAAGCCTCCAAGGGGATCCAGAGCCAATATCAAGTTTTTGTACCGGTACCCCAACAAATCCTCCTACAAAGGAATAGCCTACAGGAAGGATGTTCGGTAGAGCATGGGGGCAAAATCCCCAACATAGAAACACAGGAACGGAATCTGGGACTTTAACCAGGTTTTTGTACGCCAACAGTAATGCGGAGAGCAGTGATAGCAATTGAGCCACCGTAACTACCATTATTACCATTATCACCTTTATCACCACCAAGCTGTACTTGATCTGCAACTTCACCACATGATCCAATGCCCCACTCCTTGCCCAACAGCAGAGTTGCGACGAACAGGTGAATATTGTAAGTAAACTGCACTTCATAAGGCCATTTTAGGTTAAATTTTCTGTACACTTCTTCACAATTTTACTTAAATTTAGAATACTCCCAGGAAAAAAGAGCATTCTTAGCCTATATATGGATTCTATATGTTCTTAAGAACAATATAACGTCAAATTTCGCTGTTTTTCGTTAATTCAGAACACAAAAATAACACATCAAGCACCCAGCTACAAAATTCCAAAACAAACTTGGCTTTGCACTCATAATCTAACATCATGGTTAAGATTAGGGTCACAATAAGCTACTTATATACGCCTACAGATGAAATCTGATCTGTCTAGGCTTACAGCTCCTGCACACATATCAAGAAGCCCCATCATTTTTTAATAATCCAATGTGAACTCATTTCACTTTCACAAATTTCAGCACTGAATCACATTGAATAAAACTTAGCTTTTTATAAAACAACAAACACATACCTCAAAAACGTGTCAGACATAAATTCGTCACTTCCAGATATAGAATTCGCTGTAAATATCTTTAATCTGTCTCCTTATAGTTATGTGTGTCGTCCTTAATTGACTTTCCACATGCATAAAAAATGCACTCACAATTAACAATCATTTTCATTCCAACAATTATTCAAAAGGCACACCGTGTAGGCGGACTGCCACTGGCAAAAACCTGAAAAATAAAGGACGACTTGTATTAATATTTGAAATATGTCTGTTGCCTAGGTTATACCTAATAACACATTGAATTTGATAGTTCCTACCGAATGGAATGTGGTCTATATTGTATTAGAACGTCTAACATTTAACACGTGAACAAATAAAACATACAGTTCTGCTACAAAATATCGCAGTCAATGCCAAAATTCCATCGAAAATTTAAATTACTCTTTTAAAAAACGATGTGAGCTAATTAAATGATACATTCTGCACATTGCGTCTCTACAATTAACATACAAAGCTTTGTCACTGCCAAAATATACACCTAAATAAAATAAAACAGATCAAATGTATATACTAACCCGGAAAAGTTTTATATAATGTAGCAAGAAAGTCCTAAAACACTGTAAATTCCACAACAAAACAAAGAAAGATCCCAACTGTAAGTTGGCAAGCCAATGGTCGCCATCTTGAAGTGCCACATTCCGAAATATGAAGCTGACAATACTTCGAAGTCAAAAAGTTGTGCATTCTTAAATATCATATCAAAGGAATTTACCTTAATTTTTAGTTTATTAAACTGTTCTATTTTCAGTTTGTAATTTTTCAACTACTATTTTACACGTGCTTTTAAATAGAAATAACAGGTTCACTTTCGAACGCTAACTTTGGACCTCCGCAAAAACAGAGATGTCGAGAAAGGAATGCATCTATTAGGAGAATCTAAAACGATCACATCAGAGATCTCGACCAATGTTGTTTGAAAGTATTTTTTCCAATAGATGGATGAAATATTTCTAAATAATTTTCAAACATATTTGTTGCTGATACGCAGTAATAAGCATTGTGTCCGTAGAAATATTTTGGGAATGGTCATTAAATATTTTTTCCCAGTAGACCTTGAGTGCAAAAAGACTCCTAGAACACATATGGGAAAAATGTGGAAATGACAGAAAGGGGAATTAGCACAATAATTTATAATATTGATATAATTATCACATTCCAGACAAATAATATAAAAGTAATTTTAGTCATGCAAGTCGCATAGTTTTTAATCCAAATAAAATTAAAAATAGATTACTCGCAGCTAGAGATTGCTACACACTTTGATTCACGTACTAATTTAAAATAAAAAATAATATATATTCTTTTTTTCATAAAATCATATCATTTGATAAAATACAGTGTTTCATACTTCGAGTTTGGAGTATAGGCCTATTGCTTTCAAGTTGTCACAAAAAACTTATACAATGTACTGAACTGTATCTTTTATGTGCTTTAATAAACTACGTAGAGTTCACCATTTATTTAAAAAAAATACTGACATATTAATTTACTCCAAATAATTTAGAACGCTGAAAATAATAAATATCATTTAAAACACTATGATAGTAGGCGAGTTTCTAAATTCATCAATGGATCCATCCGATGGCATCGAGCTTTCATCAGAGCGTTTTTAATTTCATTGATGGAATCCATCGGCTATCCATCAAAGCGTTCTCTGAGTTCAGATGAGTTTGCGCTGGTTTCCATCGACTGGCATCGGTTCCATCGTACTTGAACGTCCGATGGATCAGATGAATCACCGCCATTATGACGAATTGACAATTCAAACTTATGTAATGGAGACAGCGCATAGCTTATAGGATTCATAACTACATATCGTAGACTGAATTACACACACATAATTAGTAGTTGAACTTATTTTTGAGGAGTCGTTACCCGATTCCTCATAAAGGGCTAAAACTGAAAAAGAAAGAAGCAAAGTTTGCAGTCATAATAAATTCTTATAATGGCTTGCATTTTTAGTCACTCTTAACTTATTTCGGTTTTTGTTGTTGAAATTGTTAAAATTATAAAATATAGACCATATAAAATAATAGGCTTATTACTAATTTCGGGTCAATTTGAAAACATAAACTACAGTACTGTAATGTGTATAGTATAAAACACACAGACTGTCTAAGTAGCCTACTGTGATAAACCAATTTTATCTAATAAATACCGACGAGTCTGTCTTTGCGATAAGTTATTAATTTAATGTAGAACTCACTTTTTTAAATTGTTTTATTTAATATATTATTATAATAATCAGTTTTCATTGTATTAAATGTAAATGGAAATCGATCAAGCCCATACTTTTTTTTTTGGTGGGAAAATAATAAACCGGAGTTACCATGCCATCGCTAATATTTTACAATTTTATATGTAGTTATTATGTTGGCGCTCCCGAAAACATCGGTTTGGTCAACAAATGGTTTTTAAATTCATCAGTCATCACGAATCCATCGAGAAAAAATTGCGAAATCCAGCTGTCCAGTCGGTGGAATCCATCGTTCATCAGTCCGATGAATTTAGAAACTCGTCTAGTACCGCAAAATTTTAAGGGCCAAACAATAATCGTGTGATTTTTGTGCATAGAATGAAACCTCTATGCAACGGTCTAGATTTTGAAGGCCCTGCGGATAAATTCTGGCTTCAGAGTTTGATAATGCTCTTTCGAGCGCTCCTTATTTATTTATTATAAATCAAGATAAATGCTATATGCGCAACTGACTTAATCCGGGGCTTCTTTTAATGTTAATTTTACATAAATTCTTAGTTTTGGTTGCAGTACTTTATCCCGGTTCCAGAGATTAATGTAGTGCCTGTTCCTTCAGCGAGCTTCATCTTTCCCATTTTCCTCCATTCCCTCGTGCAGCAGCAGAACACCTGTGAATGTACTTTATGCGTTCTGTGGTCACCGACATTGGTTATAACATAAAGATTCATGATCTTGTTGATTTTGACTAATTTATAATGTGTTTCTGTTCTGTGGTTTATAGCACAGTTAAAAATGATGCTTTTGTTTGAATGGAAATAGCATTTTTGTTTACGTACGTAAACACATCGAAGTCATGGGGAAAGTCATGGGCAAAGTGTTGTCTGTTGTTCAAAGAAAAGCCAATCGCTTTAACATTGAGAACAGGGCTGCAAAGATTATATCAAAAGAAAAACCAACACCGGCACCTTTACATCCATCGACACTAAGAGAAATCGAAGCAATCAAGACAGGTTATACCTCCCATTACTTTCAATGTAATTAACCTGTATTCACATGTAGTAAAAATGAGCATTTGGTTGAAATTATTGGTAACACTAATATCTTTAATTTTATAGAGCATTCTGGTGCACTCACAGAGCTTTCGAAAAAGGATCCTACTTTGGATGAAAGACTAAAAAAGGTGTATGTGCAATCTCACGACCCAATAGTAAGTATAATTCTATGAAAGTTCTACATACCGGTACCTTACTTGGTTAATAATAATTAAAAGGGCTGCCCGAGAGGACACACTTTACTGTAGTCATTCAACGCTCTTAGATTCTCTGGACACTTGTTCACATTATCCGCTGCACAGTTCATTTCTAATTTTACTTTACACTTACTCCATTGAAAATGTTTGACATCATTTCACTACAAATACTGATAACTTACACTGTGTTTGTAAAAAAGGTATAAAACGAGTAGTAGTCTATAAAACTTGTCCTTTCAAGGGAGAAAGATTCAAACTTAATGTATGGAGAAAAAGAATCTGTTAAATATTCAGTTGCCTTTTGTGCAAAAGAATATGTTTAATAATCATTGAACTATTACTAGATGAAATTTAAGGAATTACATTTGATGTTACAGATTTTGGAATGATGGGCAACTTAAATTGTTGCCAGGTAGCAATACTCTTACCATGAATGAAACACTGTACTCTTTATTAATATTAGATGGAAATCTACAGTGAAGTGTTTATATCTGTAGCAAGATTGAGATCGGAAATATACACACTAACTTCACTAAGAGGTATATTTACCCACTATGATCATTTCAATGGGTCTTCCCATCATCATCAGCTGATTCCGACTGGTCCTCTAGCGGCGGGTGAATGAACTTGTCGATCAAAGTTCCTTGTATGCCAACTGAAGTGTTGAAGTTTAAGAGATTTTTCCGGTTCTTTTTAATGAATATTTTTTCCCAAACTGTAAGTTCTATTGGTTCTTCAACTTGTTTTGGTAGTGCTATTTCATTTTCAATTTCATGGCCTACTTCCCAGAAATGCATGGCCAAAGCGGATTTTTCAAGTTGTTTGTTCATGATGTTCTTTTCTCCTAGTATCTAAATTCCTTTTTGTTTGGCCTATGTAAAATTTTTCACAACCTTTCCAATTAATTTTGTAAATTCCAGCTTTTTGTGTAATGAGGGAACTTATCTTTCTGGTTGGTTTTTATAAGATTTTTCAAACTGAATTTATTCTACGGTGCCAATTTGATATTTACTTTATTGAGAACCTTTGAAATTTGTTGTTTGCCCATGGGTGGTAGGTGAATCTTTTGTGATTTGTGTTTTATTTTTTAGTGTAGTCTCTTTAACCTTCTGTTTTTTTTTTTAATTTCATTACTTTTTTGTCAATCAAATCTTTCTTGAAACCATTCTCTTCTGCAATTTTTACTATGTGATTGTATTCTATAGTTGGCCAAAGCAGAGAACTTCTCTGCGGGGTGCACTGCTAATTAGAGGGGCAAGAGGAGGTGGTAGTAGAGGAGGCGGTGAGGGCTGCAATCACAGGTGGCTAAACGATTGCTTATTGGCTGCCGTGCGCGTGATTGTTGCCGCCGCACGTGCCGAAATGCTCTATTAGCAAAGTTAAAAATATTTGGCAAGCACTTCAGTTGCTTATAATTTCTGTGCAGTTTTATTTTACTTTTCTTATAATTTCTGTGCAATTAGTTTTATTATAATTTCCGACTCATAGATTTTTTTGTTGGTATTATCATCTTGTTTCAGTTTTCTGTTTTTTGCCCCTTATCAATTACAGCATTTACCCGGAAACCCCGAAAAACTACGGAAATCCGGAGAAAATGAGTTTTTCTTTGTTCTTTGCTCCTGATATGCCCAGAGAATTTCTGACTCACATATTTTTTGTTGGTATTGTCACATAGTTTAAGGTTTCAGTTGTTTGCCTCTTACCAATTACAACATATCTCCGGAAAACGCGGAAAACCACGTATATACGGAGAAAATGACAATTTTTTTTATCTTTGTTCTTTGCTCCTAGTATTCAAAGGGAATTGGCGACTCATATGGTTTTGTGTTAGTATTGCAATCTAGATTAAGGTTCCAGTTGTTTGCCTCTTATCAATTACAGTATATCTCCATAAAACTCGGAAAACCACGGAAATCCGCAGAAAATGACTTTGTTTTAATTTTTTTACCTTAGTTGTTTGCTCCTAATATTCCCAGGGAATGTCTGACTTACATATTTGTTTGTTGGCATTGTCATCTAGATTAAGGTTTTAGTTGTCTGTCCGTTATCAATTACAGCATATCCCCGTAAAACCCGGAAAACCACGGAAATCCACAGAATTTCTAGAACTCGAAACTTGTGATGTACAGTCACTGTAACCGTTATTGCGAAATAATTCTTCTGCTTCAGGTGTGTCCTTTGCAGTTACAAAAGGGTAACGGACTACGAGATATCTGCCATAATTGTGATGGTCACATGCAAAGAAAAGGGGAATCATAACTTCTAAACATGCCAAGTGTAAGTTAAAGTTCTTTTTCTTAGTTGCTCGCTGAAATCTTAAAATCAATGACACTAATTTGTCCATATTACCAATCCAAAATTGTGCTGTTTTACCCAATGTCCCTTCTCTAACTTCAGTCAAGAAAGTAGGGTAGTGACTGTGGAAGGTTTGACAAGATAAATTATCATTCACAGATTTCAAATTTGAATATGAAGGGTGTTCTGCCAGGTTTTCAATCGCTTTCATCCCTTCAGCATCAGGATTTTTTCCAGTATTCTTTGTCATGCTGTAATTGGTGAGGGGGAAACAACTGAAACCTTAAACTATATGGCAATAAAAACAAAAATTATGTAATTCAGAAATTCCCTGGGAATATTGGTATCAAAGAGCAAAGATTAAAAAAAATTTAAAAGATATTAAAACAAACTCATTTTCTCCGGATTTTCGTGGTTTTCGGGGTTTTCCGGAGATAAGATGTAATTGATAAGGGGGAAACAACTAACCCCTTAATATAGATGGCAATACCAACACAAAAGCATATGAGTCACACATTCTCTTTGAATATTAGGAGCAAAGAACTACGATTTAAAAAAATTAAAGCAAACTCATTTTCTCCGGATTTTCGTGGTTTTCGGAGTTTTCCGGAGATAAGATGTAATTGATAAGGGCAAACAACTGAAACCTAGAACTAGATGGCAATACCAACAAACAAAAATCCCTTGGAATATTAGGAGCAAAGAACAAAGAATTTAAAGAAATTAAAAAAAAAATCAATTTC
Source organism: Ectobius pallidus (assembly GCA_964059195.1). NCBI lineage: Eukaryota > Metazoa > Arthropoda > Insecta > Blattodea > Ectobiidae > Ectobius > Ectobius pallidus. The sequence goes on from CAXKWD010000006.1 coordinate 119,451,848, forward strand.
TCTGGATTGCCGTGGTTTTAGGAGTTTTCTGGAGATATGCTATAATTCATAAGGGGCAAACAACTGAAACCTTAATCTAGATGGCAATACCAAGAAAAAACATACGAACCAGAAATTCCCTTTGAATATTAGGAGTAAAGAACAAAGATTTAAAAATAAAACAGTCATTTTCTCCGACTATACGTGGTTTTCGGGGTTTTCCGGGTGTATGCTGTAATTGGCAAGGGGAAAATAACTGAAACCTTAATCTAGATGGCAATACCAACACAAAAACATATGATTCACCAATTCCCTTTGAATACTAGGAGGAAAGAACAAAAATTTAAAAAAAATTAAACGAAGCCATTTTCTCCGGATGTCAGTGGTTTTCGGAGTTTTCCGGGCTTATGCTGTAATTGATAAGTGGCAAACAACTCAAACCTTAATGTAGGTGGTAATGCCAATAAAAAACATGAGTCACAAATTCGCTTTGAATATTAGGAGCAAAGAACAGAGATTTAAAAAATAAAACAAAGTCATTTTCTCCGTATATACGTGGTTTTCCGGGGATATGTTGTAATTTGTAAGGGGCAAACAACTGAAACCTTAAACTAGATGCCAATATCAACAAAATGTGTGAGTCAGAAATTCCCTGGGAATATTAGGAGCAAAGAACAATGAAAAATTAAAACAAATTCATTTTCTCCGGATTTCCGTGGTTTTCCGGATTTTCCGGGTAAATGCTGTAATTGACAAGAGGCAAACAACTAAAAACTTAAACTAGATGGCAATACCAACAAAAAAATATGTGTCGGAAATTCCCACGGGGGGGGGGGAGTGTTTCATATTAGTGGCCCATGGTCTAGGAGGAGAATGTTTTCATAACAGATGGTGTACTGTACTACAATGTTAATAATAGCACGGCACGGTTCCGACTCGTAACGTAACGGCCACATTCCTCGCATTCCTCACAGAGAAGTTCTTTGCTTTGGAACACAATAGTTTGTATTCATTTTTGCCTAAGGGAATGTTGACTAATCTATGTGTAAGACTTTCAATAAAGTAAACATCATATTGGCACCGCAGAATAAATTCAGTTTGAAAAATCTTATAAAAACCAACCAGTAAGATAAGGTCCATCATTACAAAAAAGCTGGAATTTACAAAATTAATTGCAAAGATTGTGAACAATTTTACACACGCCAAACAAAAAGGAATTTAGATACAAGGAGAAAAGAACATTTTAGGAACATCATGAACAAACAAACAAATTGAAAAATCCGCTTTGGCCATGCATTTCTGGGAAGTAGGCCATGAAATTGAAAATGAAATAGCACTACTAAAACAAGTTGAAAAAAGCAATAGAACTTATAGTTTGGGGAAAATATTCATTAAAAAGAACCGGAAAAATCTCTTAAACTTCAACACTTCAGTTGGCATACACGGAACTTTGATTGACAAGTTCATTCACCCGCCGCTAGAGGACCCGGAATTAGCTGATGATAATGGGAAGACCCATTGAAATGATCATACTGGGTAAATATACCTTTTAGTGAAGTTAGTGTGTATATTTCCGATCTCAATATTGCTACAGACTGTACTCATTACTGCTCTATATTTGTTCAGGTAGGGGAAAAAAAAGCCGACCTACTAAAATATTTAAGTTGCCGATATGAGCAACAGTGCAATAGTGGCCAACTGTCACAGCACAGGTGCCATACATGTTTAAATATATTTCCTGTTCTTGTAGGCCTATAGTGTCTTGGTTTTACAGAATGAATTCAAAAGAAGCTGTTATATCTAGTGAATGTGTCATACCTCATAGCTCCAGTTTCAACATTTAAAAAAGTACTTCATTTTCATTATTCTGAATCCATTCTTTCAGATTGAACAGGCACCATTACCAGACCCAACTCGTCCTCTTCCTCAAGAACGAAGGCAGGTTGAAGATTTTGAGCTTGGTTACTGGGAGCCAATGACTGTTCCTCACGGTCGATTCACTCTAAGACAGGTACTGAAGTTCCTCACAGACCGTCAGGCTGATCCAAATGTATGGACTGCAGCTGCTATTGCAAAGGAATATAAAATAGATGAGGGAATCATGGGTATGTATAGATTACAGCAGTGTGGAAGTACATTAGCACCCTGCTAGTCTGAAAACCTTGATAATCTGAACCCAAAAAATTGTTAAATGGAAGGAACAAAGGAAAGGGATAGAGTGCTCAAACCCTGCTTGCAGGAAGATCGAGCTCCCTTTCAACAGTGTTCGCATCACAAAAATAACACTGCATGTTACAATAACCGAGTACAATTAACTTGTTGACTTCATATATATGCCTAATTATATTAATTATGAATTAACCCTGTTAATCCAATTTTTTGCCAATCCGAACAATCCCGATTAGTTTGGACTAGCAAGGTTCTGCTGTATGTATAAAAAAAAGTTTAAATTCTTTTTCAGGATAAGAAAAAAAAAGCATATTCATGTATGCATATATGGGTGATTCTTCAAATACGGGAAAATTTGGAGTGTGTAAAATCCAAATTTTTTACTTTGTTTAAAAAATCACAAAAATACTTCAGGGGTTACTTGATTATAATATGACACCAGCAGAGCTTAAAAGTTTATATTTTTATTTATTTTAGTTAATTTATTTTTTTAAAGCCATGTGAATGACATCCGTGTACATGTGGATGGCAGAAGGCCACATTAATGACTAACTTTGGCAACAATCTGCTTTTCTTTATGTGATTTCGTATTTTTCTCAGCATACTTCAGTTGATTTTGCATCAAATTTGCAAATTTGTGTGCATACTCCGGAATTAATGTAATTTTAACGAGATTGTGTTTTTATGGTTTTGGGGGAGGGGGGAATCAAGCAGAAATTCATTTAATCAGTTTTAAGATCTTAAGTACAGGTCACAGACACCGCAAACACAATAGTATCCTACATTTATCATCTACATGACTTGAGAGTCATCCACATACCCCTTCATGAGACATGTGGATGACACAAAAATCAGGCATGTGGATGACAAAAAAGGAGTTTAAGTGGTCTCAGCAAGCCATTTCTAAACCTCTGTAGGCTCAACTTCAGTCAGGTACTTTGAATTGGAAGGTTTATCATAGTGCATAATCAAAATTAATTAATATTCACTTTCTGCTTACTTTCTAGAAGCCATGTTAATGACTGGGAATAAAAAAGTTTTCCTTGAAAATGATACAAAGTCCTTTGTTAATCGCAAACTGTTTGTAAGCAAGCAAAATTCAACCTTACAATTCAACCACAAGCTGCCCTGTTGGCTTTCTAACACTGTTGCCAGTTTTACAAATTTCTCATTTCTGCAGAAAAAATTCCATTCTTTTCAGCCATGTGGATGACCAAAAACCCTTGGGACATTCTTTATGTTCATTAGGTGGGGTGACAATTTTATTTCATTTTATTTTTTAGGGGTTAATATTCTTCACCCATTCATACTTATTGACAGGAAAAAAGTTGAAAAGGAAATAACATTTTGTTTTGTGGAAAAATGCATTAGAATATACAAAACCGAGGTTTGGGACAGGGCATGTGGATGACATTTCATTGAATTAAATTCGATTTTGGAATATCAGAATTTAAAGTTAGTGACATTTCAAACTGATAGTTGTAGTATGGAAGTAGTAGAAACAAACTTTTATTTTAATTTTTTTTTATAGTTGAATTTGAAGTGAAATATCACTCCGGAACGCAAATTTTCCCGTATTTGAAGAATCACCCATATAGCAGCAGTAATGCTATTTGATTGTTTGCACTAATTTTCACCTCCTTTATACCATACTTTCCACACTTTGATCTCAGATCCATATGATATTACAAGCTTTAAAACCCCAAGACATGATTGTTTTGCTGCCCAAGCTGAAAATTATTATTACAGCAAAAGTAAACCAATGCCACATATAGAATAGATAGTATTTGGCATAGAATAACATTAGAATTGTAGTCTTCGTGCAGTAACATAACTTTCTGACCTAAATCCTCTGAAGATTCAACTTCCATATAATAATCTTAGTGTAAATTTTCCCCAAAATTTATAACTAAAACCTAATTGCATGGTTGATCTCCTGTATTCAAGCAAAACCCATGATCAGTTTATTTTTAAAATTAACACACAAATACTGACCAATCACAGATCAGTACTTAGTTCTCTACTCTCTGCTACAGTGACGTTAGTCCAAACTGTAAGAAAAAGGTAGAAAGATAGAAACTCTTGGGGCTAATGAGGATCCCTCTTTTAGATTACTGCACGTGAACTCTGCCCCATGAATAAGAAAAACAAGTTGTTGTTAACGGATGGCATGTTATTTTGATGTAGAGTAATTAAACCAACATTTCTATTTTGTAACCTTATTACTATCCTAATGTCCTTGTGATTGTCCTTATGGAGAAATACGTTGCATATCCTGCCATAGAATCCATGTAACGGTAGCATCATTCAAACATTTCTCCAATCATTGTGATAAAATGAAAAGAGTGGGCAATATTGATATGTAAATTACCATGTTATATTTTTAATGTAGTTATCACTATGTTTGTTACTTCATTGTGATTTTCCCTGATCATTTTGTTGATTTTTTAAATTTCCTTTAATGCTGTCTCTGTTTTATCCATAGTAGTGGCCTATATTGCTTGTCAGTAAATTATATTATTACTTAAGAAGTCTGGATCTGATTTATAAGTGACCAAAGGCATTCGTTCTGACAGAATTTTTAAGGATAAATATTGAAAATCTTAAAAAATTGAGTTAAAGTTAAGTACGGTAAGTGAAGCTGCTATTGCTGGCCCAGGCCCAGCACATGTATCTATGAAAAATGTAAATAAATCAAGTAATTAGTGCAAAATAGTATACATTTTAGAAACTAGAAATCATGTTTTGAAAAAATGACAATAATAAAACTAAACTTCACAAAAGTAGATTCAGGACTTACAGTAATTAACTAATTTACATGTTACCAGAAGGCAAACCAAACCTGCTGAATAATATGTCTGAAAAGTGCCTGCCACTGGTTTTTTACTGCCAGTTACAAAGTTACAAGTAGTTTTACTGTATAGTGGAAGTGGCCATCATATTTTTGCAGCTCTTCCAATACTGTTATTAATACAAGAAACTTTCGTTTGTATTTCAGAGAAAGTTTTGTTTCATTTTCGGACATTTAGAGTACACATCCCTGACAAAAAAGGTGGTGGCAGAATTGAAGCCAAGAAGAATGAATCCTCAGAACAACTGCCGCTAGAACCTGAAGAAAAACTTAAACTGAAGTGAAATTAGCTCAAGATTAGTAAATAATTAGTACTGTATGTAACTACTTGTTACCTAGTTTGCTGTTTGAGTTAAGTAGCTCGTGAAAAGGAAAAATATTTTACATATTCTGGAAGAACTGCAGAAAGTAAAATTTTTGGCAACTTGTCAATATTCAATGCCAAGTTAATTTATTTATTAAATGTATACCACAAGATATGTGAAATAAATATTACCAATGGGAAAGTTTTATAATCCAAGAAAATATCATTCACAACAAATAACCTAGGAACCTCAGAAGTTTCAGCTGGATTAAAAGTTGAAACTAAATGTAAGACTGTATGATAAAGAGTTCACTCTCTCTCTCTCTCCATATTGTAGGAAATCAATAAAATAATGAATTTCAGCAGTAGATGGTTTTCAATGAGACTATGTTTTTGTATCCAGATCATGTGGAATTACAAAGTACGTATATAGTAAGGAAAGTGGAAGAAGATTACTCTGAAGTAAATATCTGGTGAAACCTTACAAATAGCAACTGATAATCATACATAATGTTTGCGGGACTCACAGTGAAGAAGTCAAATTATAAAAAACCTTATTTTATCATTCAACTTCACTTTTAAGTGTTGACTTACACATAACACGTAGACCTCATCTGAGGATGACTTGTGAAACGCGTTATGTGTAAATAAACACTCCAAAGTGAAGTTGAGTGATAAAATAACAACTGATCCATTTTTCATGCAATGTATCTGAACATGCTCAAGAATTGGGGTTGAGTATAGCTCATATCTGAGTTTCTAAGCGAGGTGTTCCATGGACTAACACTCCCATTGGCTACCGACAAACTTTTGTCTCATTGGTCCTTTTTGCACAGGCTGGCCAACTGTATGAAGTGCATTACGGTACTGGTGCAGAACATGTGCATGCTTTCAGAATGGCTGGTGCTGTAGCTGCACGGAGATTTAATTCCTGTGAATTGCACAAGATTTTCCAGTCTGAAAGATGGGTGAGGGAGTAGTGTTGATGTAGGTCTTCTACTTAGAGGGATGGTGTTTCTGTGTTACAGTTTATAATTTTTCTACGTGCCGGATGTAGGTTTGGGTGCTTCCATGCAGTACATAGCCCATTTTCACCTCGCAAACTACATTCACGGATTCTAGGTAGGAATAGTGATACTAGTATTATTTACATGTAGAGCTAGGTTGGTGGCAAGTTAGGAACAGTGATATTAGAAAATTCAGAAAAGTGTTCAAAGAATACAACATTACCACAGCTCCAGTAAATAAATATAATCTAAAAAATGTACTTAAATTCAATAACCTAGATAATATTCTTCAAAACAAAAAATTTGGCATATATCAATTTAACTGTAAAGATGGTAACCAAAAATACACAGGAAAAACAAAAAGAAATTTGGAGATTAGGTCTAAAGAAACTTGAGACATATAAAGTATGGACAAACTGATAAATCAGCAATAGCTGCACATGTATGGGAGAAAGACCATGAAATAAATGTGGAACCGTTACTTCTAAAATGTGTCCAAGGACACAAACAGCTCACAGTTTGGGAAAAGATTTATATTTACAAAAATCAGGACCAACTCATGAATTTCGAAATACCCGCGGAGATCGATCTCATCAGGAAATTCATTAAACAACCACCAGGAGTTGCTGCCAATACACAACAGACAGATGGAGTGTAGCTGATGATGAGTCAAGAAGGATTTCCCGAAACATGTTCAGGTCAGTGCTTGAATTAAGTGAAGTTACGTATGTTAAACCTCCATCTCAAGTTTCAATTAGTGATATTAGTGTTTTTTTGCCATCAAGTTTAAAACCCTGGGTTCTTCTGCATCACATGCCCCTTGACTCCCTCCCCTTGCAGTTGAGCAGACAATTCTTGTGAGTATGCATCACTTTATAGCACCATTTTAGGTTAATTTTGTGTGAACTTCTTAGCAATTTTACAAGTATATAAAATTTCTGATGGTTGATATAAACGTGTGTGGACTATAAAGAAGGCAAAAGATGCAGGAAGGTTAAGTTACTGGTACTGGGTTCAGGAAATTCAAGTTTCCACCAAAATAGCATGAAACGGAAATGGATGTTTATTGATTTATACAAAATATGTATAACAGTTTCCTACAATGCACTATCATCGAAAGAAATATGTATAAAAATTAGTTTTAAAATATCTTTGTTCAGAATCTTATACGTGATACAAGGATTACTTTTCTGATAACTGATAAACGTGCAAGTGAAGCAGTAAATTAGCAAGTTAACAAATCTCTCTCTCTCTTTTTTTTTTTGTACGTCAGTAAGAATTATTCCCTCTTTTATGAATCAAATGAATTGACAATTGCCTTGTGTAACGGAGAATTTAGTTAGGTACATCTGTATTTTCTTGAAAAATCTTGTATTGTACATGGGATTTATATTTGTACAGATATCCTTGTAAGTTGTAAAAAATATAACAGCAATCTATTTTTTAACTGGTTGACAATGGATTTTCTATTTATGAACATGCTTTCTAAACTGCCTTCATAATAAGTTACAGCTCACTAATTACAGAAAATTTATATGCTGACCACTGTAGAAACTCCAAAAATTACTCTGAAATGTGGATTTGTCTTTAGACCAACATAACCTCACTTTCATTTTGCTACGGTGTTTCTTTATTAAATAGTACAATGTGGGTAGGGAAAGAAAAATCCTCTGCCCTTCACACAAGGTGGTAATATGAAACTGCATACTGCACGGCTACACTCTGCATGGATAGCAGTGATTGATTGCTGCTTCCATTAACTGCGAGGGAAGTTAAAAACAAGTTGCATTTATAATGAGGTTAATCGAATGAAAATTATTAAAGCAAAGAATGTACTTTAGTCTGACCTATAATCTTAATGTAACAGCAAACAGTGTACATTGTGGTGTGATTCTGATATGACTGATTATTCAAGCCAATACTTGATTCAACTGATATGCAAAGGAGCAGCATAATGGCTTTTTGTAATCAGAGATAACTAAAGTTTTGAACACACAATTATATACACTTTTAACAATCAGATTGGAACTTTGTCTTCTGTGATGAATTGAAGCGTTTAATTGTATAAGGGTCTAAGTGACAAAATTATAATCCTTCAGCTGATACCCAGACCAATGTATTTCAGAAGGATCCAAGGTCCAGAGAAAGCCACGTTAGTAGGAATAAATTCCAAGATATAGTGCCATGTCTATCTCCAGCACGTCTTTCTGTGAGTCTATGTCTTGTTTTCTATACAATCATGATTGTGGCACTTAGACCCTTATAAAAGTAAACGCTTCAATTAAGTATGTTACAATATAAATTTTGTTTTGAGGTGGAACGGTGTAAGTTGCTTGACAGACTTGCAACTCAAAAAGATGATTATAGAGGAAAAATTGACAAAAAGCTCAGCATTAACAGGGTGTTCATATTCAATGAAAAAATAATTATGCTTGGCAGATTTCAAATTCTTACAAATTATTGGACCAAATCAGAACAGTGAATGAGTGAAACAGTCTACTGTAATATTGGACAAATAACTGACTTCAGTTCAAATAAAACCTAAGGTTTCTTTTCCCACAATTTTAAATGTTCTGAGATTGCATTATCACAATCTTATTGAACTGCAATGTCTTATAATAAGGGCAATTAAATTATGGATGATGAAATGGGCTGGGCACGTTGCATGCATGGGGGAGGAAAACATATCTAAAAAATATTGACTAGGAGCCCAGAAGGAAGACCTAGGTGGGAGGACAATATTAGAATAGATTTAAGGGAAGTAGGATTTGCGAGGGATGGGGGGATGGAGTTAGCACAGAATACGTAGGGTTAAATGGCAGGCTCACATAAGTGTGACTCCATAAAATACATAATATTTCTTTAGCTTGCTTAGGAATAGTCTATATTACTATTAAGTGAGTAAGTAATGTCTTAATATTCCCACTTGTATTAAAAGTGTCTTTTTTTATAACAAAATATTCCATATTTGGATATATTCATGCAAGACTACTGAGCCTGCACAAAACCAACAAGATAGTAACCTCATTTTTTACTTTTTTAAAGTTCACTGAACAGTTCACTAAAATCCACAGTTAAGGGGAAGGTGCTGGTGGGTAATTTAAGTCTTAGAAAAAGTACGGCAATTTAACTTTCACTTGTCATTATGAGATCATTAAAATAAATGCACTTACTCATATGAGATTCACACAACCTTATCCCATCGCCAAATAGTTCCGTCATCACATACACACAACAACACTGAACCATCACGACTAAGACTTGTTTGGCGAATTGCTGCTACACATCGAGGATGAGTCAGTGTTGTACACCGAGACATCGTGGGATCATTCACATCTAGGTCCCATACAAATGTACGTCCTACTTGGTTTCCTAGAGCCAGAACCTGCAAAACAACATTATATTTTACAATTTTATAAAGTTGAAGAGCATGTGTTTACATCAAATAGGCTAGTAATTTGAAAACATAAAAGGAGACAAGTGCTGTCAGTTATATCAAAACAGGTTAACTTTAACTACAGACATAAAACATGAAATGTTAAATATCTTATTAGTTATTGCACATTATAGGACGGCCAAACATTTTACTTTTAATGTTTTGTATATGCTCTCTATTATCCTGACAAAATTACAGTATTAATGAACATGCAACAGACTTCAAATATAACCATAACAAATCAAATTTTGCGAAACACTTAACAGAACATAATCATAATCTGAATACTATAGAAAATACCATGTCCATAATCAAATCAATTGATAAAGGAAGGAAATTAAACACAATAGAATCTTATCACATATATATTAACAAAAATAAAGGAATCATCAATGAAAACATACAGGAACTTAATCGCATTTTTGAACTCTCTCCCTACTGGCAAATAAAAACTCCATGTAATGTACACACCACCTAATCAGTTGTAACGAACAGAATAAGATCGTCTGGAGAAAGAAAAAGGTATGTCAAAAACTTTGTACGTAAGATTGTACACACTTAGTTAATTAACAATCAGCTAATATATTTTATAACTTTTTTAGGACCTGAAGATGGCTGAATAGCCGAAATATATTGTCCACAAAATACGAGAATTGTCTTATAAAATTGACAGCTATAATTTTTAATTATGTTTTATAATATTGACAAGTATAAATTTTAGATTTGACAAAGCTATGAGCTGATATTTTAACAAAAACATTTTATACGAGGGAATAGGTGGAATTATTTTATACAAGACATACAAATCCCTTGTAGGAGAAAAGCAACATGAAATTTATCAACACAAATTACAGTATTAAGTTATGAATCTTATTTTGTATGGAGACAAAATATGTAATTAAATATCACAGCTCATTTTTGAGATAGTACTGTAATCTGAAAAAATAATTTTCCAATAAAAGAATATAAAATTCTATTTGAGGGGGGGAAAAAAAAAGAAGTTTGATTCACTTACCCTTTGCCAAAAATCCATGGCAAATCTGACAAACCAGATTTCACATTCTCGATACTCAAATCTATGTATCATTGTAACATTAGTGTCATTTGTACGCAGCTCCCTATCTTCAAGTTGTCCAGGTTTCCAGCAAACTATGCAATTCTCACAGGACTGTAAGGGATCAAAGCAATTTTCTTACAATGTGTACACAAAAGCCTATATAGATCCTAAAAACACAAGCAGAGAAAATGACAGGACTGATCAGGAGTTTTATTACAGATTTTCAGCTCCCTATACCAGGGTGCGAAATATCCTGTCACCAGATTGACAATGGCAACCAGAATTCATAGGCAGGCATGAAAAAACTGCTGTACTATTTACTTTTATTATTTTAGTTTCTGCAATAAAATTATTAAAATTATTTTAATCACTCAACTTCACTTATTAAGTAGATTATTACCCATAACGCGTTTCACAAGCTGTAGCTTGCATCATCAGATGGACACTGCCGATTTCACTGCCAAATGAAATCAGCAGTGTCCATCTGATGATGCAAGCTACAGCTTGTGAAATGCGTTATGGGTAATAATCTACTTAATAAGTGAAGTTGAGTGATTAAATAAGTGTGTTGTTTTAATCTGGAAGTTATTGAAATAATTTGAATTTCAAATGCAATTTTCATTGTTTCCCCCTTTGTGTTTGGGCCAATTGCTGTTTGCTCTAACTCCTCTGGTAATAAACAGTGCAGTTTGTGTATTGCTCGTTTCTTACAGCTGTTAAAGCTGAAAAACTTTGAAATGTTTAATTTATTTTAATAATAAATTGTTACAAATTAGTTGGTTCTATGCAAACAATTAAAACAATTACTCACTTTTTTTTAGTAATAAACAATACAAATTAGTTCGCAGGCTTCCACGGCCGGTTTTATATATAAACAGATTGTAATTGCTATCCGGGTTGGGCCGCGTCGTGTTTTAAACAATACAGTTTGTTAGCTCTTATTTCTTATGGATGTTAAAGCTTACAATCAATTTAACAACTTCAGAAACATTTAATTTATTTTAATAATAATCTGTTACAAATTAGTTGGTTCTATGCAAAAAATTCAACTGTTATTCAGATTTTAGATAGGGCATAGCTCAATTAACTGTGTTTGTTTATTTAATTAATTTTGTGTACTTCAAAGGGGTAAATACTGTAATATTTTATATGTAAAGAACAAATAGGATGGGGTGGTTCTTTGTAGTTCTCAAAAGGGTGTAATGCTATAGCTTATGTAACAATAGTGGTGACTAAAATTTTTGGTATGACTACTGTCTTCATGCTTGAATTTTCTTGCCTTACCCTATACTGTCTAGTAAAATATAAAAGAAGAGTTAATACACACTAGATCAAGGTTTAGAGAATACAATGACTTTTTAACTTAACCCTTTCATTCCTATAGCTGTATCATGCATCACTGCTGGCCATGCTATTGACTCATATATATGATGCACCACTTTGCATGCCTATAGATGAAACTGCACTTGACAGTGATTTTAAGTGTTTGAGTTTATAGTATTCATTTTTATTTTTTAAATTTTTAAATTTTTTTTTCTTCTTACCATATGACAGTAGTGTCGGACTATTGTCCCTGACTACAACATTTGTTTCAAGAGACATAACGATATAAAGAAAAACATTATTATAACCTTCCTGAAATATCAGGAGAGGTACATATCCATATAGTATTCATCAGTTCCCTGTTCTCTACTTGAGCTGCCATCTGTAGCTGAATATTTCAGACAATGTATTCCACCATGCATCAAAATGTATTATAATGCTGCTGTGTTGTGACGTTATGCAGGCAACAAAACGGAGACTATATGGAAAAGTGAAAGAAAGGTCTGTAGATTCAGATTATATACTTGGTTTCACTTACAAATAAAGATTAAGGTTGTGAAAAAATGTTGCTCAAGACTTTCAGTATGCCCCTCGTAGATATTTTTTTACATGCAATTTTCTTAAGTGTCCCCTGGTATAAGAATAACCTTAATATAACAATGTGATTCGCTATGGCTTGCAAATATCGTTATACGGAGATTTTACTATATATATATGTATATGTATTTTAAGAACTTGATACCAATTCTTTAAGCTATCCTTCAGTAATCTGAGAACACAAAGGCAATAAAGGCACAAAAATAAAACATCACTTGCATTAAATAACTAGTCTTCGTATGTATGTGCATATACAGTGCATGCCGCTTATTGTGATCACTTTGGGACGCAGCTAATCTGATAATATTAACCGATTGATAACAGTAGCCGAAGAAATTAAATGAAGGTTATTTATTCATATACAGTATAAGATAATACACTACAAAACAGAATTTAAAATATTTATTGATAAAGTAATACGTAACTGTGAATGATTGAACAACTCATAGGCTAATACAGTAATAGGCTGCAAGCAACTATTTTTCAAGCAATAACAAAGTTTTTAATTGTTTTCACTTTCCTTTAGGAGTCCATTAACCAATACTTCAAACCCAGTTAGTAGTTACAAGTATTTTTGGAAGTGTGGTGAACAATGCCTGTCTGTTGAAGTCTTTTCATTTTACATGTCATTTGCATGTCAGCACTGTAATCTTCATAAATCAAAAGCTGCAGCTTAACTGTGGGGTGAAGCATGTTTTATTGCTTAAAAGAGAAAGTTAAGTAAATCCCCTCAAACTGGTCATCCTGTGAGCTGGGAACAGTACTGCTACTTCCAGTACAACACAATACAGTTGAATTAGACACGAAATCCTTATAAACGAAATTTTGAATGACATACAGTCCCTGGAAATAAAGCCGCAAAAAGGAAAATGTGATTACATAAACCGAATCTTTGATCACAATAAACAGCATTTTTCAATGTATATCAGTATTAATCCGTATGGGAATTCATAAAAGTGATAACATTATCCGTGATTAGGTGTTCACTGTATATAGGAAATACAGTGTGTCCCACGCAAGAGTTGGCCAATCATGCGGGTTTCTGCGTCGCGCCGACTACAGCTCTAACTCCCGAGCGAGCGGGTGAAATATCTACGCTAATAAAGCCGCTAATGGCGTTATGATTCAGGTTCTCACATTTACAGTTGGAATTACAATGAAAATAACCACGTACCTCATCATAAGAGATGTTGGAAATGTCGCCCTCTTGCATCCACACAACACTGGAACCTTTTTAAGAAATTTTCTTTCACGCGCATAAATTCAGCTTCCGAGATAGAAACACCGTGCTTTTGTTGGGAGTGAACTCGTCTTTTTTAAATCCAAGAATTGTATCAAAATAAAATGAGGTAACTGATATAAGAACGTGCCAGAATGTTTTTTAATCAGTAGGCCTATTGCCAGATAAATCACATGTATTTTTCTTTGTGAGAACCTGAACCATTACTCCATTAGCGGGCTTTATTAGTGAAGATATTTCACCCGTTTCCGTTGTAATGTACGGGAAGTTGACCTATACACTTTATTTTTCAAGTTTCTCCATAAATAATATTCACATACTGTTAGAAGAACTTAAAGATATAGGCCTATCACAAGAGAAATGAACTCTGTCTCGGTAGCTGAACTTATGCGCGTGAAAGAAAATTTCCTAAAAAGGTGTCAGTGTTGTGTGGATGCAAGAGGAGAACATTTCCAACATATCTTGTGATGAAGTACGTGTTTATTTTCGTTGTAATTTTAACTGTAAATGTGAGAACCTAAATTGTAACACCGATCGCGGCTTCATTAGCGTAGATATTTCACCCGATCGCTCGGGAGTTGGAGCTGTGCCCGCCGCGCCGCAGGAACCCGCGTCATTGGCCAACTCTTGCGTGGGACACACTGTATTTTTTTGTATGAAAATTCATTTCCCATCAATTTTCCAGCAATGTGCACATACACTAAATATCACTTTCACACTTCTGAAGAACAGGCACAATTTCTAGTAGATAACAAAATTTCATACCTTGGACAAAACAAAATCACCCAACCAACGAACACAATCCACATAATTGCGATGAATGTCTCTTGTAGAGAAATCTGGAAAATGTTCTTTTAAGGAATCAAATGGTCTAAGACTTCGAGTTGCATTGAATAGATATGATTCCCTAACTGCATCTCGCATAGTATCTTTGTCTAGGCGCCATAGTTTTAAAGAATGGTCCATTCCACACGACATGATGCGGTTTCCTTGAAGGTCAAAATCCTGTAAGAAAAAAGGAACATTATATATCTACAAGCAAAAAGAGTAGCTACATGAGGGTTTACAATTAAAACATCTTATAACAAGAATGTACAAATCCATAGTACAATATCTTGAATTGTTATAATGCATAAAACAAAATCAATAAAATGAAAGCACTAAGGACCTTCTGATAGCGTTATAAAAACCAAAGAAAAAACTTCATAGAATCTGTACATCCTGATGGCATCATCAACAGGTAATGATGTCACTGATTTCAATATGAAAGTGAAAATTAATCTTTTACTCCCCCTTGACTCTCTCTCTCTCTCTTTCATGTTTTTTTTAGTTTCTTCCCCCCCCCCCCACCCCCCATATCTTGAATGAATGAGGATTTGATCCAGTATTCTTTGGATTACCAGATCAACGCTCTATCCACTGAGATAAATTGCTGAGAAATGAACGGCAAAATGTAACATATGATACATACAGCAGATTGCAACTTGGTTCATAAACGTCACTATCATTATTTTCGAATGCATGAAATAACTACACAAGACTTCTGTTTCCTTCTTATTATTTGAGGGGGCTAGCTCCTACAACCCCCTACTTTTAACATCTAGCACCTTAATCACCATATGTAGAAATCTCACTGAAAGTAGAAACATAGTCTGCCAGTTTGATTTAATTGTGCAGAAGTTCTGGTGTAATATCGTTCATTAGATTATTAACTATTATTAAAATCATTAAACCTCCAAAATGTGTACATACATTGTAAAATGAATTACATAATATGCTTTTTTATGCGTAACATTTTGTTTAAAAATATAATTTCAACATGAATAATATTCCATTATAAGCACATAGGGAAAGCCACATAGAGGTTACATGCATAGCAATGTATGAAGTCATCAAGATGTACACATTCTATGGATTTATCGTAAAAGCTATTTAATTAAATAGTCACTTCTATTATAAAATGAATTGAATAACTATATTTTAAGTTTCTTTCATCTGTACAATTCAGTACACATCAAAATAATTAAACTTGCACTTAAGTGAAGATCTTACACAGAATTTAGGAAGATGTAATGATCAAACTTGAAAACAACACAATACAATAAAGACAAACTTCTCTATTGGTATGAAGAGTGCTTTCTTTCTAGAAAAAGTTTACTAGTACTTCGTCATTAGCAAAATATTTATGTCAATGTTACTTCTTTCCAGGACATTTAAGAGAAACAAGACAGACAGACAGAAAGAAAGAAAGAAAGAAAGAAAGAAAGAAAGAAAGAAAGAAAGAGAGAGAGAGAGAGGAAGAAAGAGAGAAAGAGAGGGAAAAACCAATAAATCTGCCTGGAAGAATATTGGGCAGGGCTTGGGAAGTAGGCTTTTCTGTCATCTTTCCCCAGTAACGGAAATCTGAATTTTTATACAAAATTAGATAAGTAACATACTAATATTACAAAGCTTCTAAACTGTCATTAGCTTGCTGCTGTTTCCATCTTTACATGTCCTTCCTTGCTCTTCATGGGGGTTCCAGAAAAAAAATTGGAATTATTTGATTCTTGAAAGTTCTTGAGATATCAAGAATCGGAACTCCTTCAGAACAGCGTAGCCAGCCATGCTCTGCCATTAGTGACCATGCCCCTCCGAGCCGCAGGAAAAAAAGAGAAGCGATCGGTGCAAGGGTAAAATTTCCAGTCACAGAAAAGATTCAATGTGAGACATAATAAACCTTGCGCTATTCAGTATATTGCTCCTAAACTAATACAAACATTCCAAACCTAACATAACCTGTAACTGACCTAGAATTTGGCTGTCACTAACTTTTAGAAGCCTTATTACCTTTCCACGCCTTTCGTAAAACATCGTTACATGGCAAGAACCCTGCGCTATGCAGAATACTGCTGCTAAACTAACATGACTGTTCCTAACCTAACATAACCTGTCACGGACCTAGAATTCTTAATGCAGAAGCTTTTTTACCCTTCCACACCTTTCATAAAATATTGCTACAACAGTCATTTGTCTGCCGAATTCAATCGGCATGCAATCATGTTCGTAATATTGGCGACATTGTAGACTTGGTCCCACTCGGTACGGCCCTGTTGTGACGGCAGTCATCTTATTCTCAAGTTTAGTGCAAGAATCATATATAAAGTATTCAAATGATTTAATGTTACAAGAAGCCAGAACTGGCTACAAGTCATATCACTTAGGTTAACTTTGTTAACGCAGGGTAGGTTTTGCAGGTAAGAAAGGTATATATATATGAATGCACAGCTATCATGTACACAGGGCAGTTCAGTGTTGCCAGACTGTACATTCTTAACAGAAAATCGCAGGGCAGACATGACAGGGTTATCTTATGGATCTTTACTCTGTGAACCAGTGGCGACTCCTGGTTTTTTAGTTGTGTAGGATGGTGTGGAGAGAGTGAATTAATCCATTCACTGCTACTGACGTACATATGCGTCGCCGTAAAAAAATGCATAAAGGCTGATATATAAATTTAATACATTAATACTTTATCGTAAGATATGAAAATATTTAAAAACGTATGAAAACGGTCATTTATGGAAATCAGCTATTCCACTATAATTTTCGTTCCTGATATCAAACTTATAATTCATTAGTGAAACCTGTATTACTCCAGGAATACTTATATTGAAATATAAACAGCACTGTAAAGATTAATAATAGCTAGGCCTATAATATATACCAAGAAATGAAATAAATAAATAAATATTAATAAAAATATGATCACTCCCTCCTTAGAAAACAAGCTATCAAACGTGAGAAAACACAGAACACATATTGTGAGGAAGGACTGTAAGACGTCCTCAACTTCGTCCATATGAAACTGGCTTCTCACTACCTTTTCTCTTCCCACCTCCCCCTTCACATGCCCAAGAGCTTTAACAACGGCATGGACTTCGTAACATCAACAGTGAGTGACTGAGGACATCCTCGCAAATACCAACCTGCTCAAAACAGAACTGCAAACTTCCTTCCCGAGTGCTCTACAATAACGCTGCTTTGTCATTTTACTGTTTTAATCTTGACAATGAATGCTAGTAAACATTTATGTAGATAAATTATGAAGTGTAGGATGATCCTCACATCCTGTATGGAATAATCGCCACTGCTGTGAACACCAGTAGTAAAATGAGATTAACGCAATATCTGGCAGTGCTACATAGAACTTGATTTGTGGTTTGCAGTGCGGGCAAGCTATGCCCATTGCAGGAAACAATAGCAGTAGATCTCATAACAAGATGAAATTGCTGGGCTGAATATTCAAGGGTTGATCAGAAAAAAAGGTTACAAGCCGCAGCATTTGAAAACTACATATTATGGAGAACTTTTGTTTCCCCCAGAGTGGAGACAGATGGCGCTACTTGTCATACAGCTGGTGTGTGGGTAGGTAGTGAAAGTTCCCAGATGGTTCAGGACGATTGAAATGGCAAGACGCTTAGAAAATTGGTCTCATTTGGAAGTGCGAGCTGTGATTCGATTTTTATGGGCAAAGAATGTGTCCGCATCTGACATTCACGGTTGAGTAAAGGTGTCATCCTCCTGCATGACAATGCTCAAGCAACGCGGGAATTGTTGCAACGGTTTGGGTGGGAGATCTGGAGTCATCCCCCATTCAGCCCAGATTTGGCACCCAGTGACTATTTCTGTTTCCGAAGTTGAAGGAGCATTTATCCGTCAGTTGGTTCTCTTCAGACAGGGCTGTGAAAACATCTGCCGAGACCTGGCTCAATGGACATTGACCTGATTTCTACCAAGACGGGTTATACAAGTTGCTTGTGCGTTCTGATAAATGCCTAAATAGACTTGGTGATTATGTTGAAAAGTGATAGGCATGTATGCCTCTTAATTCCTTTTTGTATTTTCTGTCTATTGTTAATAAATATTTCTTTATTTGACTTGTAACCTTTTTTTCTGATCAACCCTCGTACTTCTTGGTTACTGAGTTTTCACATCTCGCATCGTGGGTTCTCGGATCCTGAATTCAATGATCATTATTCTTTGCTTTACTTTGTTATTGCTTGATTTTTAAAATCATTTGATTCTGCCCATCACTACTCTTCATGTTCATGCTGGTTGCTAGGTGTCTGCTTTTTTATTTTTTTTTATTAAATGAGAAATTTCCTCAAAACAGAGGTTTGTCTCCAACCAAACAAATACATCAGTCAAGCACTATCACATAACTCAACCTGACACACAAAATATGATACCACCATTCAGAACTCTACACTGCTCACTACATTTCGCCACTTATCCCTGTCTTGTACATCTTCCTCCACTAAACCAAATCTTTCCATTGACATGTGTACATTCTGTATCCAGGTAGTAGCAGGTCGTCCTCTTCCTCTTCTTCTCTTACTTTGCCATTCCTGTACGATTCTAGGTATTCTTTCTTCTCCCATTCTACGTACATGTCCATACCATCGAAGTCGTTTCCTTTCAATTGTGACTGCACTCTCTTCTTCTACTTCCATAATACGTCGTATTTCCGTATTCCTAATCCTATCTTTCCTAGATATCCTGGCAGACCGTCTCCAGAAGTCCATTTCCAGTGCGTTCAATCTGTTAACCTGTTTTTTATTTAATGTCCATGTTTCTGCTCCGTAGAAGACTATACTCTGTAGTATGGTTTTGAATATTTTCGTTTTTGTACTATTGATTATATTTCTACTCCATAAAATTGAATTTAACATTCCTATTATTTTCTTTCCACTAGTAATCTTTTGATTAATATCCATATTTGATGTCCCCTCTATTTCCAGAATTGAACCCAGGTATCGAAAATTTTGCACTTTTTTAATCCGTCTCCCATCAATGTATAGCTCATCTAGATCATTCGTCAAATATTCTGTCTTATCATAGTTTATCTTCAGTCCCCACCTTTGATATTCCATTGACAACTGACGACATACATAATTGGCATCTTCTCCATCCTGCGTTACTATTACCTGGTCATCTGCAAACAACAGGTGGTTTAAATATATTTCTTCAGATACCTCCAATCCCATCCTTTTGCATTTCCTAGACCAGATACGAAGGCTGATGTCTATATATATTTTGAAGAGTGTTGGTGACATGGGACATCCCTGAAGTAATCCTTTGCTTGTTCCAAATTTCCCAGAAAGTTTCCTCCCTATTTTAACCTGGCAGACATTGTGTCTGTATATTTGTTGTATTATTTTTATTACTGAAGTATCTATGTTAGCCATATTTAATGCCTTCCAAAGCAGTTTCCTTGGTACAGAATCATATGCTTTTTCAAGGTCTATGAACACCAGACCAATATTCTCTCCCTTTCTATTGCATTTCTCTAGAACTTGCCTCAGCGTGAAGATATGATCTATACAGGATCTTCCCGTTGTAAATCCACATTGTTCTTCTTGAGAGACGAATGCATTCTCTAAGTTCCTTTTCACTATTTTCCCCAAAATTTTTATAAGTGGATTCAAAATACAAATTCCTCGATAGTTGTTTCTATTTTTTCGATCTCCTTTTTTAAATATTGGTATAATTTGTCCAGCTTTCATGTCTTCTGGTAATTTATCTCCCCCTAATATCTTATTCAACAGTTCCTTTATTAATTTGATTATCTTTTGACCCCCATATTTGATTAGTTCTAAGTTGATCCCTCCCGGGCCAGGTGATTTTCCATTTTTTCCACTTATTACTGCTTCTTTCACTTCAACTTCAGATATTTGCAATTCTACTCCTGTCCAGTCATTTCCAAATTCTTCTTCTATAAAATCTCCTCTATCTTCTTGCAAGAGTTTCTGAAAGTGTTCTTCCCATTCCCAAATTGTTATCAATTGTAGATTTGTTCCAGACTTCGTTTCCTGTCTGAGTCCTTTTAGTATAGACCATGCTTCTTTAGATCTTCTAAAGCCGAGTTGGCTATTTATATTGGCACATGTTTTTTCCCATGACTCATTTTTCGCCGTTCTTATCATTCTCATAGCTATATTCTTCTTTTCTTTATATAACTGTCTTGTTTCTTCTGTTTTTGCATTGAGCCATATGTTAAATGCTGTCCGTTTTTCTTGTACCATCTGTTGTATTTCTTGCGTCCACCACTCTGTTCCTTGTTTGCGTCTTCTATTTACATTGGTTCCTAACACTTCATTTGCTACTCTTTTTATACTCGATCTGATATAGTCATAAGTTTCTTCTGCATTTCCTTCAAATGACTCATCTAATAGCTGTTCCATTCTAGTTGTATAAAGTCTTCTTATACTTTCATCCTGTAAACTGTCGATACAAAACTTCTCTTCCCCTTCATTTTCTATTGCCTGCTGTTGGGTATCCGTCTTATTCCTTTCCCTTGACCAAGGCCAAAAACTTTTCATTTTTAATAGATAATGATCCGAGCCACATATGGCTCCTCTATGAACTCTAGCATCAATAACTTTGAAAGTGGTAGATTGTTTAGTGATAATATAATCATTAATTGCTCTAAGATCTCGAGAGTTTTGTTGCCATGTATATTTGTGTACATCTTTGTGTCTAAAAAATGTATTGCTTATCTTAAAATCAAATTGTTCACAGATATTAATAAGGCGCTCTCCATTATCGTTGCGCTGTATTTCCCCATGCTTTCCTACAACCAGCGACGAATCCATACTTCCCACTCTCCCATTAAAATCTCCCATCATTATAATTTCCTTTCTTCTCGGGATCTTTTCAATTGTATCTTGTAGTGTTGTCCAAAAAATATCCTTACCTTGCTCATTCGTATCATTTGTCGGTGCGTATACTCCGATTATTACAATTTCTCTAGAAAATAAGGTCATTTCGAGTAATATAATCCGTTCATTTATGAAATCCCATGTAGTTATATTATTTTTCCATTTCTTCTTAATCATAACCGCTACACCTGCCTTGGCTCTCTTTGCTTTGGATACTCCACTCCATATGTGTACATACTCGCCGATCTCCTCCTCTCCTTTCCCTTTCCTTTTCGTTTCTGATAGTACTGTGATGTCCATACCAAATGTGTCGAGCTCTGCTGGTAGTATATCTATTTTTGTCGAGATGCCTTGTACATTCCAGCATCCAAAAGAGATTTTCCGTTTTTCATCGCCTGTTCGTCTACCCAAAATCCAGTTCTTCCGAGGCATATTGTTCGGTTTTTTAGCATTTTAATTTTTACGTGGATGAGGAGCTGGCCCACCGCACAACCCCCTACTGGGAGGATCCGGGATTTGATTTCGGAGTTACCTTCTCCTAGATGAGTTGCCTTCACTTTGGCTTGAGGCCCATCTCCCCGGTTTCCTGTTAGGGTTCCTTCCCTTAGTCTTTGACAATCCAATGCCCAACTACAAGACAGCAGTGCCTGTTGGTCCGCGGGAGGTATTTCATTTCCCTCCTACCACCCATATCTGGGAGGCTTTCCCCTATCCGCCACCTGGGGACGCGCCCTCTAGGGGTTACAGGCTCCCCCGAGGGGTGTCTGCTTTTCAGGGATCAGATAGACAGAAAAACAACACATAAACAGTTCAATGAACATAATGCATTCCTGGTCTTTAGACGATCAGATAGAAGGAAAACAACATAGAGAAGTACCGAACAGTTCAATAAGCATAATTGCATTCATGGTCTTCAGACGATGAGTTCTAGTTGGAGTCCTTAATATTAAATTTATGTGGGAAAAATCATGCTAAAATTTGCCAGTAAAAAATAGGAGTTTTTGGCAAAAAATTAAGTGCAAGTTTACAAAAGCACTGAGTCTACGCACCATTGTATAAACTTTATAAATTTACACAAAATAAATAAGCAAATTAATTTTAAAGCTTGATATTAAAAATTAGAAAACAATAATTAATACCAAGCTTCATTTTTAAGTTACTTACAGCACTTAGTACTTCATCTCGATGACCTTCAACTCCTCCAAAAATGGCAATGCACACATCAGTCTTAACATTCCATAATCTCAAAGCATGGTCCTTAGAGACAGACAGCAGCAAGTTGGGGTCCCTTGGATGAAACTTCAGTTCATTTATTGCATGACCATGTCCTTGTTTGAGAAAACACATACAAGGCCACAAATAAAATGTACAGTATGGGAAACACATTTTGCCAAAAATGTCTACTTGTGAACAGCATTAAATGTGAATAAAAGGGAATGGCAGTGAGAACAAAACGGAACCGGAACTCTCATGAAATGCAGAGGTATTGCATTTTTGTCAAAACCAGATACGAGGGTTGGAAGTTTAATAGTGGCAACACATCTATAAAATCAAGGTGAATTACAGGAAGTTCATATTGCTTTCGTTGGATGTTGATTGGATAGCCAGCATACTTCAGAGCAAATAGGAGTCTTTTATCACTACGAAAGTCTCACAATAACCAGAAGAAATTGAGCTGGCTCTATCAACCGGTCTAAAATGAAGTTTGGATCTGACAGAAAGCCAATGATTAAAAATAATTCAATGCCTTAAAATTATTCTTGATTCTTGATTCAGTTTCAAGATTGGTTAAAAAATTTACTCATTATGATGAATGATTGAGTGTAAAACCTCCGCCAGGAGGAAGTGAAGAACAAATGACAGGCTTTGACTCATCTTGGCAAGAATTTCAAACATAGTTTTTTTTTATTATATTGGACGTTCCATCCCTTCACTCTCTCCCATATTCAGCTGATGAAATATGCTGCCTCTTTAGACAGTTACAGTACTTATGCCATTCCTATGATCTGAAAAGGCAATATAACATGCAAAAAGACATCAAAAACTAAATTCTTTCTCTGACAAATGCAGTCTGCTGTATTGCCCGAAATCAAAGTGGGGTAGTTTGACTGGCATATTTTTCAGCCTCTTAGTCAGCATTAATTTTATATATTTGTTAAACTATCACCATTAATTTTACATATTTTTTAAACTATACTCTATTCAAGGTAGCCTATCTTCTGAACCTCATCAAAATAAATGCACGTGTTGTGATAAGATTTTATTGGCTGGCTTCAGATGAGTAACAAATGTGCAATTACGCACAAGAGACAAAATAGTTCCCCTTGTAATGCCAAATTTAAAAGTATCGAAACTCGTGTATAGAAATATATTTTTAAATTTTATAAACAATAATTTAAGATATGACTGAACCATCCATTTCATGTCTTCTGATAATATGAAAAAACAAAAATTAATCCTGAGAGACCATCATAAATAAAAAAAAATACTAGCCTCAAGCTGTTGACAGCTGTGTCAGTGTTCTGAGTTTGTGTTAGGGGCAGGTCACAGTAATATTCTAATTATGGATAGTGATCAATTTGTTAAACACACTCAAGGTAAACCTTGGAAAAGTGGCAAAAGAAAATTGCTCTCAATGTGCTTTATAAGTTTTGTGAAAGTATCTTACTTCAGCAATTATAAACATTATAAAGTTAACATCCAAGTTGACTGGTATTTTGGCTTCCAACATACTCTTGTGTGCTAAATCCACAGCCAAGTAAAGGCCAAAACAATACTATAAAACTGAAAGACGTGAAATCCTTTGTGGAGAGGTCACCAATCGAAGTGACAGCTGATAAGTGGTGGAAGTGCACTGAACACATAATTAATGAAGGCAGCCTATTTTGTTTAGGCTATATATATATATTATTTTTAGTTTACGATATAGCCCTTTGTATTATTATTATTATTAATATTAGTATTATTATAACCATTGTCGACTCAGCCTCTTTCAGAAATAAGTACCAGGAGCAATCCTGGGGGTAAAGGCGGCCGGTGCATAAGGCTGACAACCTTACCACCTTCATGTGCCGATGTCTAAAAATCTGGGAGCCTCAACCTCCTGGAACCCTCTGGGCCTCCATGGCCTGTAATAGGGAACACTTTACTTTTTATTATTATAACCATTAAATCTCTATGCTTGTTTAATATAAAGTCAGTTATGTCTACAATATATTTACATAGGTCTTTTTGGCACATACAACACTTAGAATAGCATGCAATACTGTACATACTATATTGACGTCTTATTCCCTAGGCACTTTGAATTTTCTGTTCAAGAATGCATAATAGGCCTACTGATTATTACATTGCCGCACATCAGGATAATGCAACATGATTAGTACAGTGGACTTGAAATGCGTACTGGTTATCAATAATTAGGGACATGCGTAATTCACAATTGTGATAATGCGATTTTATTTTAAAATTTTAAAGTTTTCCCATTAAAATGCGAATTTTTACTTTTTTCCATGAAAACGGGAATTTTTATGCTTTAAAAATTAGAACTGCGTATTTTACATTTTGATACATTCCTAAATATACAGTCAATTCACGATTATCCGTGGATGGCTTTCATGCGCGAAAATTTGAATTTCCACCCACTTATTTTCAGTTTCCCGGACTTCATTTCAAATTTCCCGCACTTTATTTTGAAATCCCCGCACATTATTTCGTCAGATTTCTCCTTTCACGCACTTAATTTCGTCATATGAACAATATGGCGACAAAGTGTGGGAAATTCAAAATCTCACACCAAGTTAATTCCAACATTTGAACTGTCCCTTTTTTCAATTATTCTTGCATGTCATGGTTTCAATTAACACTGATAATCAGGACTTCACTGTAGTTTTAAATAATCCTCCTAGAACAGACACAAGAACATACTTACTTAAAAGAAAGAAATTTGGTTACGATGGTTATTTTTTCATTTGGAAGTTAAGTAACCTAAGGTATTAAAATAATACTTGCTTGAGTGCTTAACATCATGAATAAATAAAAATAGAGAGTCCACCTTTCCACTGAATAAGAATATCTATTGTCCAAAATTAAAATTATTACACACATTATTGTATTTTATTAATTTATCCACTGTGTGTAATAATTTTAATTTTGGACAATAGATACTAAGTGCTTAATTTCTAGCATTTTACTTTTGATTTTTGTGCATTGTGTATATCAATATTGTGCCCAGGTTTGTACTGTTCTTTTTTTATGTATTGTATTGTGTATGGGTAAACGTTAAAGTGCTGTATGATTAATTTACTTCTTTGTATTTATGTGTATGTATATTAATAAGAACATATGATAAAATAGGTTAATAAGTGGCTTATCTTCGAAATCATTCTTTAACTCAACAATTAGTAAAATTGCACTAAAAATAACACTGATTTTGGGAAAAAAATAACTTTACTTTTGGGGAAAAAATAACATCACTTTTGAGAAAAAACAACACCACTTTTGGGAAAAAATAACACTGCTTTTGACCATATAATAAACACACCTTTTACATGTCCCTATCAATAATGGATTTTTGGCAATAGCGAACAGATGGTCAACAATGGAATAGTTGGCTCTTTTTATGATATCAGCTAACCTACTAAATCTCTGATCACAGCCACGTAAAAGTAAACATAATTAAGAATGCGATAAAGGTCCTGCCCCACCACTGACCAGTCTTGTTGACGATAGTGTATATATTTCACCCACTGTTTACATGAGGTTCGGAAGTAACCTTGGATAATGCATATCACTATGATAATAAAAAGCCTCACCAATATAGTGTCGTATGCAAGTCATGGTTGCTGGACTGAAGATGCGAATGATTCCTCTGGAACCTGCCACAGCCAGCAGTGGCTTCCCTGAATCTTCATCATATGACCATGCACAGGTATAGTAGTTCTCATCAAGCTAATGTTGAGTTAAAGAAGTATCACTTGATAATATTATGCAATACACAGAACTGTTCTACCAAGTAAGCTGAGTTTGGAACTCAAATTCAGAAAACCTGCTATTGACTAATCCGATCAAGTTTTCCCTGTTTTCTATAGTTCAAACAGACAAATGTTAAGCTGGAAATGTTATTGTAAGTAATATAATGAAATGTCTGGATTTATTGAAAAAGTCACAAACAATTTACACTTCGATTTCACTGCATGTATCAGACAGAAAATTGATCTGTAATAGTTCAATACTAGGACTCTGACCATGAATTTGATGAAAACTAAAAGATCAGGAAGATGAGACGAAACCTGCATCAAGACTACATCAGGGTCTTCCGAGGCAGGATTCAGCAGTTGAAATTAAAGGCAATTTCATAGAAAAGATCAATGGATATGTCATGCAACTGGCAACAATTGTTTGATGATATGGCATCATACATAGATTCTTAAAGTATGAAATTACTGGCAAATAAAAGAAAAAATAAGAGTAACACACTACCTAATTTTTACATCTACAAAAGATGGCTTGGGACGAGCCGAAAAGTCTTGCAGCACAATTAAGTGAATTATATTAAAAATGTGTATTTAAATTAGCTGAATTTGAACTTCACAGTTAACGGGTATATATCACTGAAATTTAGACAAAATATGGAATTTTTATTTTTTCAATATAAAAAATCCCCAACTTTTTAGATCCATAATCTACCTTTTTAAATTATTTATTTATTGATAACACTGGTCAACATGATTTTTGTCTCATGAGTATCAATAGTTGTACCTAATGCAGTTTTTTATCATGTTTTCAAATATGTATTCGGAATTTCTCCATCACCCACAGTTTTTTTTAAATTTCAATTTCAATTAATGGATTTAAATATATTTTTTTAATAAACGGCCATTTGTCCATTGTAAAATAAAAACTCCTAGAGCATTGTAAATGTGATGGAACCAAATGAGCTAACTCAAATGGTACCGTTGCTACTGTTGTGCAAGTTCAGACTGTACAGACAGGCACAAACATGATCATGCATGCATTCATTACAACGATGTCAGTTGTGAGAGAGCAGTGAACCAGTAAACACGTAATTGTGAGTGCATTGTGTCTGGATTATTGTATATTGTATATTACATATTTACAAATTTATTTCTTTTAATTTGTTGTTAGTTACAAAATGCCTAGAGCTTGTTTAAATCATCCTAACAACTTTTGTAATATATGTGGTGAAGTGACGCTCAAGTCCCAAAGACGAAACCTTACTCCAGTAGTAAAAGAGTGTTATGAACTTTATTTTGGGTGTAAAGTGGGGGACCAAACAAGGACCTGGGCCCCACATATCTGTTGTTTATCGTGTAGTAGGCTTCTCACTGCATGGAAGAATGGCACACGCCACATGCCATTTGCTATCCCTATGATTTGGAGGGAACCCAAAGATCACTCACTCCTCTGACTGTTATTTCTGCTTAACAAACATTAAAGGGATTACGTAAAAATCAAAACATACAGTGGTGTACCCTGACTTGCAATCTGCAATGAGACCAGTTCCACACAGCGAAGAATTGCCCATACCAAAGCCTCCAGAACATGTGACATTAGATGAAGAGAGCTCAGATTCCGATGGAAGTAAGGAAGAAGAAGAAACAGATTTTGGTGATACAACTTTTGAACAAAGCTGTTCATCTGAGCCTCATTTATTGACTCAAGAAGATGTTAACGATCTCATACGAGATTTAAAATTATCCAAAACCCAGTCTGAAATGCTTGGTTCCCGGCTAAAAGGATGGAATCTTCTTCAAAAGAATACAAAGATATGTACTTATCGTAGTCGTCATTCTCAATTTAAAGGCTATTTTTCTGAAGAAAATGGCTTAGTGTTTTGTAATGACATTTCTTCTCTTATGGAGACATTTGGTATTGAACATAACTCAACAGAATGGCGCTTGTTCATTGATTCCTCCAAAGCAAGTTTAAAAGCAGTGCTTCTGCATAATGGAAATAAATTCCCATCAATACCTGTGGCTCACTCTGCTAGTATGAAAGAAACATATGAAAACTTTCAATTTATATTGGCAAAGCTTCAATATGCAGTGTATGAATGGAATATTTGTGGTTATTTGAAGGTAATTGCACTTATTCTTGGTCTGCAGCTTGGTTACACAAAGTACTGTTGCTTTTTGTGTCTTTGGGATAGTAGGGACAGAAAAAACCATTACATCAGAAAAGAATGGCCTAAACGCGAATCATTCATTCCTAGACAGAAAAATGAGAAACATGACGCATTGTGTAATCCTAAAAATGTGTATCTACCTCCCTTACATATCAAACTAGGATTGATGAAGAATTTCGTGAAAGCCATGGGCAATACTCCTGGTTTCATGTACTTAAAACAGAAGTTTCCTAAAATTAGTGAAGCAAAAATTAAAGAAGGGATATTTGTGGGTCCACAAATACGATCACTAATGCATGATGAGAAGTTTGAGGAACTATTGAATCCACTGGAGAAAGCAGCTTGGCAAGCATTCAAAAAAGTAACTCACAGTTTTTTGGGAAATCGAAAGGCGGAAAATTACCGTGATATTGTCAATGATCTTATAGCATCTTATAAAAATTTGGGCTGTAATATGTCCTTAAAAATTCACTTCCTGCACTCGCACCTAGATTTCTTCCTGGAAAATCTTGGCGCAGTGAGCGATGAGCATGGGGAACGCTTTCATCAGGAGATTTCAGCTATAGAAAAGAGATATCAAGGCAAATGGAATCCTAATATGATGGCCAATTATTTTTGGACCATCAAGAGGGATGCTCCACATGCGAAATATAGCAGAAAATCGTCATTTCTTACTTTCTAGGCGAGTCCGAATGTTCGGATGTTGTGTATTTAAGAATGTAGAAAATATTAAAGTGTTTGAAATTATAAATGCCTGTCTCTCGGAAACCTTGCGTGATGGAGAAAAACCGATATCATATTTGAATTCAGGAGAAAAAATTCTATCAGATTCACATATTTTTCTTTCTGAGACAAGAAAAAGTTTCTTTTTTGTTGCCCAGTGTAATCTAACAACTTTATATTGAACAAGGAATATTTAAATTGTCATATTCACTAAAAAAATACAATCACATAAACTGATAAAACAAAGTGCCAGATGGAGTTAATAGGACATATTTCAGAAACTATTGAGCTTTTGAATACTGTTTCTTGAGATCAGCATATGTGAAAAGAATAAGTGGGATAATTAAAATATTACCAGAACAAAGAATTCACGACATTATTCCTCACGTCAACAATAACCGTTTATTTTTGTTAAAACATCTGAAAGCATACAAATACGCAGTCAAAACCTTCCATTTTTTCTTTTGAAGGGTTAAAAATTGGAACTTTTTGGAATTTTTCCATCAATTAAAAGCTAAAATCTGTAAGTCTGCCAAACTTCAAGATTCTAGCTCATGTGGAAGTGAGTAAACATCAATGTTAATGAGTTGATGATCTAGACTGTCATAGATGTGAATGATGTCACAGCTATCCAGCCAATTTTTCCATACACATAGGGCAGCTAGAAACACCAAACAGTTGAATGTGCCAATATTCCTGACAAATTTTACAATTTTATCTGTCCTATAAGTATGTCAAAAATTACATGTTGAGGAAAATATATACATTTACTTAAATATAAAAAAATTCGAACTCTATCTAAGGTACAACGATGGAGATAAGACAAAAAGTCATAGGATCAAACTTGTAGATCTGTCAAAATCTGTTACTGCTTGGTGCAATCATTTTTTTATACTACTTACTAGCTTAAAAGGCCCGGCGTCGCCCGGGTTTTGTGTTTTGTAATTCAAAATTAACTTATGAAGGACTTCCGACTTTCAAATTCTAGGTCCTTATGTACGTATTGAAAATTTGAAATGAAGAAGAACGACTTATCTCACTAAACTATTCCCGCTGAAAACACTTGATATAGCTTTTTATGGCTCATACAGGATGTAGAATTTTGTATCGCATCGCTTCTACACACCAAGCCTGGTAGGGGTTAAAATAAGAAGAAATAGAAATTCCGGTATCATAAAATAGTATTGTCTTTGCGGAATATTTTATTTCTCACTCTCATGTTACCATACAACCGTTTCGGGGATGATATTAAAAAGTAAATCAATTTCACTTTTATACTTCCCTCCCCAAAAACCTTTGATATATTAATATAGATTTCATCTTCAATATTTAATTACAGCAATGCATTATATCAATAGTTTCGTCAAAGTCCCATTTCAATTATTTCCAAACATACCTGATACCTATGCCAAAAATACACTGTTGTCATGTGAACTGTGATTTGAGTTTCACAATTCTGTGTAAAAAGGGATTAAGTATTCTCAAAAACATTTGATTTTTGGCATTTAAAATCAAAATATTTCAAAATCCTTTCTTAGTGAGCACCTACATCACGAAACGAAGGTACTGTCAAATTTCCAAGTCTCTACCTATTATAGTTTAGGCTCTACGTTGATTCCTGTCAGTCAGGACAAAGCCTTTTATATATATAGAGATTGCTTTAGCTACTATAAGCCTCCAAAGGAGGTCTGCACAGACCTTAAAGTTGCATCCACCATTTTGAATGTTTTTCGGGGGCAAAAAATTAATGGACTGGACATGTAGTGTGCATGGGGAATATTGACTGGGAGACTCTACCACTTGGAAGACCTACGTGTAGATGGAAGGACAATATTAGAATAGATTTAAGGGAAGTAGGATTTGCAAGGGATGGGTTTAGCACAGAATAGGGTTGAATGGCAGGGTCATGTAAGAGCATCAATAAACCTCCAGGTTTCATGAAATAAATAATATTCCTTTAGCTTGTCTAGGAATTGTCTATTGGCTTTGAGTAAGCAAGTACTGCACCATTCATTGAAACACATGGCATCTTACTCTGCTGTGTTGCGACGACATGCAGCTCCAGGGTTACTTAAATCAGTCTGAACTTCAAGAAATACATCCTGTGCTCTTGTTTCAGACAACACTGACAAACTATTTGCTATTGTTTGTCCATTTATGATTACAAAAGAAATCTTCAAATTAATTTAGCCCTACCAGTTTGCACAATGAATAATATGTTAGCTGTGAAAAGGTTAATATAAATGTAGAAGACAGACCTGTGACAAAAATGTCTGATAAATTGGTTAAAATCTGTAGAATTTAGAATTTTTCCTTTCCCTTAGAGTTCATAAGAAAGATTGTACATCAAGAGTTTGTATCCAGACACAAATATCTTGAGCATTTTTATCTAGGATCTGTGTGTGAGATTTGTGCCTGAAAAAAATCCAGCTCAATGGCAGAATCATCACTTGAATGATTGGTTATCATTTAACTTTTCTTTTTAATCTATCTCCATTTTAATTTCTGTTTGAAGAAGAATGAATCAGCCAACTGGAGAGGCTTCCATTATTTTATTCTTCCTGGTAGTTAGGTGAAGATTTCTTTGAAGCTGCAATTGATATGATGAAGTTTACTCTTGTGGAAGTCAATGGTGCTAAATCAAAGAACAGTTTGCCAAAGCAAACATGGGGACATCTACTAAAAAATAATCTTCAAAACATTATCTTCACACAAAGTTTGACCTCATAAAACATTAACTACTAAGGTTCATTATGAGTCCCAACTAAATTGATAACAATAAAAACTGCAATAAAGGATACATCAGGATCAGCATAACACTGCAGTAATTTAATCCCGCTGCCTTCAGGACATTCATAGATAGACACTCGATTGCTCCCAACAGATGCAAATATCATTGGTTGTCCCTCCTTCAGGTGATGATTGAACTGGGCTCCAAAGAGTGGCTGTCCATGATCCTCTTTCACACTTGTCCTATATTAAAAAAAAAAAAAAAAACAAAAAAAAAAAAAAAAATTAAAAACAAAAAAAAAATAATAATAATAATAATAAATTAAAATTAAATCAGCAGGATTTTTAATGTGAACAACTCAGTGCGGTATCCGTAGTGCATCAGGTTCAGATATTGTGCTAAAAACCTGAAGGTTTAAAATGCGGTAACTCTGCCTTGTCAATATAAAATGTTGTAAAGTGATAAAAATAAAATATATTTCGAACGACTTTTGGCTATCTTCAGTAAGTAATTTAAATAAAAATTAAAACTACAGCTAACACAAACGAATTTAGAAAATAAGTTAAAGTGAGAAAATGGTAAAAAAAAAAAAAGTTAAAATGATTTGAATATTCCATTTCATATTATATTAACAAGTTGCCCATTCAAATTTTCTATTAAGTTGGTTGAGATAAATGCCTAATTTTTTAGTGTGTTCAGAATTCAACTTTTGTTTTTGACATGTAAAATATGCATTTCTTTACCTATGGTTTCAAAAACATAGTGTGTGTCTGCCTTGTGATCTGATTAAGCTGAGCATTTTCCATAGGGCCTATGTTATTGCTTTAATGTGTTCTTTAAATCTTTCATGGAATTTCCTGCTAGTTTGGCCACATAGCTACATTTACAATTTTGATCTGGACAAGATAATTTAAATATTTTAAACTCAAACAAAAGTCAACAGGGATCTATTTTACCAATATTGTAAATCTGAAAGTTGTGATTCAATCCCCCATGAGGTCTAGGGATTTTTTTAATTGGTATTTGCCCTGGAGTCCACTAAGCCTCTAACAGAAATGAGTACTTGGGATAATAGTGGCTGGTGCATAAGGTTCACAACCTTTCCTCCTGCTCCAACTGTTTAGAAATACTGTCACAACCACAGAAACTTAGTCCATATTAGACAGAGTTTGAAGGAATCTACTGTATTGAGAAGATATATAAAGAAAGAGGAAAGAAGGGGAGGGGTGGAGGAGGAAGGCAGGACGAAAAGGAGAGAAGAGAAGGAAAACAGGAATAAAGAAAGGAGAAGTAAGACAATGAAGAGGAGGGGGAAGAAAAGAAGGCAGAGGAAAAGGAAGAGATCCATCTGAACAAATTTTATCTGAAAAAGCAATACTTACGAAAACTTGTACTGGACCTTCATTGTAATTTTAGTAACCTTCTTCCTTCCCCTACGACCTTTTTTTCCCTTGCTTGTTGGAGTTTCACTTCGTGATGTGTTATCTGTTGTTGATGTACTTCCTACACTTGAAGTTTCATCCTGAAATAAAGACATTAACATCAACTATATTATGTGGCGAGCAGTTTGGGACTAAACATACCTTTCCCAATAGTCTAGTCATTGTTCACTAGTGCCTGTACATGTAGTATAATGCATAGCACCTACAATAGTTATAAAACCTTACATACGAAGTGTATAAAAAATTATAGTGCTAACTGACACTACTGAAAGCACAATAGCTATTTATGTATCAAGTATGCAAAATAACGCTTTAGCGGATGAATCTAGCAGGCCTATAGCAGCCGAGGCTGAAATACTGGATGAGTCCGATAAAGTTTCTGTGTATGTGATGCACATAATATTTTTAGTAAGAGCTCTTTAAATTATATGAAATGAAACAAGAATACCATATAATTAATTATAATGAAAGCTAGTCAGTCATTTGTTAACGTCCCATTCACACAGCCACTTGAATCACGGAACAACAATGAACCGTACGTACAAATACGAAATGAGGTATAGATGCATTTTATATGGGTCACTTTTTGTAAACAATAATGCATAGGAACTAGTATTTATGAAAAGCTTGGGAAACTATGAAAGATAATCCTGAGGAAATTTCAATCCAAGCCAGAAACATTGAATTGGAGCTGGTGCCAGCAACATCACGGCAGTGATAGACTATGAGAAGGAATTTATTGCCATTAAATGCTGATGCATCATTGGTAAGAAATGATTCTCTTGTGAACGGAGATGTGAAAAGTTGTTGGCTTATATTTGTTGTTATATGATGAAATATTAAGGAATTTAAATAAGACAGAGAAAGATACTGCCAATATAAATGTTATTGAACCAGAAGTATGGAGGAAACATTATACACAGCTATGGTTTGATGAGAATGAACAGGTTCATACCCCAGCAAACAAAGCAATTGAAGGATTTGATCTAATCACAATGGATGAATTAGAAACATCAATAAGAAAACTGAAGTGCAGAAAAGCTCCCGGTCCCGATAATATAAATGCAGAACTATTGAAGCATGGAGGCTTATTGTTAAAATTAAGGTTACTACATATTTTTAACATGTGTTGGATACACAAAGAAATACCCAAATTATGGCTTGTAGCAAATGTGATATCTATTTTCAAAAAAGGAGACAGGGATAAAACAGGCAATTATAGAGGAATTAGTATACTCAACTCTACATATATATATATATATGGAATATTAAATAACAGATTAAAACCTATAGCTGACACATTGCTTTCAGAAGAACAGAATGGCTTTAGACAAGGAAGGTCATGCTCGGACAGTATATTCATTATGAGACAGATAATAGAAAAAAGGCGAGAATTTAATTTACTTACATATCTGGCATTTGTAGACCTTGAAAAAGCCTTCGATAGGGTTATAAGAAGGAGATTGTGGGATATAATGAATACAAGAGGATACCCTATCCAACTTATAGAGGGAATAGAGTCTTTATAATGGCACGAAAATTATCCTTAACTCGGATAATATCGGAGATGAAATTTTAACAAACCAAGGTGTACGACAAGGGTGTACATTATCACCTACATTGTTTAATATATATTTCGACGACCTGATAAGGAAATGGAAGGAGGTAAGCCCAAAAGGAATAAAAATAGATAAGGAAATTTATATGAATATTTTAATGTATGTAGACGATCTGGTGATTATTCAGGAGTCTGAGGATGATTTGCAAAGAGCTCTTTACAAATTGAGTCAATTAGGACGTGATTATAATATTAAAATATCAACCTCAAAAACAAAAGTGATGGCTTTTCAAGGCAAATTCCCAGTCAGAGCAAAAATAGTAATAAACAAGGAAATAATAGAACAGACATCACATTTCAATTACCTTGGATTTGATATAACTTATAGTTATGACTGGGACATACAAAATAAATTAAACCGCTATCAAATGATGCGTGGTACTATAAGAAGAATTCTCAAGAAAACTCGGAAAGAAACTCAGCTCAGATTTTATAAGATAATGGCAGTTCCTGTTCTATTGTATGGGTCTGAATTTTGGGTATTAACAAAAAAAGATATATCACATATTCAAGCCACTGAAATGAAATTTTTAAGATCGGTAAAAGGTTGCACACGTATGGTCAGATCCACAATGATTCAATAAGACGTGAACTAGAAATATTCTCTATACAAGATAAAATAGAGGAATATAATAACCAATGGAAAGAACATTTGGACAGGATGGGAAAAACGAGATTACGGTACCTAAAATAATCACTTCTTATAAGCCATACGGGAAAAGAACGCCAGGACGACCAAGAAAACGATGGAATTGAGACCGGAACAGGTCGCATTGACCTAAACCCTGAAAGGAATAAGAAGAAGAAGATGATGAAATAGGCTACCCTGTTTTGTGAAAAACCCTGGTAAAGTTTCTGACTATCATAAAGAAACATGTTCACTTAAATTTGTTGTTTTATGACCAATTATATGCTTAAATCCATGTTAAGCTGGTGTGACTGGTAACCAGCCCAAAATCCAC
Source organism: Ectobius pallidus (assembly GCA_964059195.1). Taxonomy (NCBI): domain Eukaryota; kingdom Metazoa; phylum Arthropoda; class Insecta; order Blattodea; family Ectobiidae; genus Ectobius; species Ectobius pallidus. Next base: position 119,488,137 of record CAXKWD010000006.1, read on the forward strand.
ACCAAACAGTGACTTTTTCGGGATGCATTGGACGCCCTTGGATCTCATGTGGACTGGAATCGTCCAAATTCGACAGTTTGGTTTGATGATGTACCCATTCATCCAGAAATGGGCCGATTATGGCGACCGTAAAATGGGTGAAGCGCACGGAACGTTGCCCGAACAGAACATCCATTTTCATAAAATAATTTTATCACTTGCACGTGTTGTTGAACGCTATATCCGTCCATGGTGATTTGGCAAAACAGACTGAATAAATGACAGCCAATTCGACAGATGTAGCTTCAACAGTATGACCGTTACCAACTGTCGAAGGTCGGAAGTCCCTAATGGAAGACCCGTTAGTTCTGAAATGTAAAAAAATGGTGGATGTGATACAGCTTTTTTAACATCATATTTGGATTCAGCACACTAAAAGCCATAAGAATAAGGCAAATCCATTCAATTTTTTTATTTTCATTGTTGGCCTGTGTAGTGAATAGCCTAGTATAACATGCAGTACAGAGGGGAAAGGTTGGAGCTGGTCTTGAGCAGCAAGCAGCTTGAAGGCCAGGTAGGGAATGCGGGCTGTCACCATGGCAATGTGGAGCGGAAAACGGAGTGAGAGCCAACGTGCCACAGAATCTTCTGTTTCGCCCACCTTCTGCCTACAGATGGTGTTGCTAGTTGTTCAAATGGCACCACTACCCCTTCTTCCCAGATGGATCCTGTTAGTGAGTAGAAGTGGGGGCTAAGGTGCCACAAGAACAGGGTCTTTATTATAAGTTGAGACGGGGCGACCGGTGTTTTCACTTCCGCTACGGAGTCCGCATTAGCCGCGGGTGACGCGCGCGCGGCTTCCCTGCTTAAAGTGTAGGCTATATAAAGTATTACATAACATATGTTGGAAGTGTCGTTCTTCCTGTGTTATACAGGCATTGTATCTGGAAACCACATTCTGGCTGACACGAGTGAGTTCTTCCACTGTAATGCCCCTAATTTCATTCATAATGTTTTCTTTCAGCTCCTCCAATGTGTGAGGATTTGTTCGATAAACTCACTCGCGTCAGCCAGAATGTGGTTTCTAGATACAATGCCTGTATAACACAGGAAGGACGACACTTCCAACATATGTTATGTAATACTTTATATAGTCTACACTTTAAGCAGGGAAGCCACGCGCGCATCACCCGCGGCTTATGCGGACTCCGTAGCGGAGAGTGAAAACACCGGTCGCCCCGTCTCAACTTATAATAAAGACCCTGTATTTATTTTTTCCCAAATTTTATGATACTTTCTGGGGGGACATTCTATCTCTTGGAAAACTCACAAAAAATTCCCTACCGGTAACTTAGAATAAACCAGGTAACGTGAGTATTCCAAGAGCGGAAGGAAGAATTAAGGAAGATGATGGTCATCCCTCACGGCACCCTACTGTCAAGAGGCGAAAAAGAACAAGTTGCCTCTTAAGCTCTGCCCACTCCGGCCATTGTGTTGCTATGGTAACAGCCCACTTACCCTTCTCCCATAGCCTCCACTCTTTTTGTGCTGAATACGAATACAACATGCCGAATGCAAAAATAACCCTTGTACTAAATCATAACTAGAGCCTCTTTAGCGTTATCAATCTCCGCTATTTCATGTAGCTCTCTAAACTTAAATAGATGAATTCTCGCTTTACGTCACAATGATTACTTGATGGTGTAGTGGTTAAGACGACTGGCTATCATGCTAGCAGTCCCATGTTTGAATCCCATAAGGTGCATAAATTAGTAGGATAGGAATAGGTCTCAAATAGATAGGTAGGGTAAAGGAGGAAAGATTAAAGGTAAAATCGCATTGTAGGGGGGCCCACTTTGAAAATCAATTTTCTTCTCATAAAACACCTAACATCAGACGTATTTTTTTTAGATAGTTCTCTGGAGAGGAGATGTTGCCTCGACGAATGATTTGGTCCAACCCACCCGCCCTAAACGCTACTTTCTTTTATAACACATTCTAGCGAAAAGCACCATGAATTCCGCCATATTTTGATGTCCAGAAAGATGAAGAAACTCATGATTGGACGTTAAAGGAGTGACATCACAATAGCTGAACACATAAAATTCTGGGAATCAGGTTCGCCAACACAATGAACCTCGCGGGAGATACATTAATTACGAAACGGGAGAATTTAGAATGCCGTACTAAATTAATATCAATGTTCATAACCTAATAGAACATGTCACTGATACTAATATCACCATTTCTAACCTAACTGCCACTAAACTAGAATTTCTGCAGAATTCAGAATGTCCTACTAAATTAATGTCACTCTTCATAACACAACAAAACCTGTCACTAATTAGTAATACTGTTCCTAACCTAACTGCCACTAAAGTAGAATTTCTGGAGAACTGACAATACCCTACTGAATTAATATCACTGTTCATAACATAACAGAACCTGTCACTAGTGATATCAGATAAGCAATGTAGAAGAAGCGTCACGTTGGTCAACTTGCCTTGCTGAGAAACAAAACACATCACCCGTCCGTGGAAACCTGCGAACATCGCGAGATGGCCCCCCTACATTGCAACTTTGCCAGATTAAATAGTAGAATAAGAAAAAGGAAACAGAAATTAAATTCTTCCCAATTTTCAATGTTGCTAGTATTCCACCGTTATTACCTAGATGTCTCTCCTCAATTCAGTGGGAGGAGCTTAAGGGGCGACCCGTTCTTCTCTTTTCCCCCATTAGACAATCGGAACTACAAACAGAAGACTAGTGAAACCCAACTTAGGATGAGCTATGCTGTATAAAAGTTAGTATTCAAAGCTATCACCTAGACCTCTAGCCAAAACAGTAATCTTATTACATTACGCTGGAGATTATACTTACAATGATCTATTGTGAGTATGCCCAAAGCTAATAGCGAACAACCCAATACTTTAGGATTTCGTTCTTTTCACCCTGCCGAATTTTTAATTTTTCGGGTGATGTGAAAACAAAAAGGACGGGGAGAAACAGATGCCAGAAAAATGATTCACCGAAAATATATTAAACTTTTCCTTACAGCATCATCCCCAGAATCCTCTGTATTTGTAGATGGTTCAGAGTTAATTTGAGAACTTTTCATGCCTTTCGATTTCATCCAAGAAGAGCCTGGTGACATCGCCACCAATCATAAACAGTGTCCACGAACACCCGCCATCTCCATAACCTCCACTCTTACTGCTTCGGATCCAACCAGACGTTTGAAAATGCTACACTTCGAGTTTTATGACCTGAAACGTATTAAATGAATTATAAAAAAATATTAACAGCAGTCGACTTCATACATACTCTTCAAAGAAAAACTCTCTATAGCGAAAACACCATACAACGTTCCGGCCCCCAGCACACCTGCCTCTTGACTTTTCCTTCGCCAAGGAGAATATTGGTGTTCTGTGCCAAGGAGGAAGGTTTCGCGGTTACGTCGATTTACTCAATGCTTCAAAGATAATGGTAAATCAAAGATTTATTACCGACGTGAATCGAACCCGGGTCTGGATTATGATGTTTAATGAGATTGGGTACTTGTACCAAATACCTTTAACTGACCCGGATTGATCGGTACCAGAATTGCTGATGTATCGCCTTTGACAGAGCTGTGCGTGAAGTAATTTATTGTAATACTAGCAAATCCCCGCGGCTTCGTCCACGATAATTAATCGGAAGATTAAAAAAAGAGTAAAATAATTAAAATCTTATATTTAACACTTTGCACGCGAAACTATTAATAGGCCTAATTAATGAAACAGCTATAAATCCGGCTGTGAAGTGAATTCCACGATTAGAAAGCACAGCATGGGGAAAATAACCTCAGATTCGAGTTCTCTGACCCAGAAAACCCCTGCATAATGAGTTTCGTCCAAATCGAACAATGTTTGCCCATATAGGCCTATATTCATTATTCTTCTTCCGTCTAGGATGAAAATTTCAGATGTCTGCGTGCCTTGACATTAAAAATAATTAATAACTAAATACATACATACATAAGGGGCGCTCGAAAGAGCATTAAACAAATTAATCAACCAGCGTGAGCTTACAACAATCAAGGGATCGCGATGCTTTTATTTCCAAGGTATGACTAAAGTAGGCAAAGCCACCTGCAATTGATTTGACAATTGAAATGTATTACTGAAAACTGGTACTTCGAACTGCACGTTTTCTTCCCGTTTTTCACTCATAACTCTGCGAACGAAAGCGAAAATAAAAAATGTACTATGCCAGAATCTTTCGCGGGAATGTACTCAAAAACTTCCCAAAGCAATTTTTCATTTACGGTAGTTTTGAAGTAATAATTAACCGATGCAAGTTATAGGCCTATGTAGAAATGGGCAATGCACCGTATCTCGTAACTTTATTTACCTACTTTCACTCATTACTTCCCAACCTCAATAAAACTGTCTCAATGGATTTCCACACTACCCAAAACAAAAACTTCTTCTCTCCACAAATAATGGGCCATTCAGATAGAAACTTAACCGTAAACGTAAGAACGTAAATTTAAACGCAAACTTTAGCATGGCATTGAGCATTCGCAATAAATGAAAACATAAATGTAGGTAACAACCAATCACAAACGAGAACGTGAACAACTGATAAAATGGCTGCATTAGACGAAAATACTTTCATGTTTCTATTAAACATATGTAGGCCATTAAAAATTGAAATCATACAAGCGTATGCAGGCACATAACAATTAACAGAATATTATATGGGCTGTAAAACAAACATTAACGTATAAATTGAGACACGATGAACTGTTGTGAGATGTATTATAGTTATGTATTGTGTTGAAAAGGACCCGTCAGAAACCGCAAGGTAGGTACGGACCCTTTTCTAAAGTAGAAATGTGGGCTAATGTAAAGTTGTTGTTTAGAACAAATAAATTCATTCATTCATTCATATGGGCTGTATTTAATACTGTACTTCATTTCTTGGGGAACTAATTTTCATATATTTTCCTTCAATACCGCATCTTTATATAATGGATGCCATTTATCATAACGATGAGTTTCTCATTCACAGTTCTGTTCTCTGATCAGTGGCGGTTTCTCCTATGTGCTACAGCACACAGCTTGTTTTCTGCTCGTCGTATAACGTTATTTTCAAACGCAGTATTATATTTTCTTTTGCGTAGATTTTGAACTTGGCGCGTCCACGCGAGAATTTCTTAGCTGGTCCCTAGTAGCACACTTCGTTGGCCCAACGGAGGGATTTGGTTGGCATGGAAGGGATATGTTGGGAAAAGGTTGGTTGTAATTCCCTCGGTTTTGCCAACGGATTTTTTGGCTGGCTCGCGCGCTTGTCCTACTGTTGGCGTTACCAACCAATAGGGCTGTTGCCCCAACAATGCATTTCATTGGCTAAGCCTCCGTTGGCGTTACCAACCAACAGGATTGTTGGCCCAGCAATACATTTCGTTGGAATATAATCGCATTTATGTTAAAATTAAAAAGTGTTGAAATAACATTATTAGCGTTAAATTTTCATTTCCTATAAAATAAAACAGTGTTAATTCATTAATTATTCGAGCTCTTTGCGCGCGTTACATGCTAAAAATTTACTTCTCCACCTCTTCCTGCCAGTCTTCGGCAATTTCCGGCGTACTTCGTAGGTCATCACGTAGACGATGAAGATACAACGGTTATTCGCCATCTTGATATGTTGAAGAATCCGAATGGTGTTTTTACTTCTATTAATATTAGGGCCCTTTATTTGTTCTCTGAAAATAACGTTATCATATATTCACATCAAATATTCAAAATACGAGATATATATCCTTCTTACTATTTATCATGTATTACACATCTCTGTAGTAAATAGGCTAGATTTTTATTGCAACGATCACTAATGGCGTAGTGGTTAAATCGATAGACTATAACACTAGCGATCTCGAGATCGAATCCCCATAGGTGCGACTTTTATACGATAGGAATAGGTAGGTAGGGTGAAGGAGAGAAGGGAGGTAATAGGGAAAAGAGGAGGAAGAGAGGAGTAGTTCCACCATTACCTAATAGATGTCTCCCAACTGTTGGGATTTTGTTGTATATTGGTTGGCTACAGTTGGCAATTGGTTGGAAAAAACGCTCCTTGGCAACGGAACCCCGACGGACATTCCTAACCGTTGACCAACGAAACATGGCGATCATTTCCCAACATTGGCCCAACGATCTGTGCTACTAGGGGTAACTTGGGAGTGAAGAGTCGGTAATGTGAATATTATCTTTTCCGCCTCGTGAATGCATTTTGCGAACAGCGCAGCGCTCGTAGGGTTTGACGTCGTGCTCAACCTTGACTGCAGGGAGTATATATGGGAGTTTTAACCTGCAGGATGTGCTGTGGCAGCGGGCAGCCCAGAGTGGGATTCTGAAGGAGGTTCACGTCTCACCGGCGGGCGCGCTGTTAGTTATGTGAGAAGATCTTCCACCATCTGACGGTAGGAGGCCGTGATGTAGCGAGTAAGCAATGCTTTTCATCTTCACCGCCAAATTCGAATGTGTTAAATTCAGAAAAACCCGGATTTCACAACCCCGATTAAGTATTCTGTCGCACTGGGAACACTAAGCGACTTCCTCTGCCTCGGTCATTAAAAATACTATTTTCTCGTCTCTTATTCCATTTCGGGGAACTCTCACGCGATTTTCCCTGCCCTAATTATTATTATTATTATTTATTAATATTATTATCATTATTATTATTATTGTTATTATTATTAATTTTTATTTTTGATAGTTTCTCTCGTCACACAACTCACACAACGTTCGACGAGACGAGAGAAATTAGTAAAAAAATAATTAGGGCAGAGAAAATCGCGTGAGAGTTCCCAGAGATGGATTAAGAGACGAGCAGTGTAGATAGGCCTACTAATAATTTTTAAAAATATTTTAAGTTTGCTGTATGAAATGGTATTTGCAGCACACTTTCGTTTTGAGCCACGAGCCGCTACTGTCTCTGATTGGTTGTATCGTTATTTTTCGCATGAACGTAACGCAGAAGTTTGCAATACGTTTAATTTTACGTTTAAGTTTCACATCCCAAACTTCTATGTTTGGGGCCATGCTTTTCAATGTGACCATTCAATATCAATAGGGTTCTTCCCATGGACATTATAAATGTGTTTTCCAAGTTTCATGAAAATCCGAAAAAGCGTATTTGAGTTATGGTGCGTACAGACACACGGATGGACAGACATTTTTCGTCCCCACACACAATCTCATAAAGTACCATACTGGCACTTAATAACTGGATGGGAGAAATACAGAATAGAAAATCCTGGAAAAGAATTGTTGAGAAGTCCAAGACATTCAACTTTGAAGTCATAGCGCCTTAATAATAATAAGAGATTATGTACTAGGAAAACCAAAATAATGGTCTTGACATCAGCATATGAAGCTGGAAACCTTGGTTCGATTCCCACCTAGGATAAATTTTTGTCTACACAACACAACACAAATCTCTTGAGTTTGAAACCCTGACAGTTAATAATTCAGTTTTATTTCTAATTCACAATCTTAGTTCATTACAATGTAATTCTTTTCTATCTTACAGTAACCAATGATGCAGTTTGGCTGGCTTACTAATAGCACTGTCAAAAAGTATTAAAGCAAAGTTCAGGAAGGGGATTAAAGCTGTAAATTCCAATATAATATTTCAGTGTCATTAAAGAACGAGCAAAATTCATTGTTTTTTGTCAAAACTAACATCTCAGTTTGTTACCACCTGACTTGGCTTCCCTTAGTAATAAATGAAATCAACGTTTAATATTAAATTCATACTACTGATTATATTAGAGCTGGGATTTATTTAGCTTAATTTGGAAAATATGTACATAAATATGTAGTGAAACATGATAGAATATTATGTTAACCAATACTTAAATTCATAAAAATATGTAATACCACTTAATACCAGTTATTTATTATGTTTATGAGGCAATCAATGTATTAGACTTTTCAGCATATTTTTCTAAGTTCTCTGTATCGTTACTTGAGTCTATCAGAAGGAATGTTCTTATAGGCAGAAAATTATCCTTCAAAATAACATGATATAATGAGGGCAAATTTTAGGAAAAGAATCTTTTCAGAGGACATCCCCTTGGATGAATCAATAATGACTCAATTTAGAATTTGTCTCACACTGTGAAATGTGAATTGAAAAATTATCTTCTTGCATTGAACTTAAAATAGTTTATACTTGTATATTTTAATTATTATTTGTCTGTTATGTGTAATTTATTTCTTATTTGATTGATTTCACGAATATAATATGATTTGTAAATTATTGAAATTTAATGATTTTTAAATTACAAAAGAATAAATGTGTATTTACTTACTCACTTTCTCAATGGCAATAGACAATTCCTATGCAAGCTAAAAGAATATTATCTATTTGATGGAACCCAGAGGCTCATTGTTATGCACGCCTGAACCCGCCACTCAAGCCTATTCTGTGCTAACTCCAACCATCCCTCACAAATCCTACTTCCCTTAAATCTGTCTTAATATTGTCCTCCCACCTACATATAGGTCTTCCAATGGTCTCTTCCCTTTGGCATCTGACACGCTTGTTGCAAGTAATGTTACTATCTGGTGAAAAAAAAAAAAACACAAAATATTATGTGAAATTCCTCAATTCCTAAAAAGTAGGACATTTAGGTGTCCCGAAAAACTTTCTCGGGACTCTGAAACGTATGCTCAAAACTGGGATACCTGGTGACCCTGGTTATGTGGGATTCTCTAGGAGTGGGACCAGGAGATGAACCCTGGATTTTAAAGAAAAAGATTGTGGGAAGGAACTTAACATAATGTAAAGTGTGGGAAGACTGTTTCAAAAGCATGAATTGTAAAAATTATCTTTTATTGGGAACATGTTGGTGGGGGTGCAGATACCTGAATGCTGCAAAAATATTGAGATCTCTTTCTTCTTTTCAATGCAGGGAATCCTGTAGAACTTCTGACATGTCATTATTCTTTTTATTTTGTGGCTGGAGGAGACACCAGCAGATCTGTTTCCTCCACTTCCTTCCCTTCACCACCTACTTCTGTCTGGATACTGGGAACAGAAAGGACATTTCACTTTCATTCTTCCATGGTCTCTTCTTCAGGCCTCTGCTATCACCACTTCGGTACATATGTTAGGCAACCTTCTAAAACAGTCTCAGAGGCTAATCAGCATTAAATAATACATTTCTAAAGTTCTCGCACGATATCTGTGCCGATGAGACAGTTACTCGCTAGAGAGAGACATGCTATTGTGCGAGAGAGAAAGAGGTAGCTTGGCCTTTACAAATAAAAAGGAAGGTATTGTTGTGCGATAGAGATAGGCAGCAGGCCAATCGACGCTACAGTCCCCATGAAAACATAATGCAATGATTTAGGCAATCGGCACAGATTTCGTGCGGGATCTTTATCATTGTTTCTGATGATACACAGAACTAAACATCCATATTACAAATTTCTGTCTAAACAAAGTATATTTATATGCACACGAGGTGACCAGGTGCTGAAAATAATATGGAGGACAAAATGAATGAAAATGGACATATCATTAAAATCAACATTTATCATACTTTAGGTTCTTGTGTAAGGAATTTGGTAAAAAAAATATTCTAATTACAATTGCACAATGTTGATTATTGTTATTCTACTGGTCTTCCAACATAAAGTAGTCAATTTAAGTGTTTGTTTCGTATCAACAATAATAATAATAGTAGAAACATAAATAGTCTCTGATGATGGTAATGATCATAACTAGGGACAGGAATTTTAGGTTTAAAAACTGTTGTAGGTTTTGCAATAAGTGAAATAGTTTTTTAAAGTTTTTGTTCAAAACATTGTTTTAGGTTATAATAATTGGTTTGAATTTAACTGAAAATGGAGTTAAATTTGCTGAAATGTGTTTTAAGACACAATCTCTCTCTATATATAAGAGGCCTTGTCCTGACTGACAGAGAATCAACGTAAAGCCTAAACTACAATATGTATAATAGGTAGACACTTGGAATTTTGACAGTACCTTCATTTCATAATGTGTTTACTAAGAAAGGATTTTGAAAAATTTTGATTTTAAATGCCAAAAATCAAATGTTTTAGAGGAGACATGATACCTTTTTGCACAGAATTATCAAATCCAAATCACATTCAATGCACAGTTCACATGACAACAGTGTATTTTTGGGAGTGGTCACAGTTAGGTTTGGAAATAAATAAACGGAACTATGACAAATTAGAGAATCTATCAATATAATTCATGTTATAAATAAATATTGAAGAATGAAATCCACGAAAATAATGCACAACGTACTGCAGTCATAACTTTCTCTACCCTGGACATAGAGAATTCCATACGAGGTATGGTAATATGTTTATTATTATATCGCACGTTTTTGGGCAGGGAAGTATGAAAGTGATATTGAATTTCTTTTTAATTTCATCCCCGAAATGGTTGTAGGTAGCATGAGAGTGAGAAATAAAATATTCCACAAAGACAATACAATATTTTATGTTCCGAAATTTCTGTTTCTTTTTATTTCAACTCCTACCAGGGTTGATGTGTAGAAGCGATGGGAAGCAAAATTCTACGTCCTCTAGAGCCATAAAAAGCTATATCAAGCGTTTTCTGAGCGAACAGTTGAATGTGATAAGTCGTTCAACTCCTATAATTTGAAAATCGAAAGTCTTTCATAAGTTAATTTCCAATACAAAATACAAAACCCGGGCAACGTCGGGCCTTTTAAGCTAGTAACTTATAAAATTTAATATAGAAAGCCAAAATAATAAAAGAAGAAGTCAGATGATCTTTTTTTGTTCTACAACAAATGAGATTTCTGCTCGCATTCACCTATATAATAAAAATAAACCACAAAACCCTGGAGAATTTAAGCACAAGAGGACAAAATAGTTAACACTGTATCTATACACCCTAGGCTTTTTGGAATTTGAACCCAATGCTTCTAATTGGGTGAATAAAAAATGTTTTATGCTTGGCTGAGGATAATATAAAACTGATTGCTATAGGTTGGACAATATTTGAAGGTATGCCGGTGGTGTTACCAAATACAATGTAATAGAATATTTAATAAAGAAAGCCAAAACAATCAAAAGAAGCAGTGTATAACAGAGTGTATATGATATATCTCCTCTCTTGATATCATGCATTCCAGACAACAATGTATTGAAGGGTACGCAGGTATTTTATTTTCAACAGACAGAATTTGTGACTCTTCCGGCAAAAAATTGATTTTTCAAGTAAAAAGGCTTAATAAATAGGACCAAAAACCTGATAAGAGTAAATGAGATATTTTAGGTTTTTATATCTCATTTAGTTGTTTTAGGTACCACAGAATTCATGTGTGTGGATCATGTGGATATGACTAAATAAAGCATTTATCTAAAATGCCAGACATTTTGAAATTTTTTAAATGCCTAGAGGACGGGAGGACTGTGTTAAAAAAGGAGGGCATGTCTTCAAAATACTGGACACCTGGTCACCCTACATGCACACCATTACTCTTGGATAAACCCTACACTTTTATAAGCCCCATTCTCATTTTAAGGGTCCTTTTTCAGGGGAAAAATAATTGAAGGCAGGAGGAAAAACAGGGTCTTCACAGAAATTTCAGGACCAAAAACCTGATAAGAGTAAATGAGATATTTTAGGTTTTTATATCTCATTTAGTTGTTTTAGGTACCACAGAATTCATGTGTGTGGATCATGTGGATATGACTAAATAAAGCATTTATCTAAAATGCCAGACATTTTGAAATTTTTTAAATGCCTAGAGGACGGGAGGACTGTGTTAAAAAAGGAGGGCATGTCTTCAAAATACTGGACACCTGGTCACCCTACATGCACACCATTACTCTTGGATAAACCCTACACTTTTATAAGCCCCATTCTCATTTTAAGGGTCCTTTTTCAGGGGAAAAATAATTGAAGGCAGGAGGAAAAACAGGGTCTTCACAGAAATTTCAAAATAAATTTCCCTGACTTTCCATGACCAAAATTTTACATTTCTCTGACCACTAGAATCAACGTTTTCAAGGTTCTTTTTAAACAAAACGGGGGGGGGGGGGGGATCAGGCCTCCTCCATCCCCCATAACAAAAATTAGAAGTGATTACTTCTTTTTACTAAAAAGAAAATTGCTTAGACAGTCTGGGTTACAGAAGACTGGAGCAAAACACATTTCACTCACTGGCTCTAATTATTTTTCCCGACTGTTCCATATTTTCTTTACAAATTTCCTTTTTTCCCTTTCTTTACAAAATTTTCTGACTTTTCCTGACTAATTTCAATTCTCCCTGACTTTCCAGAATGTGGACACCCTAAGAAATCAACAATGTGGTGCACTGCTATGGAGCCAGAGTAGTCAGCAGCTCTAAGCAAATTAAAGGAATACTATCTATTTTATGGAACCTGGAAGTTCATTGCCGTGCTTAATTGAGCCTGCCATTCAACCCTATTTGTGCTAACTCCATCCACTGGTTGTATTACAAGGATGTGAAAAGTGGTTGCTTACTCTTCGGGAAGAACATAATCTGAGCGTTTGAAAACAGGGTACTCAAGAAAATATTTGGACCCAAGAGTGATGAAAATGGGACTGGAGAAAACTGCATAGTGACAAGCTTCATAATCTGTACTCTTCACTGAATATAGTGAGGGTACTTAAATCACGGAGGATGAAATGGGCGGGACATGTTACATGCATGGGGGAGGAAAAACATATCTCAAAAATATTGACTGCAAGATCCGAAGGGCAAAGACCACTTGAAAGACCTAGACGTAGATGGGAGGACAACATTAGGAAATATTTATGGGAAGTAAGATTTGCGAGGATAATTGTTTTATAAATTTTTATTTTCATATTTCTGGACAAGACGAGTAGATAAAAGTTTCTGAACAGCACAAAAAACAAACATTTTCTGATTTCAGTAGACACTTAACTTCTACATTAATATCATTGTATCTGTAACTAATGCTCCCAGATATTTGAATTTTTCCACTTGTTTGAATGATTTACTGGTTATCCTAATAATTTGTGGCACATTATCTTGACGTTTCATGAGCATATACTTAGTTTTTTCTGTATTAATTTCCAATCCGACATTCCTGCAGGCATTGAAAAGACTTTTTGTATTTCTCCCGGTTGTGTCATCATTTAACAAACAAACATCATCTGCATGTGCTAAAATTGAGTGATTGTCATTTAATTCTAGGCCTACCTTGTTTTCCTGAACTTCCCTATTGGCATTTTCCAAAGCAAAATAAAATCAAGTAAACTGATGTAACAAAGTGCCAGTATGTTTTTGTTTAATCAGTTATCATTGCAATTATGATATGCACAATATGTATTTTTTTAATTGATTTCCAAGTTAAGCTTCAGATTTATTCATTAAGCAGGGCTTACGGAAGAACAAAGGACTAGTTTTTTTTATAAATCAGATTAAAATCGTCCAGCATCAGCTGTACTGTACAGATTTGTGATATCTTGACAATCGCACACTCACATAAAAATAAAAAAATAAAAAAGTCAAATTTGTCGGCTCGGGATTTGAACCATTGAACTGCAGAATGTGAGTCCAAGACGTTAACATCTTGTCCACCAGGGTCAGATTAACAGTCTAGTTGGATAAGCGTATGTAAAGCAACAATGTTATTTGTCATAGCCAACTGCATTTTAATCTCCAAATCCTTATAAGATCACAGTAAAACAATTGACTATGTTGTCATGATAACTGATTTGACTTTCATAAATTCTTTCGAATATGTATATTTACATAAAATAGGCACTAAATTGGGAATTACTCCGAAACTGTTCAACCGATTTTATCCAATATCAATAGACATGTTCCCATGGACATTATAAATGTGTACACCAAGTTTCATGGAAATCCGGTAAAGCATGTTTGAGTTACCGCGTCTTTAAAATAGACACTAAATTGGGTTTTACTCCGGTACCGGTCAACAGATTAGGTTCAAATTCAATAGGATACTTCTCTTGGACGTCATAAATGCGTATACGAAGTTTCATGAAAATCCGATACAGCGTATTTCAGTTATGGTGCCTTTCTAATATAATACTATTAAAATAGGCACTAAATTGGGCATTACTCCGGTACCGGTGAACCGATTTGGTTCAATAACAATAGGGTTCTTCCCATCGACATTATGAATGTTTATACCAAGTTTCATGAAAATCCGAAAAAGCGTACTTGAGTTATGGTGCGTACAGACGCACGGACAGACATTTTTTCGTCCCCCACACAATCTCATAAAGTACCATACTGGCACTTAATAAAAGAGTAAAGGTGATAGTGTTATCTCCTTGCTTCAAGCCACTTTCAATGGCAAACGTATGTGATATAAGTTTCCATACCCTGACTCAGCCGTAGGTTTCATTTACAGACTTTGATCATATCCTACAACTCAATGAGGACACTGTACAATGTCTCTCGCCTAACTGAATCATATTATTTTTTAAAATCTACATATAGCTGGTGAACAGACTTATTATATCTCCACATTTTCTCCACGATTTGGTTAATAAAATTTTTTTATCAATGGTAAATCTATTTCACCAAGATCTACATTGGTGATCTCCAATGATTTTGTCCATACATGGGGTAAATCTTGACAGAAGTATATTAGACAAAATTTTGTAACGTATGATGTTGATAAGAGAGAAATTCCTCAACGGTTATTACATTTGGCCCTATTTCGCTTTTTATGGATCGGTATAATAATAGATTCTTTCGATTCATTTGGTAATTCTTACTTTCTCCAAATCTTAAGAATGAGTTTATGAAGCTGAATTTAATCTATCCCCACCTGCCTTAATTAATTTTGCTGGAATTTTGTCAACCCCTGGAGGTTTGTTTCTACTGCCGTTGGACTTTGGACACCTCCATGTACATTTATTAACTGATTAAAGGAATTTTTCCATCTATTCAAAATATTATTCCTAGCTTCGAGTGCAGTGCCATCGTTGTCTCTAATTATGTTTGTTCTAGATTGAAAATCTCTCTTGAGCACGTTTATTCCCCTGTAGAGGTCCCTAACATTTTTGTCTTTACTGTTTTCCTCAATTCATTTACTTTATCTTTGAGATAGTTTCTTTGCAAAATAGAATCTTTGAATATCAGTAATTCACTAGGCCAAGAGGGAGGGGGCATGGACTAATTTCTGGATGCAAAGGGGGTTTCAGGCCCTGAAGATGAGAACCTCTGCCCTAGAACTATATAACTTGCTGTCAGGAAAGTTAGAAGGGAGTTGGGAATTTCAATTTATTAATATTTCTTAAAATTTTGTTGGTATACTGTCAACAAACCAGGTTTCACAAAACTCATTCTCCAATTTTCTTCTCTATTTGACAAAATCTATTATTGTGAATAAAATTATAACAATTGTGGCCTACTACTGTACATTTTCATGCTTTCACTACCAACAGGAAGGTTATCCCCTACTTCACTACCTTCAACTATTGTTACATCCATCAATGGGCAAATAATGCTCACACATGTTATAAAACTTACAAGAGACCAGTGTCAACTCTTAGATATTATAAAATCAATTTTAGATGCTATCCATTTAAAAATGCAATACAATAAAAACAAATAAAAAAGGTAATAAGTAATTAATTACAATATGATTGTATTTGTAAAATTCATTAGCTATTTGATAAAAACTATGTAAATGTATATTGTTATTGCTGATGAATATTAGAAACAAAATTAAGATTACACGTTATAATTACTAAAGGAAAAATTCAACTTATGGGTTTAAAATTTGGGTTCGCAAAATGATAGCATCACATCACAGTGTTTCGTCAATTTCCTTTTTCTCTACGTATCGATATTGTTAGTTGTTTGATATACTGAGCTTTTGTTTATTTTATACTTTCTTCTTCATTCCTTTTCTTTCTTTTCTTTATATGAAGTTTTTTGGAATAATAGTTTGTCCTAGGGTTCTTTCCATATACCCCTGTGCACCACATAATGTCAGTCTGAGACAGGGTTCCGTCATTATATGACAGTGTAGGTTACGAGCATTTAAAATGAAACTGCCATTATGGGAAAAGCAGTTAATTGTAAAAACCTGACACATTTCCCAAAGCTCTCAACAATCCAGCAATATGTTCAGGTCAAGGACTTACAAGATTATGCTAAAATACTAAGGGAATTAAATCAAGAATTCAATAAAAGGTTTCAAGATGTGGCACAGTTAGATTCAAGTTTCCAGGATTGCTGAGCCTTATTCTACCGATGTTGGAAGTGTCCCATCTGAATTGCAGCTTGAGCTTATCGACCTGCAAAGCAATCATGAGCTTAAATATAAATACCAATACAACAGAAGTTTGGATGACTTTTATTCATATTTTCCCCGAACTAAATCCCCCCCCCCCGACTGCATCGACATGCTACTAGGATTTTGTCTATAGGTCTATTCATATCTATGTACATATGGGAACAATTTTTTTTTTTTTTTTTTTTTTTTCACTGATGAAAATAAACAAAACCCGCAACGGAAGTCAATTGTCAGATGACAACTTAAAATGTGAACTTAGACTGGCCGCTGCACAAACATAGATTCCAGCTGGTGAAAAACTAGTGTGTCAAAAAAGACAACAAAAATCAAGAAAACTAGATTCCACCAGTGAGTGATTTTGTAGTGTGAGATGCTTTATTTGAGCTGTTCTTTAATACTGTTACATGGGGGTTATAGTTTCTCTGAATTTTGTTTCAAATATGGCTTTAATATTAATATTTATGTTCCATAACGTAAATGTGAAGGTTGTAATTTAAAGGAATGAATCTAGATTTTTTTCATTTCACAGAACTTGTGGCAATACAATTTAATTATTATAGAATTTAATAAAATCAGGAACTTTTCAGCTATGTTGAAAACTACAGAATTAATTTGTGTGTATTGTCACAGTATACATATTAATACAGTAAAGAAACTCAGTGCATTTTTCTGCTAGACGAACATGCGCGCGCAGATTACCTAGCATTCCTAGCGGCCATGAAGTAACACTACAATCACTACTGCAGCAAAGTATGTAAATAAATAGGAATGTTGTACTGTATTTTTATAGCAATGCCTGTTTCAAAAGGACCTTTTTGTTCTGCTATAATTGCAGTAACAAAGAAGGAAGAAATCCTGAATTGCATTTCTTCACTTTCCCAAAAGATCTAGAAAGGTAAGAAGAAAAATAAGTAATATTTATTGTATGCCCACTGGCTTACTCTTGACATCTAAAAATTGGTCAAAGAATTCGATTTAAATAAAGTTCGTGTTCATTTTGGAACATTTAAGGGTATTTCCTTCCCAAATTAATTTTGCTTAAAATGCTATCCTGGTTGAATAGGTTCTGTGTGTAAAGTCTGATAAATATATTATTAAAGAATGTATATTTCCATATAGATCACATAATAGGGGTGATTTGCCCCAAATTAGTTTTGCTTAAAATGTTTTCCTTGTCTGAAAGCTTATGCCTATAAAGTTTGATCACAATTGGTCAATGGATCTAGATTTAAATATAGTTCGCATAATAGGGGTTAAAACATTTAAGGGGTGGTTCCTTCCAAAATTAACGTTGTTGTAAAATTTTCTCCTGGTGTAATAGGTTCTGTATGTAAAGTCTGGTAAAAACTTGACAAAGAATGTACATATAAATAATAACCATATATTAGGGGCTGAAATATTTAAGGGGTGGTTTGTTCGAAAATTAGTTTTGCCTGAAAATTTCTTCTGGTTCTATAGGGTCTGTGTGTAAAGTCTGGTAAAAATTGTTCAGACAATGTAGATTAAAATAAAGTTAATATAATAGGGGTTGAAACAAATAAGGGGTGCTTGCTTCCAAAATTAATTTTGCCCTCAAATTTCTCTTGGTTCTGTAGGGTCTGTGTTTAAAGTTTAGTAAAATTCGGTCAAAAATGTAGACTTGTATACGGACAACATAATAGGGGTTGAATATTTAATAAGGGGTGGTTTTTTGGAATATTATTGTATCGTAGAATTTTTACCCGGTCCTACAGGGTACATGTGCTAAATTTAATAACATTTGTCGAAGAATAGGCCTATAGATTTGTATAGGAAAAATATTACTGATTGGTAGGGGCCGTATTTTTTGGTAACAACGATAAGCGCGAAATTTTATAAAACAACATCCCCTAGCTATATTTAGCTTTTATATGCTTAAAATACCAATATGAACCAAATTGAATCCACGAAATATCGCAAAATTGACTCGATTCCGCGAAATGTGTCTATAAGCACGAAATATGCCCCTTCTGTCCGTAAAGTGAGAAACGAGCACGAAAATGTGCCTTAAAATCACAATATTGTGTTTTGGTGTACCGGTACTGTATTTTTTATTTCTTAGCAGCATGTTTTTTTTTCTGCTGTTTCTGTGGCTGTCTAAGATTTACCGATATATCGATATTTGTGATCGATTACAAAGATTGCAGAATTTACGCAAAGATTGTCTGTGACCTGGTTTGTACTGTTGAGTACACTCCTTTCCTGCTATGTCTTTGCCAAGTTAGCGATGCCTATGATCGATTACAGCAGAAGAGTGTAGAATGTTTGTTACTTGTATTCAACAGATTTCGCCTTTTATCCACAGTGGTATGGTTGGCACTTCTGTTTGCAAATGGCTATCTGATGGTGTTTAGTAGAAATTACGATAATACTTCTCGTCATTATATTTGAACATTAACTCCAATCATGCCTAAATCGAAAGTTACTTCAGTTCAGTTCAGAATATGGAAATGGAGGGGTGGGGGGGTGTTAGTTCATGTAAATAAAGAAGCAAAGTTTATCATTGCGCAATGTTCCCAATGTGGTATAAGTAATTTATTTCACGAAATACCCCCGAAATAGAAGGAAGTTAACCCCGAAATCAGCCACTTTATTTCACCAATAAATCAGGGCCCTACTGATTGGGGGTCGATAACAAGGGAAGGGGGGATTTGTTTGAATTTTAACGTTGCCTATCATTGCTTCCAGGTTGTAGAGGGTGCGTGTGCAAAATTTCGTTTGAACCTCAAGTATTTTTGTCTGTAGAGAAATACAGATAGAAACCTATATTTTTGTTTGAATAGTGTATTGTATCTTATTTAATATTGTATAATTATTGTGTAATTGTAAAATAATGGCATTTATATTCTAATGTATTATTACTTTTAAAAATAAAAAGAGTTATAATTGATTTTCCAAGAATCATCTTGAAATTATTAAAACTTGTAATAAGAATAGCCCTAGGACCTGGAGTACAAGTTAATGATAACTCACAAGTAAGTGGCATTTTATAATTATGCCTGTTCTTAACTAAAATATAATACGTTTCATTGTTTCTTAAATTTAAAATTCAGATTTCCAATAAATTTTTTCTCTCTCTTAGTATAACATATTTTGTGATGTGTTTATGCATTTTCCCAAGTTATTTTATATGATGAGAATGTAGTTCTACTTACTCGCCGCATGGAGCACTAGTGTCACCCAGCCAACACGTTGTAAATGGACTTTTAACACACAGTTTCTGTACTGTATTAATACTTATACTGTAGTATTATTTTGCTAGGAATATTTTGTACATTATTTGCATTTTTACAAACATCAAGACTTCACGAATGTTCTTTGTAGAAAACATAAGTAAATGATAATGAACAGGGCCCGGATTCTAATAACCTAAAATTGTTTGAAAAATGACCTATAAAATGACCCTAAATTTTAAAGAAAATGACTTAATAATTATAAAAAAAATACCTAAAAACTTATATTTTATTTATAAAAATTATTATTTTACACACAAAGTTATAGACTAGTTTGTGCATAATTAGAAAAACTGTAAATAACTGTAATGTTGTGAATGTTCTCACGGAAGTTTTACTGGCACTGAGGAGTCAAAATTCGGCATTTCCTTTTGTGGTCTGCCGGATTATATTGTTGTTTATTGAGGGTAAACAGTAGTTTACACTCTAAAATCCAAGCAGGTGGCAGACTCTGGTGCCAATTAAATCTAATAACAATAGTAACATAATAAAACATTTGGCGTTTCTTTGATTCTCATTTCCGACTGAGACATAAGAGCACTTTAACGCCAAAATTTTTCAATGTAAATACATGAAAATGACTAAATAAGGAAGCAAATGACATGAAAATGCAAAATAATGACCTAAAATTGAAATAAATGCCCTAAAAATATAAAATTGCATAAAATGACAAAAAATGACCTAATAAAAATGTATTTCTACAATCTAGAGGCCATGATTAGGATTTATATACAAGTTGGCAATGTCTATGCAGCATCAATAAAAAGATGACGTGTCATTAGAATCCGGGCCCTGATAATGAAATAATAATATAAACATTTCTACAACAATCATCTTTTGATATTCCAATATGATTTGTGTATCCCGCGTTTCAAAAGCCTAATGAGCATACCAGTATACCATGCGGTGTGTGCACGCTAAATGGTTCCAGCGTGCAAAGGGTAAGCTTGCACTTACTGCTGTACTCATTGTGCAAGGAGTTGGTGGCCGCTGCTCTAGCACCATGGTTAACATTTAACTCAGGATTAAAGAGTATTTGTTTTTATGACAATGATTATATATTCTGTGCTCAAGCTAAAATGAACGCTTGTAATTATACCCAAAACTGTATAATTTGTTTGTTTAAAACAATGAATTCTGTACTGTTGTTTCTTTCTTTTCTTTTCCTTACTTACTTCCTCCAAATTCTGTGAATTGTCTTCCAAGCTTCATTACTTTCAAAGACAATTGTGGAGGCCAATAATTTTGTATAGATTTCAATCAACTGTTTATTTTCTCTCTTCTCTCAAAGTAGGGAGAGTCGGAGATATACTAGGCAAAGACTGAAACCTATAGGCTGGTGGTCATGTGATGTGATTTTTTGCCATTGTGCACCTCAGTTTTATCAAGGACCCAAACTCTCTGTTAAAATGAGTGCAAGCAAAAGGAAACGCATAAGCAACATTCATGTGTTTTGACATTAGACTATATTATATTATACTGAAATCTTATAACAAGTAAAACCCAAAACTGAAACACACATTTGTAATTGTAACACATATCTGTTAATTACCATCTTATTCACTTCTTGGTCCAATTTGGCAGTGCGCTCATGATTCCTAATTACTATTTAATTGCAGAAGTTCTTCCCACATGCTATGCATGCCTTCATTTTTTTACTGGTCTGTCTCTTCTTGGCCTGGCTCAGCAGTACACCTGTGATTTTCTAATCCTTTCTCAGTGCGGAAGTTCTTTTCACATGCAATGCAACAAAAAAATCTCTCTCTAAAATGAAGAGTTTTATGATGCATAATGATATCTTCTGGAAAATATTTCTTGCAGTAGGGACAGAGTCGTTGTCCATCTTTAACCTCATCTGACTCCACAAAAGAAACCTCTTCATCATCAATGGCAGTTTGTTCTCCATCCAAAGCTTCAGCTTGAGGTGGAAGATTGAAACTTGTTTCTGAAGATTTTGATGTGTTTTTGACGCCACTTTTATGAGGTGATGGTTTTACCACAAGTGTATTATTTACGGTTGACACAGTGTTGTTACCAACAGCAGTGGTATTTACTGGAATACTCTTTCTACTACTTTTAGAAGCAGACTTCCTTTTTTCTTTTGTAGAATTTCTGGTGGATGATTCAGAACTGGAATTCTCCATGTTGTTCATAGATGTCACTGAAGTGATAACAGGTTGGTGAACTGAAGACTTGGAAGCATTATTTTGAGAGTCCATTCGCACACCAGACATCACACTATTAATCTGGCCAATCCCAGACACCTGGGAGGTTAAAGTGGTAGCAGTGTTCAGCACAGCCATTGATGTGTTGGCATTTTTAGACTGCTGACAAAGATTGCAAGGACACATTGCTGAATGGCCGCTGAAAGGAATAAAAGTTCATAATTTAATTCTGACTCCTGTAGGACTATGTCAATAGTTATTATTAGTAAGCATTCATTCCCTAAATTTAATTGGTGGGAAATGAAATTGGTAAAGTGTAAATTTGACTCTTGCACAGAGGATTCCATATGAAAAGGATCAAGATTTCAATTCTGCAACTAGTGACAAACCAAATAGGTCTAGTTTAGTTTTCACTTTTATATATGACTAGAATAAAAACCTGAAAATCCTAGACTCGACAGCTTACAGTTTTGAACATGATAATCACTCTAAGTGAAACCTCCTTATAGCGATATTTGAGGACCCTAACAAACCACATTGTTAAATGCAGGTTATTGTTACCTCGAGGGGCATTTTTAAGAAAATTGCAAGCTAAAAACTAAAAACAATATACTTACATAATGTAAAAATTTATTCATTAACTGTTATTATTTATCTGAATAAATATGCAATAAACTGTAACAGATTACACATTAACTCAGAAGTAAACTGTACTGCACTGCAATAAACCTTAGTAAAAAAATAAGTAATATTTCTTGACTTTTCTTTGCTGACAATTTTCTATCGAGATTTGTTGACTTCTTTTTTAGCAGACACTACTACTAGCGGACACTACTTTTTACCCGCATGCTGAAAATCAGTGAAAAATTACTTTGATTCAACCGGTTTCTAGTTAGTGGTTAACACCAGCTATTGTACATCATAGAAAGTTCAGTCTTGTAAAGAGTAGAAAAAATGAATAAAGAGAGCGAAGAAAGAGACAGACAAGAATTGTCCAGTATAGGGTGTCCATTTGTCCCTGGGCAGTCTCTTTTTTTGGGGGCAGTATGTCCTGCTGTCCTGAAAGTTTTATTGGGGATGCTCCAATGCCGACATTTTGTGATTCCGATTGACCAATATATTTTATGCTATATTAATGAAAGTTGCAATGATGAAGGTCTTGCTCAATGTCAAAACTCACTTTAATGAGGTATCATTAGCTGGCTATTATGACAAATTATAGTTAAAAGTAGTGATAATGAGGCATCGACTTCTGTGGAATATCTTATCCTTACCACTGTGCAGAAAGAATTAAGAAGTAATGAAGTAATTTGGGATAATTGGTGTGCACGAGACGAAGGACAATTATAATATTCACAAAATTTTGGAGTGAAATTGTCGTCCCTATTTTCCTCAGTTGTCCCAGGACTTTCCTCCAAAATTTTAAAATGTCCCATTTTTATGTAAACATCATATGGACACTCTAGCCTACTAACTTAGTCAAAACTGAAACCATTTGAAGACGGTTCAAGGTCCGCATCCCACTGATAACAACAGATGATTGGGAACAAAGACATTACACTAGGTGTGGGAAGGACATTAATATTTTACCTGCTACTGTCTGCAGGGCTAGCTACCGGTTTGGAATAACAATGTTACTTCAAAATATTACCAATTTATCTGATGAAACTTGTAAACTTGAGTTGGATTTATTAAGACTATTCCATGAATAAAAATGTAACGGATTATACAAATAATAATTTCTTTCGTGCTTTGTTATATAAAAACTAGACAGCTGCGAGATCACGGCATACCATGACTCAACCATCCATGAATCAATTCGAGTTACCATGTTGTGACCAATGCTACCAATGGTGCATATAAGACACAGTTAACCTAATTCAGGTAAGCTAACAGCAGAACAGAATAAAAGCATATGAGCTGGCTTGCACCAAATCAAAATAGTGTTTTTAATCAATGTACATTTATATTATTTCAATTTCCAAACAAGTTATGTTGTATAAAATAATGTATGTTCATTCTGCTGAATGGCAGCAGGTGACATATTAATCATCGCACATTGACGCCTTACGTATCTAGTAACGAGCAGACCTTTATCAGATAAAATTGCATCCTTGTGAATTGAGGAAGGATATTATAAAATAAACTATCATGATTGGTCTATATCCAAGAAATTGCTAAACGTTAGGTCAACATCAAACACTTGTGCAAACACTTATTTGCTTAAGAAATATCTTAATCATAATAACGAGTGACATGCAATATTATTAAGATAGAAAATTTGCAGGACCATTGAAAAATATTGTTTAATACAGATTTATCATCATAGGTAATCCCACAAGAGGTTATAAGTCTATTGAAAGATTTGCAACTGTGCAGCAGGAGTGAATTTATCTGATGAAACTCGTAACCTCGAGTTGGATTTATTAAGACTATTCCATGAATAAAACACAACTGATTATATAAATAATAATATTATATCCTAATATAAATAGTTATTTCTGATTTGTTTAAAATAAAATCATTACTGTCAGATCACGGCATACTAAATTAATGAACAGTCTGCATTATGGAATACTAAGTAATGTTACCAATGAAGCAGTGACAAAAGAGTTAACCTCAGAATCAAGAGAAGCTAAAATCGGAACAAAATAAAAATACTTTTTTTGAGAACATAATTTATTTGTAAATTGCCACTGTCTACTTGAATGTGCACTGGTTAAAAACACAAATTTTCTTCTCCATTGGACTTTCTCATATTGATAGCTCAATCTGCTGCGTTTGAAATTCCCTGGTCAATTCAATTCGATCGTACTTATGATCTTCACAGAACTTTTGTAACTGAATCCATATGCATTTTATATTTCTTTCAGTATTATGTGCTTTAGCTTCCTTTATGATAACATCAATTTCATCAAGAGACTCATTACCAAACCTTGAGCTTGCCATTTTTATTTTCAATTTAGCGCTGACAATGGATGACGTAATCTAGTAATCATTGCATAGTGATACTGTTAGGGTTCAGTAACGAGCTGACATTTTATCAGACAAAACGGCTTCCTTCAGATTCCTACAAGAATACTGTAAGATAAACAGCTGTGATTGGTCTATATCCGAGGAATTGCTAAACATTATTGGTCAATATCAAACGCGCGGCGTATGAGTGGAATAGTTGTATTAATTTCCATTATAAGGAGATTCGACTGTATTCAGTTGAATATGGAAGAAAATTATTTATAAGTCGTCTTCTTTTCCTGGATTACTGACAAAACACCTTCCCCCCTAAATGATCCATTTATGGGGTGCTATTAGGACGACGATGGTCTATCCTCAAATATCCAATTCAACTTTTAAGCCATCTGGAACGAAGACCTTGGATGAGATCCAGGAAATCATGCCTTGTGTCACAAGGGCAACAGTGCAACAACAAAATGTTGATTCAGGTCAAAATTTATGAAATCACAATTTCTGCACCATCTGTTAAGCTCAATGTCTTCACTACATCCTAAGCAAACAAACACTGTAACTTGAAGGCACAGAGTGTAAGTAAACCTGCTTTATAAACACTGCCAAACTGAAATCATGCCTGATGTTGCCAAAGCTAAATAATTGTTTTATATAATACAGAAATCATAATAATTATACAAAAATGTGTATACCATACTTAATAGATAAGTATTTATCACAATTATAATAAAAAAATTAATAAATAACAGTGCATTAACTGTAGATACCTTGATGTGTTCCACTAGCAGAGCAGAACATTTCCAATTTTCACATTAAACTTTTTACAGTTAAGGAGTTGTTGATTGTTATTATGTAGGTGTTACATAAGTGTTAGCATTTCATACTAAAATAAAAATTAAATTTTACCCCATGCACAGTGAACCAAAACATTAGCACTTCAATCAACCTGTTCACAAAGTTGACTTTTCTTGTCCAGACAAAACTCTTTAGGTGTTAAGAACTCGGACTATGATATATAAATGGTAGGCCAAATTTTAAAACAAAATTTGTTGCATAATTCTCCAAAGAGGAGATGTTGTCCTTCATAAGTTCTGTGGTCCAACTTGCTTTCCGACACTTGCGTGACAGGCTGACAGCAGGTAGGTTGAGTCCCTTTCCTTTCTGTCAGCTGGGTAACGCTACTTAAGATTTTAAATATACAACATTAATTTTCATGCACTTGCATTTAATTGAGCTTGGATGTGTCTATCTACAATGAAGACATGAGCTAAGTTTGAGGGTAGGTTTTAATATGACAATCTAGCTGCACAAATGAACAAAATTGGTTCAGTACAGTAGAGTCCCACAAACTCGGTCTAATATGGACCGAAAGGGCACCAAAATACTGAGTTATCAGAAATAATGGCTTAAACATTAAGACTGTTACTGCAAAAATAAAAATGTGTTTATTGGATTGAAATGCAATAAACACCATAAAAATGATCATAAAACATCTTAATACAGTTATAGTTACTCAATTCTGAACTGAACTGAACCCCGTGGCACTACATCCCTGGAGGGATTTGGCCTACCACTTGACCGCTCCATTATCTACCATAGGCAGATGGCAGGACTGGGGGGCATGTGGTCAGCATGCCATAGTTACTCTTCTAAGAAACAAAAATTATATGTGCCAATAAATTACAACAAATTACTTTATTTCATTTCTTGCCAAAAAACTATTTATTTTTATCATCATGGATGGCGAGTAATCCAAACTATCAGGTACCGTGTGCCGAATTTGCAGGACTCTACTGAATACATATTCAGTATACAAAAAATAACATACCTGGCAGGATTTATGTAGGATGTAGCTGATGAAGTGGATGTTTTGCATACAGATGGCCCAGATGTTACAGCCGGTGTTGTTATAGTCCTTGGCATCACCGCAGAGATGATTCTGTTAGATTCTGGAGTCTTTGGTGAGGCAGTATTTTTGACAACATTATCAGGCTGTCTGAACATGCTGCTTGCAGGAACATACACGTTACCATTCTGTACATAAACTTGTGCTGCACCCACATTTTCTGAAGGAGAAAACTGAACAGTCTGTGTCATTCCCAAGTTTGGGTTCTCGGGAACCTGGGGTTCCTGTGGCTGGTTAATCAGCACACTCTGCAACACTTGAGGCTGACCTGCAGTGGGGTTTGCAATGTACATATTTGGCAGGAACTGTCTTTTCTGGACTGACACTGCTGAAACAGCTACATGATTGTTCACCTGTTGACCTATTTGCCCTGTTCTTTGTGCAGGCACTGAGTTCGGCTGAGTTGTCACAGAGTTGTTATTTAAAAGTTGGTCAAAAAGACGTGATCCGTCCTGGGTTTGCTGCGCAGAAGTTGTAGTATTATTGCTCAAAAGTTGGCCAAGGAAGTTATTACTTTGGGGCTGTTGTGAAGGATTCTTCATTACATTCAGTGACCGAGATTGTTGTGATGGAGAAGCATTGGGTCTAACTGCAGTTAAAGCCTGTGCAGACCCAGCAGATGTTGATGGACCACCGTCATTAGTATCCGAATAATCTAAGTTGCCACCACCGTCATCACCATCTCCATAATCATGATCGTCATCATCATCATCATCATCTTCTTTATTGTTGTCTGGCTCAACTCTTCTGACCTTTTTTTGTGGTCTTCCTGATTTATTTTTGAATTTTCTCTAGGCAAGGATCGTACTTTTAGTCTTGGTTGACTTGGTCCTGGTGGAGGAGAAGTAGATGTAGATGCCTCTGTGGTTTGTTTTTCTCTGAGCTGTACAACTGTTA